>CM053596.1:80083640-80127283 GCA_028646575.1 Pseudocheirus occidentalis | reverse complement strand
TTTTTTTTCAGCAAGAATGCTTGAAAGTCCTCCACCTCATTGAATGACCATATTTTCCCCTTGGAAAAATCCATTTTTCTGGGTAGGTGATTCTTGTTTTTAATCCTAGCTCCCTTGATCTCCAGAATATCAGATTCCAGGCCCTTTGATCCCTTAATATAGAAGCTGCTAGATCCTGTGTTATCCTAATTGTGTTTCCACAGTATTCAAATTATTTCTTCTTGGCAGCTTGTAATATTTTCTCCTTGATCTGGGAACTCTAGAACCTGGCTATAACATTCCTAGGAGTTTCCTTTTGGAGATCTTTTTCAAGAAGTGATTAGTGAATTTTTTCAAGTTCTATTTTGCCCTCTAGTTCTAAAATATCAGGGCAATTTTCCTTGATAATTTCTTGAAGGATGCTTTCTAAGTTCTTTTTTTGATCCTGGCTTCCAGGTAGTCCAATAATTTTCAAATTGTCTCTCCTGGATCTATTTTCCAGGTCAGTGGTTTTTTCATGAAAATATTTCACATTGCCTTCTATTTTTTCCTTTGTTTGGATCTGTTTAATAGTATCTTGGTTTCTCATAAGTCATTTTCTTCCATTTGCTCCACTCTAATTCTGAAGGAATTATTTTCTTCAGAATGCTTTTGAGATTCTTTTTCAATCTGGCAAATTTGACTTTTTAAGGCATTCTTCTCCTCATTGGCTTTTTGGACCTCTTTTTCCATTTGTGTTAATCTATTTTTAAGGTGTTATTTTCTTCAGTCAAGTTGTTGACTCTCTTTTCCTTATTTTCTTGCATCATTCTCATTTCTCTTCCCAATTTTTCCTCCACTTCTCTTATTTGGTTTTCAAAATTCTTCTTAAGCTGCTCTATGGCTTATAACCAGCCTACATTTTTCGTGGAAGCTTTTGGTGCAGGAGTTCTGACTGTGTTGTCTTCCTCCTGTTCTATGCTTTGAGCCTTTTTATCCCCAAAAAAGGAATCTAAAGTTGCATTGCTGGGCTTCCTTTGCTTCCTTTGACTGCTCATATTGCCAGTCAGTTACTTGACTTTTGGGCTCAGGAGAACTCTGCTTCTAGAGGGGAAAGCTCTGTCCCAAATTGCTGGTGTTTTCACAGCTGCCGGAGCTATTAGAAGGCTGCTGTAGCCCACACCAGCTCTGGCTCACTGAAAACGCACCCCAGGACCACCACCCAAGACCATGATCCAGATCCAGGCAGCTCAAGGCAGGAGCACTTAACCTCTGGATGATCTCTTGGCCCCCCTGCAGTCTGCAGGCCAAGAGCTTCTGAAGCAGCCATGTGGAAGCAGGTGTAGGGTGGCTACTTCTGCTGCTTCCTTGCCCTGGAGGCAGTTTGACCACCCGCTTTTTCCCCCCAAATTTAGCCGAGTTCCACTGACCTTTCACTTAGTCCTTGTTTCTTATGGGTTGATAATTCAGGAAATCACCATAGCTGCTGCTGATCCACTCTCCTGAAGGCTCCAGCTGCAGGATGTCCTGGAGATCCTGGGGCCAAGCCACAGTTTCAGGCCAGGATGGTTTCAGGCTCCCAGCATGCTGTGATGAGCCCTTCTGGCCCCCCAGCCAAGCTGCCTTCAGTGGGAGATGTGTTTTTCTGTAATTTTGTGAGTTCTGGAGCCCTAAAATTTGTTTAAAGTCATATTTTATGGGTATTTGAGGTGGTTGTGGGGGAGCCGTAGAATTTTCCTGTTTCTATGCCACCATCTTGGCTCTGCCAAGAGTAAATCGACTATGCATTCTTTATCCATTTGGTTTTTCCTGTGTGGATTGCTAGGTTGATCCCTTTTTCATGACTAAATCTTGCTGAAGAGGTCCCACAGTAATGTATGATTTAATGCAATCAGGACAATGACACCTCAATGGAACATCTGGAGAGCTTCCCCCATAGAGAATTCCTCTCCCATGGTTCTTTGGGTAAGACATTGTCCATAATGCAGATAGATACCTTTGGCTAGCCTATAGCTCTATATTGTATGATTCATTTGATCTTGGTAATTAAAGGATAATCAAACAATCATCTGTGGTTGTATCTGTCATAAAGTTTTTCTAATCTTAATAATTTTGCTCTATTGAGACAAATGCTTTGTTATAATCAAAGTAATTACAAATAATATCTTGAAAAAATTGTCTTTTTAATACAAATTAAAATGACTTTAAGTTACCACCAAATTGTTAAAAGTAGAGAAACATAATAAAATACAGTGCTAATGGCATAAAAATGGTTACCCTCACCTATTGTATATGGAATTGCAAATTAATGGGACAATTTTGGAAAATGTTATGGAAATACATTGCAAGAGTTATTAAAAATGATACCCTTTGACCCAATAATCTTAATACTGAGAATGTGCCCCAAGGGGTAAAAAGTTATCTTTTTGAAGACATCTGTAATAGCATTATTTGTAATTTTCAAAAGCCAGAAACAAACTAAATGTCCAACAACTGGTGATGGTTAAATATTTTGTAGCCTATCATTGTAATGTGTTCCTACAGTGCAATTTAGGATGACCAAAACAGAGAATATAAAGAAATATAGAAAAGATTATGTGAAATTATGCAAAGTAAACAGAACCAGAAAAACAGTATTCAGATGGGCTACAGCAATAGGACAATATATACACAAATGAAAGGGTGAATGGACCGATAAAAATAATGGAAGGGAACAGAAAAAAAAGGAATAAAGGATAAATTGGTGCAAATATCTCTATGTTAAAGGATATTTTCAATTAGTTGTAAATAGAAGCTTAATTTTTTTAATGTTGAAAGTTCAGTTATTCATAAATATTGAAACCAGTCAATAAATAAACATTGATTAAGTGCCTACTGAGTGCAGGGCACCATAAGATTATCAAGAATACTGGGTATTTACAGAGGAGGATTTCTCCAGACTTGGAGAGAAAGGGCTACTTAATTAAGCAGTGGCACTTGTGACACAAGAAGAACTAGCAGTTTAGAATTCAGGAGCCAGAGAGAACAGTATCCACCTGAGTAACAAGGAAGGACTGAGTATTTTCAAGGAAGAAGGGACCAGGCAGTATGGGAGCCATTTTGTTCTTATAAGCCTCATTAACCTAAGTTGTTACTATTCTGTGTCCCTGTAAATTGCCAATCTATATTCAGTATTGTCAACCTGTTCAAACACTCAGACCAACTAGGTGACCAATAAAAAAAGTGAGACATTTATTCAGGGTCAAGCAATTGCACTTGGGGACAACATGCTGCCTTACTCAAACAGGAATGTCAGGGAGGGAGGGGGAAAAGGAATCCTCATAGAGTACGATCATGGGAAACAGGAGGGCATGTGGTCTGGATACACAGAGCAGCTGAACTGCAGGGAGGGAGTGTTACAGAAGTGTCCTTGTGATTATGTCTGTCCAGTAACAGGGGTATTTAGAAACTGCTGAGGTGTGTATATGTGTATATGGGGGGGGGGAGGTTCTTGGGGGGCAGTTAGAAACTGTTAGTAGGAAGAGATATTCCCAGGAGCTGACCTTGGGTGGGTGGGTAGGGAAGCAGTTAGAAACTATTAGTTAGAATAGGGTAAAGGCCCAGAAGCTCCCAAGGGTTGACAATATTTAACCTCAGATTTGGGTGGTTTTCTTGGGTTAGGAGTTTTGCATTTTCAGCACTCCAAAATACTTGTGAAAATACAATTATGGAAGTTAACCTTTCTCAAGCTTCATCTCAGGGACACCTACTCCAGGAAGGCTTTCCTGGTCACACTTCTTTTTAGATGCTCTCTTCCTCTTGAAATTATCTTATATTCACTTATCTCCGTAAATGTGTTTCCAGTAAAATATAACTCCTTGCAGGGACCATTATTTTGTATGTGGGGGTGTGTGGGGGGGTGGTGTTCATCTTTGCTTTCATATCACCTGGCACAATTCCTCCTATATGTTAGGAACTTCCTAAGTGCCTGCTGAATTGAATTAGATTGAGTGTCTCCTCTTGTCATAGAAGGGAACAAATCTTTTTCATAATTCACTCCTAGATTTTCTTGTCAGGGGAGCTTTGAGGCACCACTAAAATAAATATTGCGACAGTTCCTTTTCTAGAATATGGAAATAAGGAAGTGCAAGAGGGAGGAAAAAGAGAAAGGACAAGGTCCCAAGGTCACAGTTATAAGAGAAGAAACCCTAATCCTCTGAGTGATAGTACCAGAAATATAGTCATAATATGCCACAGAAAACCTTCTCTTCAGAGGTGCCCTAATTTATCTCACTATAGTCACCTACATTGTCTGTGCTCCTATATTCAGAGGGACAATGAAATACCAACTCCCAGATCTCAGATCCAAGACTGGGTGAGAGGAGCCTCAATCCATCAATCAATCCATCAGTTTCACTAAGATTCTGTTAAGATCTTGACCCTCGGTTGTTGTTGAGCCGTTCACAGCCATGTCCAACCCACTGTGATCCCATGGACCATACACAGCACGCCAGGCTCTTCTATTCTCCACTATCTCTCAAAGTCTATGTGAGTTCATGTTCATTGTTTTCATATCTATCCATTTCATCCTTTTCCTTTTGCCTTCAATCTTTCCCCACATCAAGATCTTCTCCAGAGAGTCCTGTCTTTTCATTATGCGGCCAAAGTATTTAAGGTTCAACTTCAGTATTTGCTCTAAGTGTTATTTATCTCTTGTCTCTGATTCTACCCTTGGAGTCTGGGATGGTGCTTAAAAAATCTTGTCTCTACTCCATCCCAGTTTAGATTCTCATCACATTTCATTTGGATAACTATGGTAACCTTTTTAATGGTTTCTCTGAGTCCAGGGTCTGTTCTTTCCATTCTGTCCTCCACACAGCCACCAAATTAGTTTTTCTAAAGCACAAATTTGACCATGCCACTCCCCAAGTCAAGAAGTTTCAGCAACTTCTTATTTCCCCTTGAATAAAATACAAAATCTCTCGCTTGACAATTAAAATCCTGGTTCCAGGTTACTTTTATAGACATTTCATATTATTTCCCTCAATCCATGCTATATTTTAGTTATTCTGACCTATTGGCTCTTCCCCAAACTTGCTTCCACCTTCTACTTCTGCACTTTTCAATAAGCCTGTGCCTGGAATGCCGTCCCCATATGCTAACACCTAATGGAATCCTCGGCCTTCTTCAAGGTTCATCTCAGGGGCTACCTCCTCCAGGAGGCATTATCTTACAGTCACCTCTTCCCGGATATATTATATTATATTCACTTATCTGTAGGAATGTTATATTTCCAGTAAAATAGCAGCTGCTTAAAGGCAGGACTTTTTTGGTTTGTTTTTCTTATCTTGGGATTTCCATCACCTTCCATATAGTAGGACCTTGATAAGTGCTGGTTGCATTGAATTAAATGGAATGTCTCCTCCTGCTGCAAGGGGGAACAAATCTTTTCTATAATTCACTCCCAGATTCTCTCCTAGTCAGGAAAATTTTGAGGCATCTCTAAAATAAATAGTGCAACAGCGCCCTTGCTAGGATACAGAAACAAGGAAGTATGAACACTCCAGAGGAATATCCCTAACAAACTGTAGAGCAGTGGTCTTCAGAGGTGGCAGGGGTGGGGGGGGAGCATGGACTGACCCAAAGGGGCTTGTGATCAACTAATGGGAAGACAGGAAGATGAGTCACTTCCTACCCTTCTTGGGATTGGTTAATTATGAAACCTCTTTCCAATGACCAACACTCTACTCATCCCCAAATATTCCTCTGCTCCACCTCTTACTTTTGTGGTATAAGAGCTCCCAACTGCCCCTGTTCTGAACCATGGTCAGTCCTCATGGATCCCAGGCATCTACAGCCACAATTGCCCAAAGGCCAATGGGAAAATATTTTCCTAATTTTAACCCTAGTCCCTAGGTTACCTTATGGCTGGGGCAGGCATCCTTCAAGGGTGGGCGCTACACTCAGGGACAGTTACTAGTGAATAAGAGCCTTACTTTCCCCTTTTCATTTTGGGTGAGACCGAATGAATCACATACTGTGAGCAAGGCTAGACAGAATATGGTCTGTAACATGGATACCAATATATTATTTTTGCTCTCCCTCTCCCCCATGGCCTCCCAATCCCATCTACCTTCCAAATTTTCCTATTATTGTCTAGGGTACCACCATTCTTCCACCAAGTCATCGAGGCTCAGAACCTAGGTGTCTTCTAACTCCTCACTTGCCCTCACCCCACATATCCAGTCACTCGTCAAATCTTGGCTGTCTTCCTCCGTGGGTCTTACATCAGTCCCCATCTCTCTACACATGCAACCACCACCCAAGTTCAGGCCTTCATTGGCTCCAGGCTGGACTCTTGTAATAGCTTCTGGTTGATTTCCCTGTGTCAGGTCTTTCCCTTCTCCAACCCAAAGTGATTTTCCTAGAGTACAGATCTGATTGTCACTTCCCTACTTAATAAACTTCCATGGGTCCCTATCGATTTTAGTATAACATATTATTCCATTTTATCTTTTAAATGTTTTATTTTTTCAAAGGTCTTCAAAGTATGGAACTAGTACTAGGGTATATGTATCAAACTTATAAATAAGGAATAAATGGAAGGAATAAATTACACTCAAAATTTTATTACTAATAAATGCAAGATAAAATTTATTGCTGATAAGTACATGATTAGAAAAGGCTGGAGACCATGGACCTAGAATGGGGTTGCTCACTCTGATTCTCCCATAAACAAGTCAACAGACATTTATTAAGCACCTACTATGGGTCAGGCCCCATGCTGGACAAGCTAGCCTTGAGGGTGCCATCCTGAACTGGTGGTTTGGAATCTACCCTGGCTCCATGAGTGCAGAAAGCTGAAGGGGGCAGAGAAGGAAGCCTTAGTCTCTCTTCCATATCCATCTATAGTATTTACATTGTAAACTGACATACATTTATATGAACAAATGCATGCTGACCTGGGCCTCCTTCTGCACAAACTACATACAGCAGGGAGTCATGAATGTCTTTGGAAGGCTTTATTTGCTGAAAATGGAGATGAAACTACCTCTTTTTTTCCAGTCGCAGCATCAACGAGCACTGTGTCTCTTGGTAGCATCCAGCACAGCAAACTGCATGAAGAGCTATCCTATTCACTGTACAGAGTGTTTTGCAATACCTGAGAAGGTCTTGTTTCCAGAGGCAAACACAATTAGACCTGTTCTCCACTCATTTTTCATGCTCCACAGAACTCACCATTGGGTGGCAACAGAGCCAGTTTGGAGGGGGCAGTTGTGTGGATGACAAGTGACCTTTAACATTTCTGGACAAACATTGCTCTTCCTGAGGCGATTCAGCTGTAGAAGCAAACATCTGACTCATCCATAGAAGCGGAGGTGGAGTAAATGGCAAAGCTAATCTCAACACCATCTAAAACATAAGCCTTTACCCCAGAATAATCCAATTGACATAAAACAGGACTTTCATCAGCCTCCCTAACAATGGAAACCTTACAGTAGCCAACAAGTGGGGACTTTACAATTTACAAATTATTTCATACATTTACAGCAAAGTTGATCCCAAAGACATGTACCGAGTTTATCAAGGGAGTTGTCCTAATTCCACTTGATGGGCTATAAACTGTTCTTTCTTACTTCGATCACATCTTCCTATGAACATGTCCCTTGGCATCTCCTGGAGGAAGAGTTTCAATGATAGTAACTAAATTAGTTGGCTAGGACTGGAGGATGGACTTTGGGAGAAGAGTTACCTATTTAAATAATTTACATATGGGAGCTGACAGCCTGCCCAGCCTTCTCTTTCTATCTTTCTTTCAGGGAGATTTTGAAAGCGAAAGAGGGCTAAGAGAACACCAGGTTCTAGGAGCTATGGATTGCTGCCTTGGGGGCGAGGGGGTAGAGGAAGCATTTAGTAAGTGCCTACTATATACCAAGAACTCTGCTAAGCACTTTACAAATATATTCCAAATTCTCTCCCTCTCTCCTATCCTGGAGAAAGCAAGCAATATATCAATTATACATGTGTAGTCTGCATTTCCCTGTTTTGTTGTTGTTGCTTTTTTTTTGGAGGGGGGAGGGCAGGGCAGTTGGGGTTAAGTGACTTGCCCAAGGTCACATGGCTAGGAAGTGTTAAGTGTCTGAGACGGAATTTGAACTCAGGTCCTCCTGACTCCAGGGCTGGTCCTCTATTCACTTACGTTTCCCTTTTGAAAGGAGTCCAAATCATAGAATGGTGCTATTGCTATGGAAAGTAAGATTCGCCAGCATGTCCCTTATCTTGCACAGTGTTGCTTTATTAAGGTGACCTAAGATCCTGTCAGCTTTTTAGCTGCCATGACTGACTCATATCAACTTTGCAGAGTGTGTTGAAATCCCTGTGTCTTTCTCACACAAATTAGCCCCCAAACGGAACTTGTTAGGTTGATTTCTTTGAGCCCAAGTGTACAGTTTCACATTTAATCCTGATTAAGTGACATCCAATTAGATTCAACCCTTTGTTCTTGCCTGTCAGCATTGCTTTGGACTCTGACTCTCTCACACAAATCATTAGTGATTCCTTCTAATGACTGTGCATTTGAGAAGGATGCCACCTATACAAATTATTTCTTTTTAAAATGTTAAACAATATAGTTCCAATGACAAATCCTTCGGGAACTCCACTAGGGCCCTCCTTACAGATTGACATTGATTTGGAGGAGGAACTGGTGAGTTGGGTGAATAAGCATAAATTTGGAGTCACAGGACTTGGATTAAAATCCCAGTTTCACTGTATATTGAACCGTATATTCTTGGACAAATTTCTCCAGCCTCAATTTCATCAATAGTAAAAGGAGGGGGGCGGCTAGGTGGCGCAGTGAATAGAGTACCGGCCCTGGAGTCAGGAGTACCTGAGTTCAAATCCGGCCTCAGACACTTAACGCAAAAAACTAGCCATGTGACCTTGGGCAAGTCACTTAACCCCAACTGCCCTCCAAAAAGCAAAAAAAAAAAAAAAATAGTAAAAGGAGGCATTTGGATTCAGTGCCTTCTATGGTTCTTTCCTGCTCTAAGCCTATAATCATATTAATCACTATTCTTTGGCTGGCTTATTTTCATCTAAGATAAAATTAGAATGCCGATGGACACATGACTTACCCAAGATCACTAAGTTAGCAAGTGATGAAGTTGGGATTTGAACCCAGAGCTCTGACTCCAAATTCAATGATATTTCTACCATAACACATTAGATTTTTTTAAACATAAACAAAAACTAAGGTTCAAGGAATTGAAGAGACTTGTCTAGGGTCACACAGCAAACACGGCAGAACCAGGACAATAGCTCAATGAGAGGTAGGCTTTCATAGTTAAAAGAGTGGTGTACTTACAATCAGGAAGATCTGAGTTTAAACACCTCTTTTGACATTTACTAATTATGCCATCAAAGGTAAATCAGGTCACCTCTCTGGGCCTCTTTTGCAGGTTTTTGCTTTTGTAAAAATAACACCATTCAATTATTTTATCAAATATCCATTGTGTGTATATGCATCCCAGAAAAAAAAGCTATCTATGCTCATTGTTCCCATCTCCTCTTTCACTCTTTTTAAATTTCATTTTTTTAAAATTTGAATTTAAAACACCAAATAAAATGGGTAATTCCATAGAAATAGGATAATATAAAATAGAATTATACACGAAAGTGTGAATTTCTATTATATTCAGTTTGCTTTTCTTTTTAAATAAATAAATTCATGTATATAAAATCCATATATAACACACATATTTCCCCAAAGCCTTTCCAATATCTGTCATTTTCCTTTTTGTTATCTTTGCTATCTGATAAGATAGAACCACAGAATTGCTTTAATTTGCATTTCTTTAATTTAATTATTAGCAAGTAGAAGGACTTCTTAATATAGTTTTGATAAGTTAGATTTCTTCCTCTGAAAACTACCTGTTCATATCCTTTGAACACTTATCTATTGAGAGATGGCACTTGCTTTTATAAATTTGAAATATTTATCTACATTTTTGGAAATGAGACCTTTATCAAAAAATTACTAGAAATAATTTCCCTATATATATATGCATATATATATAATAGATCCATAAATATAAAAACTTTCAAAGCTGTCCTATGTGTCTGTGATTCTTTCTGACTTTAATTCTGTTCTGTGTATTTAAAAGCATAACAATGATCCTCTTTTCTTTTTTTTTCTTTTTCTTGCCTCCCTCTTTTTTTGCTACCTTTTTCCTAATATTTTCTCTGTCAAAAAGTCTGCCAAATTGGAAAGAGGAAAAAAAAAGAGAAACAAAGTCCTTGTAACAAATATGCATAGTCAAACAAAACAAACTTGTCATATTGGCCATGTTCAAAAACGTATGTCTTATTCTTCATCTTGAGTCCTTCATCTCAGTCATTGTCTAGATACCATGCTTCTTTGACCTTCTGAAACCCTGCAGGGTCATTTGGTTGATCAGTCATTTGGTTCTTAAGTCTTTCAAAGTTGTTTTTCCTTATTGTATTGTTATACATGCATTGTTTTCCAGGTTCATGAAAGTCTCAGGTTTCTCTGAAACTACCCTCTGATTATTTCTTATAGTACAAGATTCTTTACATTCATATGCTGTCATTTGCTCAACCACTCCCCATTTGATGAGCACCCCTTTTGAAGAGTCAGATTCTTTGCTATGACAAAAAAAATTGCCAAAAATAATTTGGTATAAGTTTGGCCTTTTCCTCTCTTTTTGATTTCCTTGGAGTATAGACCTAGTAGTTATATTACTGAATCAAAGGATATGGACAGTTTGTAGCTCCAAACTGCTTTTCAAAATGGCTGAAATAATTCACAGCCCTACCAACGGTACAATAGTGTGCCTGTTTCTCCAAAACCCCTCCTACAACTGTCATTTTCCTCTTTGTCATTTTTGCTAATCCGATCTGTATGAGGTAGAACCTCAGAATTGCTTTAATTTGTATTTGGGTAATTATTAGCAAGTGGAAGGATTTATTTTTTAAATAGTTTTGAGAAGTTAGATTTCTTCTGTTGAAAACTGTCTAATCATATCCTTTGACCATTTATCTATTGAGAAATGGCTCTTATTCTTAGAAATTTGAAACGTTTGTTTACATATTTTGGAAACGAGACCTTTTATTAAAAAAAGTTGTGAGAAATATTTTCCCCAGTTATCCATCTTAGTACGTGATATAAGATGCTTGAAACTTATTTTCTACCAGACCGCTATCTAGTTTTCTCAGCGGTTTTTGTTCAATAGTGACTACTGGCCCTGGTAACTAGGGTCTTTTGGTTTATCAAATAATATGCTACAGTTTCTATTTGCCTAATCAGTTCCACTGGTCAACTTCTCATTTTTTTGTAGCCAGTAACAAATCATTTTGATGATTATTGTCTCACGGTATAATCTGAGATTTGGTACTAGTAGACCCCATTCCTTCTCTCTGTCTCTGTCTCTGTCTCTGTCTCTGTCTCTCTCTCTCTTTCTGTCTCTCTCTCTGTCTCTCTCTCCATATATATATATAATATATACATATATATGTATGTATATATGTATTTACTCAGCCTAACCTAATTGGATATCTCCCTAATTATTTATGTTTATCTTTATTTCTCTAAGAGTGTTTGTAGTTGTATTCATACAGTTCCTGTCTGTGTCATGGTAGACAGATTCCTAAGTATTGTATATATTCTGGAGTTATTTTAATTGGACTTTCTCTTTGTGACTCATCTTTCTGAATTTTATTGGTAATTTACAGAAATGTTGTCAGAAATAGCTCATTTTCATTCCCCCTCCAAACCCTCTCCCCTTTGTGAACTTTCCTGTTCCTATTGTGCCTGCTTCAGCAGCACATGTACTAAAATAGGAATGATACAGAGAAGATTAGCATGGTCCATGTGCAAGAATGACATGCAAATTCGTGAAGTGTTCCATATTGTTTAGATTACAAAATGGAATAAAAATATCTCTTTAACTTAAAAAAAGTACCACTATTCTCTTATTCCCCTAGGCTCTAAACCTAGGCACCTTCCTCTACTTCTCACTCTCTCTTTCCTGTATCCAATTTGCTGCCAAGTCCTGGCAATTTTATCTTTGTAAGATCTCTTGTATACACTTCCTTCCCTTCTCTGACACTGTCACCACCCTGGTGTTGATGCTCGTTAATCCATACCCAATCAATTGCAATAATCTACTGATTGGTCACCCTCTCTCAAATCTCTTCCTACTGTAAACCATCCTCCACTAAGCTGTCAAATTGATCTTCCTAAATCATGTCGTTCTCTGCCCCTTCTCATCTGCAGGATCTAATATAAAATCCTCTCTTTGGCCCTTCAAAGTCTTTTACAACCTGACCCCTTCCTTCCTTTCCAGTCTTCTTCTCTCTTACTCCCATCCCCACCATCACCATCACTGTGATCCAGTGATGCTGACTTCCTTGCTGGTCCTTACACGAGATACACCAGGCATTTTCACTGGCAGATCCCCGCCATGCCTGGAATGCTCTGCCTCATGGTCTCTGCTTCCTAGTTTCATCAGTTTCCTTTAAGTCTCAGTCAAAATCCTTCCTTCTGTATGAAACCATTCCTGATACCCCCAAATGGTAATGCCTTCCCTGGAGGCGGGTGAAATATGAAATGACTAAGGAAAACAAAGGTTCAGTTTACTGAATATATTTATTTATTAAGCAATTCATACCAATTGCCTAAAAAACTGGGACCAGACCTCCTCAGCTTATCCTGGACCCTGACTACAGAGGGAGGCAGACCGTTACACATTAAAAACAATTAATCAACCAAGGTCAATTAACTAAAAGGAAACAATACAACATTAGGTAATTTGATTTCTAATTGGAGGAAATATTAGGGACTTTCCAAGTTGGGAGGGGGAGAATGAACAGGTACAATTCCCTGAATTCAGAAAAAGAGGTGTCTCACTCCCCCCAAGTGTCTGTCAACAATGGAAAGAACAGGAAAACAATAAAAGATTGATCAGTATGGGCCCAGTTTTCAGAGAACACATATGAATTGCTTGATGTGTACGACTGTGAGAAACCTCCTCACATCAGACTTTGGATCTGATCGAGTTTCTGGTCAAGGTAACTTAAGTCCTTGGCAAAGAGTTCCTAAACAACAGATAGGGGTGGTCCAGCTTCCCAGCCAGGCAGCTTGGAGTCAAACAGTGCAATAAAATTCTCTCCCAATTCCCATCATTGAATAACGTTTTCTCACAAGACAGAAGTTGGATGAGACTCAGGATTGAATAGAAAGGGAGCTGAGCTAGCTCCAGAATGGAGCCATAAGATGGAGTCTGTGTGGTCACTCAATTCCCACAATTAATCACTTGCTCTCCTAAATTCCCTCAATTTCTTCACCATCTGTTAATTACCTCCGGTGTATCCCATATGTATCTCGTTTGCACATGGCTGATTGAATGTTGTCCCCTTCATTAGACTGTGAGGTCCTTGAGAGCAGGGACTGATTCTGACCTTTCTTTGTCTCCCAAGTCCTTAGTACTGAGTAAACTTATTGGCTGGCAGGCACTACTATTTGATATAGGGCTAGAATTAGTAGTTGTAGCAATAAGACATGAAAAGAAATGGAGGTAATAAAGATATACAAAGGGTCAGTCAATAAGCAATTATTAAACACCTGCTATATACTAGGCACTGTGAATACAGAAAAAGGTAACAGACAATCCCTGCTTTCAAAGAGGTCACAGTCTAATAGGGGAGACATTATGACAACAATTATGTACAGACTAATAACTAGAACATAATTAAGAGAGGGAGGGCACTAGCATTGTAGAGGATTAAGAAAAACTTCCTATGGAAGGTAGAATTTGAACTGAGACTCAAAGGAAGCCTGGGAAGCCAAGAGATGGAGATGAGAAGGAGAGCAGTCCAAGCATGAAGTGCAGCCCAAGGAAATTCATGAGTTAAGAGAAGGAACATCTTGGATGAGGACCAGCAAGAACCACCAGTGTCACCAAATCAAAGTGTACATGGGAGCCTGTGAGGTATAAGGAGACTGGAAAGGTAGAATGAGGCTAGGTTATGAAGGACTTTGAATGCCAAACAGAGCATTTTATATTTGATACTGAAGGTGATATGGAACTTTCTTGAATATGGAGGTGACATGGTCATACCAGAGCTTTAGGAAAATCACTGTTACGATATTGGTCATCCTTGCTTTATTCTTGATCTAGAAGATCTAAACTAGAAGATTTCTAGTTTATTCCCATTACATATAATTCTGGGATCGGGTTTCAGATGAATAATACCTATTGTACTGAGGAAAGGTCCAATTATTCCTATGTTTTTCTAGTGCTTTTTTTACAGAAATGGATGTTGTATTTGGTCCAAAATTTCCTCTACTACCCCCCCATCTAGCCATAAAATATGATTTTTGTTTATTTATTTATAGTTTTCCTAATCTATAGTATGTTTGTTTAAAGTTTTCCTACTGCTGAGCCAACCTTACATTTATGATATAAATCTAACCTGGTCAGGTTCTATAATCTTTTTATATGCTGATGTATTTTATTTAAAACTTTTGTGTCAATGTTCATTAGAGATATAGGGCTATAGTTTTCTTTTTCTGTTCTGATTTTTACAGTATAAGTATCAAGGCCGTATTTGCATCACATTAAGAATTTTATAGGATTCTTTTTCTTATTTTTTGCAAATGGTCTGTATAGTGTTAAGAGCAATTGCTTTTTGAATGCTTGATAGAATTGTGTTGAAAATCTGCCTGATCCTTGTGAGGAATGGGGAGGATGGCACTTCCTTTAAAAATTAAGTTGTGGCTTGTTCAATTTCTTTTTCTTATATTGGATTATTTTTATTTTCCATTTCTTGTTCTGTTAATCTAGGAATTTTCAATTTTGTAAATATTTGTACATTTAAGTTGTCAGTTTTATTGTCATGTAATTTGGCAGCACACCAAAAGAAATTTTAGAGAAAAAGAAGAGTGTAGAGATCAAAGTGTTGGAGGAGAAAACTACTTCCATTGAAATACTTTAATAATAAACCCCATCCTACCAAGCCATCCCATGATTCAGATCCCTATAAAATCTAGTTTGGTATGGATTAAGTCCAAGTTCCTGAGTCTCCCAAAAAATTCATATTCTCTTTTGATAATTTCACTCCCATCTAGAATTTACTCTGGGGAATCTCCAAATATAGCTCCTGCCTAGGTTTCCGCAAATGTAGATCCCCAGGTCTTATACAAATACTCAAAGTAATAAATGCATATTGTGTTATGTATGGTCTTTGTTTCACACAAAAGAAAATGTGAAAGGCACGAAGGCTTCAAAGGTACTCATACACAGATAGAGAAAACCCAAAACACCCACAGTAACCCAAAAGCTAATAATGCCTTAGAGATAACACTGTCCTCCTTGGCACTAACACTCTGAGTTAACTACCTTGCCCATGCTCTGGGTGTTGATTGGTAGGTCTTTGAGGTTGTCAGTATTGTTCTTGGCCCTCTTCCATATTTCTTTCACTTGGGAATTATTGGCCACCACTTTTCACTATATGGTTTCTTTCTATGTTACATATCCTGTCCTCCTGTATTATTGAATTCTGTACTTTTATATGGTCTTTCCCCAGTCCTCACCTTTAAATTTAAAATCAACTTAATTAAATCAACTAACTGAACCTGTTCCTCCAGAACTTTGAGTACTTTGTCCTTTGCCAGGAACTCATTACCCCAGTATCATAGGCCTACAATGTCTACAATGGTCTTTTAATTGATCAATGAGTGTAAAGTCTTAGAGAAGAAAAAGATTCCATATACTTTGTCTGAAATTATATGGAGATCAGTGAAATAGTTAAACTGTTGCCTAATCTCATGAGCTATTTTAATAGTCCTTTGCATAGAAATGAAAATGATATCAAACAGAGCCTTGATTCTGGTCCCTCTTGCCTCACTCCTGCTTAGAGCTCTGATGCCAGGATGAGTCATAACTCTGTTCCAACTAACTGGACTGAAGTTTTCTTTTAAAATTACGTAGCAAAAGATAATTGTGTATATTTTTTTCTTCTCTTTTTCATCAGCTTGAGCCTGCTTGCTCCTATGATATTTTGGTCTTTTTGCCTGGATAAAAACCTTCCTGTTTCATAGCCAGCAGCTGCCGGATGCACATAGATTCAGAAATGAGCAGTGAAGGAATAGGAAAAAGCTTGTTACTGACCATTTTTTAAAATAGCAAACTGATTCCTGACCTGGAATTGGGGATAGTATGACCATCCAAGAGCAAAGTGTCTAGGGAAGAATAGAGATGCTGAAACATCCCCCTACTGAGCTGGCTTATTCTTGTTACTTGTTGAAGTCATGGGGCTACTCATAGTTTATTATGGTACCACCTTAGCATGGATTATTCTTAGGAATGAGTTAAACTAAGCCCAATGGAAAAAAAAATCTGTTCATACTTACCAGTAAAGGATTGAACAAGATTTGCACATAAAAACATTCCCTTTGAACTGCTTCAGTTTGTTTTTTCTAGCAGAGGGTACAGAGGAATACAAGTCAAGAGTTTTCAACAGGACTGGTAAGGTCTGTTCTTTTTTGTGGCCTTCCAATACCTTTCCAAACATGATGCAGTCATCAACAACCTTCTGCTCCTCTAACCAGTTGACTGACTCCTCCAGAGGCATGGAATTGGTTATTGGCCAGAGTAGGAAGGATTGTGCCATGGCTCCTGAAAATAAGAATGGAACAGCCATCAGTTTTGACAATGACCTTCATGTTCAGACTAGCCCAGTGACACCAAAGGGGCAAGTTAGTTTCTAAAAAGTTCTCAAAATGGTCTGTTTAATTTACTTTAAAAAGGAAGTATGCCAAGAATTATAAAAATCACTGGATTTGTAGACAGAGTTCTTGACCTTTTTTCTGTCATGGATCTGCTTTGGGTGTCTGGACAATGCTTTTAAATGAATGAAATAAAGCATATAGGATTTCAAAGAAAACCAATTGCATTTAAATACAATTATTAAGAAATTAAAAATAGGAAACAAGCTCTTGTGCCCCAGGCTAAGAACTTCTCTGCCTTCAAGTAGGACATGAGAACAAATTCAGTTCAGTTCATTTGTGAATTTCCATAATTCTGTAATCCTTCTAAGAGAGGTTAAGTGGTTTGCCCTGGGTGTTACAGCTAGTAAATGTCTGACATGGGATTCAAACTCAGCTTGTCTTGACTAAAAATCCAGTTCTATATCCACCATCCTACCTTGTTGCCTCAGATTACAGTAGCCCCAGAATACATTCATAGATTTCTCTGGTTTTACTATGCCACCTCAGAAAAGTGCCTTTTCCAAGAGCCAATCATACATCCTGGCTAATTGTTCATTGAAAGCACACTGATGGGGGCTCATGACTGATCACATTAGAAGAGTGTACTTAGGGAAGAGAGCAATTTTAAAGTCAGGAAAAGAGAATTTATAGACGTATGTAAGTGGGGGAGGGGGTGATTGACACTTTTGGGGAAGTACTGGGTAAATTGTACTAAAGGGAAGATGATTTGGAAGGAGGGCATCTACTGAGAAGATCTGGTTGACTAGAAGAAGCCACTATCAACTGACATGTGCTTCTTAGAGAAGGGCTCCCACGCAACTCTCATAAGTATCTTTCAACCAAAGCAGCCTGGTCAGACTCAAGAGACCATAAGGCAAGAAGAAACCACAGAGAGTTTCAATTGGTCTTTTTTATCCTCCTCAGCACTCCCATATAAAAGGGCAAAATCTGCTTTACCTTCAAGGCCAGCCTTAACTGGAGAGTGATTGCAGATTTTCTGCCAATGAATATCTCCTTATCGTCCATTTCGCAGAGGAAAACGTCTTTCATTTCACAATCAGAAATAAAGGACTTCAAATCAGTGGTTGAGGCAGCATCTGGACTAGAAACACTGAACATATATATTGAATATAATCATTCAATTACTCAGGAAGACTAAGTAATTGGCTGGAATAGGAGCCTCTCCTGTTTTGATGGGAGGTAAAAGCTTGGAACAGGTCGGTCAGCAGACCAGTGGGTTGAAAAGGTCAGAGGTTACTGTTGTTTTGAATGGTTGCGGTTGGAGGGGGGGCGGGGTGTGAGTGGATGAAAGGAAATCCTGGTACTTAGAGTTAGAAGGGCCATCAGATAAACTAATAGTAATGTGTTCACATAGCACTTGGAGGTTTATGAAACGTTTTACAAATATCTCACTATATCATCACAACAATCTTAGGAACTAAGGGCTGTTATTATTCCCGTTCTACAGAAAAGAGAGCAGAGGTGTAATGCCTTATACAGTTCTTACATATCTGAGCTGGACTCAGACTCGGTCCTTTTGACTACACATCAAGCATTCAATGGGATGCACCGTCTACCCTTTCCATTGTTCTATCCACGATACCACACGGCCCAAAACACTCTTCATTGACTTCACAATTTCACCTCTAGTTCACTCAGTTTACTGTGATCTGTGCTTGAATGAGCAGAAGCTGTGCAAAAAGAGCCACTTTTCCTGCATGGCCATGAATACAGGACCAGTGAGGTAACAGAACCACTTTTCAGTCTTTCCATGATTTGCATGAAACTATTTTTTAAAAGCAGCTGACTTTGGTACAAGGTGGCTACCTTCCCAAAGGGTTGATGAGTTGGGGTATTGTATAAGCAGGGGTGCACTAGTAAAAGTTAAACAACTGGCACTCTGGGACAAAAAATGAACACGTGACACACTTTTAAATTTAATCTATAACATTAACATTTTCTCCATAACTTTCTTAAATCTAGACCATCAACAAAATTTTTTTTGTAAAAACTTTGGTAATTTTTGGTAAATTTTTGTAAAATATTGTAAAAATTATTTTAAAATTTGTAAAAATTTTTGTGAAAATTTTAAAACAAATTTTACAGTGAATTTGTAGCATTTGCTAACCGAGGTATAAATGCTCACACTAAAAAATGTAACAATGACCTCTTCTGACCCAGTGTGAGAAGGCTCCAGCTTACCCCCTCCACTTGAATATGACCATAATTAATTACACAGTTGGCCTCTTGGCAATGGAGTGATTAGACTCAGATGTTTAGATAGAGAAAGCATCTAGTTATGGAAAACACATTAATTAGACTTAGAGTTAGAAAACACAAACGTGAATCCCACGTCTGACATTACTAGCTGTGTGACCTTAGACAAATCTTTTCATTTCTCTGGGTCTGTTTCCTTATCTTGAATGGGAGGACATGGTTTCTACTTCCTATCTCATAGGGTTTTGGGGAATAATAATAATAAACATCAACATCATTAATATGACGCTATATAAAGGTATATTATATGTTTTTTCATTTGACCCTCACAATAATAATCCTCCTGGGAGGTAGGTTCTATTATCATTTCCATTTTTGCAGATGTGGAAACTGAGACAGAGTTGAAGTGTTTTGCCCAGGGTCACACAGCTAATTATCTGAGGCAGGATTTGATTTTCCTGACTCCAAGTCTAATGTTCTGTTCACAGCATCCTCAGTAACAAATGAGGTGGTTTACGGGGAAGCACTTTGAAAAGCACAGCAAACGTGAGTCACCTTCTAGACAATGAGGAAGAATCTTGACGGAGATCCTTGATGGGGGGTTGGTGCTCTGTTCTGAGAAATGAGCAGAAGCTATGATACCTTCGGTGCCTTAATACAATAGACTCGCACCAGAGAGGAGCTCCCATCCCAAAGAATTCGTATCCCTGTGTGCAAACAAGGAAAGTTCTGAAGCAGCTCATTAAATACCAGATTTAATTCACTCCACTCAATGAATATGCCTTTGTTATTTTTTTTAAGGCATCCTGCATGTCTGTTTTTTTATAGCCCCAAACACATAGATTTTGAATGGAGTTTCCAATTTCTTTAGGATATTTGGCAACATGGTGAGCCAATAGGGTCTTGAGCCCTACAGGATCTTTGTATGACAAGGTATGCTATTTAAACATAGCTACTTTTGTCATAGATTTGGTGTTTCAGGACGTGGTCTATATGAAACAGAATGTCAATTTGCTCCCATCCCCCTCAAATATATCCAAGGCTTGGACCAGCCGACTGCACACATCAAGTTCAATTTCTGGACCAGTTTCATCAACAGCAATGCCGTGCTATAATTAACATTATCATCATTACACTGATAACAGCAAGCATTTGTAATTAATTTCTTACGTGAACCTTCCATTCCCTTGAGCAACAACTCATTATCCCCATTTTTAAAATATGCTCTATCCTTTCATTTTATATTTAACAAGATTCATTTATTCAGCATCTTAGGGAAGCAAAATGGCAGAGAAAGGATTAGGACTCAACTGCTAAGCCTCAGGCCTCCATGTTTTCTCTGAGACCCAGTGACTTCTCAAATGACAACCATTTTGCCCCAATATCGATTGGACTGGTGCGTTACATTTAGCTGAAAACAGCTAATTCCCCAGTAGTCAGTGGAGTGAAGAAATGGCTTATCACCTTTATATTCTCCATGCAGGCTGGGCTAAATATGGGGGAGGGAGTGCTAGGGAGATGAGAGAGGGGGAAGAGAGAGGGAGAGAGAGAAGAGAGAGAGAGAGAGAGAGAGAGAGAGAGAGAGAGAGAGAGAGAGAGAGAGAGATTTTTGGTCCAGATTTGTAGGGAACTACCAGGATGAAAACTCAGAAATTTATAGTCTGAGAGTTACCTAGGGCACCAAGAGCTGAAGTAACTTGCTTAGGGTCACATAGTCACCAGGATAAATCAGAGATAGGGGCTGAAGCCAATACTATCTCTTCATCCACTTTCTTACATTGCTTTTTTGGTATGTGAGATAGACAGACAGATAGATAGAGAGATAGATAGGTAGATAGATAGATAGATAGATAGATGGATAGATAGATGGATAGATAGATGATAGACAATAGATAGATATAAATATAGATACACATACATGCATGCATATCTAGATGTGTATATATATCTAACATGTATGTGTATATATATATATATACATATATATGAGTAAATACCAAATATAGTCATAACAATTTCAGGCTAGGGGTAGGAGAAGAATGCTACCAACTGGGAAGATTAGGAAAAGCTTATACAGGAAGTGGCATATGAACTAAGCCTTGAAGGGAGCTACATTAAGTATTGTTATGTATGAATAACTGTCCAATTTATGTCATCCATGAAATTAGGTTAGCATCAAACCCCTGAAGAAATTTAGTTTGACCTATAAAGCTCTGGCTCCAGGCAATAAAACCATCTGTAAATATATGACTATATTACAGGAATGCTTCTGCATGTGTGGATGCTTCTCAGCAGCATCCTTTGTCGAGCTCTCCCCTATATGATGCTGTAAGGGGGTGCTGCACAGTATTCTCTCTGTTCCCCCGGATATGTAAGGATCCTGTCTTCGAGGAGCTCATGATCTACAGTGGGCAGGTACAGATAAGCAGAGATTAAAATAAAGAGTGTTGAATATCATCGTCCCAATTTTACATCTGGGGAAATTGAGGTACAGGCATTAAATGACTTGCCAAGAATTCTATAGCTAGTGAGTGTCGTAGTTAGGATTTGAACCCAAGTCTCAAGATTCCAGGAGGTAGCTAAGTGGTGCAGTGGATGGAGGGCTGGACCTAGAGTAAGGGAGACTCTTCTTGTGTTCAAATCCAGCCTCAAACACTCAGTAGCTCTGTGACCCTGGGCAAGTCCCTTAACCCTCTTTGCCTCAGTTTCCTCATCTGCAAAATGAGCTGGGAAAAGGGCAAACAAATCCAATATCTTTGCCAAGGAAACTCCAAATGGGGTCATGAGGCACTGAACATGACTGAAAAATGACTGAACTGACTCACGATTCCAATCCAGTGCCCTTTCCATTGAAATATAATGTTTCTCAGTGTTTACACTGTATGTTAGTACAGTTGTAGTTCAGTGCAGCTTGTTAGTTAGCACAGTGCCTAGGATGCTAGACCTGGGGTCAAGAAGACCTGAGTTCAGATCCAGCCTCAGATACTATGTGACCCTGGATAAACTGAGGATATCTGCCTCATTTTCCTCATCTGTAAAATGGGGATGATAATAGCACCTACCTTTTAGCATTGTTGTAAGGATCAAATGAGATCATATTTGTAAAGCTCTCAACAGAGCTCTCTAGGAGAGCAGACACCTATTGCTACTGGCCTTGGTCTGAAAAACATAAGAACCACCCCCACCCAGGGCCCCTTCCCCTCCAGGCAGCCTCAACCTGCCTCTTGGGCCCTGGCTAGAGATGATCCCTGATTATTTACCCACATTCCCTTGATCGAATAGATCTGCAAGCCTATTTTGTTTGTTTTCAGATATGTGACAGCTTTTTATTTCCTCCACCACAGAAAATGGATAAGATAAAAAAGACACAGGAACCCATGAATACATATAGAAACATAAAACATTCCAACAGCCTATACTCATTACACTCTCCCACTATCCTCTCTGGCCCTCCTCCACCCACACATCACCAAAGCCCCTTGTGGGACTAGTGAACAGATATTCCCATTCCTTCAGATCTGCCTTATCCAAGCAACTCACTGCCATGATCATGGAGGGCTCAAACCTGATTGATCAATTGATCTGTTTGTTTATTCATTCATTCATTTGTTCATCTATCTATCTATCTATCTCTCTATCTACCTATCATCTATCTATTTATCTGTCATCTCTCTCTATTATCTATCTATTTTTTATCAATGAAACCCATTTATTGAAATCAATAACAAAACAGAAATCAGAGAAAGTCTACACAGAACAATAAATATCAAACAAGAAACTTTCCTGTTGGGAGCAAGATGACCGCCAATCAAGGTGATCCCAGGTGACTGCCGCCAAAGACTCTACAATCTTTGCCATCGTTTCCCAGGTCTGTTCAACCTGAAGCAAAATTCAATCCCAACAATCTTTTAATAATTAAAAAAAATGTAGAAGCTCACCTACCAAAGACTAACACATCTGCTATGATCAGGGTGAGCAGAAAGAGAGCTATTTTTACCCTTTGCTTTCTTACTGTCTTCAATTGTACATCACAATGTCAGAGACTATATCTTGTCATCCCCCTGCAAAAGCCAGAGACACCCCATCACTCTCATTTCTGCTGCTTCCATCTGGCCTGTCTTCAAAAAGGTTAAACCTTTATAGCAACTTAATGAGCCATATCCTTGCCTGAGAAATGCCGATTTGCTGTTGCTTTGAGAGGGAATGATGCAGGGGGAAATGAAAACAGGAGTCCCGTGAAACTGTTGAGGGAGGGGTGTGTTGGTAAATGTTTAATAGTCAGGGGAAAATACATGCATGACACACTTTGAAGTTTAATCTCCATTTTTAACATTTTCTCCATCACTTTCTTAAATCTAGACAATCAACAAAATAATAAATCAAGTCCTGATTTGTAGCTATTGCTAATTTCCAAGGTATAAATGCTCATACTGAAAATTTAACAATCGGCTCTCCAGAGAGCTGGTTTGAGCTGGCTCCAGCACACTCCTGCTAAGTCACCATGATGATTGCAGATTATGAAAAAAATAATAATAATAAGGCACTCTCAATTATCCGTGCTACCTGTGTGGAGCAAGGGACAGACACCATGGCAATGATTTCTGTGAAGCCTTGGCACACATTAGAAAATGGTCTTATCTCAGTTGTGGAGCTGTTTTGTTGGATGCCCTTTTTTTCATCGTCTCATTGGATTCTCACACAAAACCTGAGAAGTAGGAAGTATGTCACTACCCCCAATTTACTTACGAGGAAACTCAACCTCAGATGGGGTGACTTATCCAGAGTCTCAAAGCTAGGAACTGGTAGAATCAAGAGTCAAGGTCTTTGACTTCAAGACCAGGTCTTCTGCCTCTAACTCTGGTTCTCAAAATGCGGCTTCATGAACACACTGGGAATGAAATTCTGAGGGAATGCCTTCGTGCAGATCAACTCCAAATTTTGACTTAGGAGTTTTTCTTTTTCCTTTACTTAGCATGGATGAATCAATGAATAAATACTTATTAAGTACTTACTGTGTGCAAAGCATGGTGTTAAATGCCAGAAATACAAATAGAAAAATAGAGCAATCTCTATTCTCATAGAGCAGATTTCAGCTACAACTCAGATAGAAAAGCCCAGTTGTCCTTAGAGTACACCAACAAAGCAAATGGCGATGTATCTTCTTTGGTGTTAATTCCATCAAAAAGAAATAACAGGTTCCTGGTTTGCCGACTATTACCACCCAGATGGTGGGAGCACAGGGAATGCAAGCTAATTTTAATTGTAACGTTGGTAAAATATGGCTGTGAAGATTCATTGGTTGTAGATACTGTTGAGAAATGGGAGGATCTTTGGTGTCAAAAGACTCAGACTTAGGCCTGACTCTACCAGTTACTAGTGGCTGACCTTGGGTAAATCACTGACCCCCTCTGGGTTTCAGTTTCCTCACCTGTTAGAGGAGGGGGCTGGTTAGGTGGTACCTAATGTTCTTATGGATCCAGCTCCCCAACCCCTCCCCCCAACGATGCAACTGCCTTCCAGTCACTTCAGGATCTGAAGGCCAAAGGAGTGTCACCATCTTCAGAAGAAATTCTTGTGTGGGGGTGGTGCTGGAAGGGAATTGAGGAGTCAGTAAGGGAAGGTGGGAGCTGTTTCCAATATAGAGCTAAACACTGAAATGCCTCCCCCCCACTTAGGGTGTTCAGAGCGATGACTGGTGATGCACACATGCTATTCTCAGAGTACTCTAATAAAATCCCTCTGAATCATAGAGAGGTTTATGTGGGTGGGATATTGTAACTTTTCTTTCCTTTGGCAGATTCCACTCACAGGTGGGTGGAGGATGAGCCTGTATCTCCCCTTCAGCTCAGGGAGATGCTAGTGTTACAGAATCCTGAGCATTAAGTGCTGAAACACCCATCTCTGTTTCCTTCCTAGGTCCTTCCCTCTCCTCAGACCCTTCTACTTAATTTAGATGGAAAACAGTTAGTACGCATGGAGTGTTAGGAAGGTGTAGAGAGTCTCTGTATCTGTAAGCAAAATGGCATTTCTTAAAATCAACAAAGATTATATTGGGGGATGGTGGTGGAAGAAACAGGGCAATTAGGAGAATACCTGTTCATGTCTACTGTTGGTCCTAGTCATATAGCCTCTGGCAGACCTATAGAGCTGAAGTTAGGTTAAAAAAGCAAGCCAATATCAAACAACAACAACAACAACAACATTTATCTTTATTCAGCAACACAGATTTTTTTAAATGCCTATAGGCCCTTTTAACTTGTGATACTTCCTAAACATACTTGTAATAAGAGCAGCAAGGATCAATGGATGCTAGTAGCTTGACTTTTCTTTAGCCTCAAGTCTTGAGTTGCCTGGTACCTGGATTCAGGGATGCCCTCAGCTGAGCAGCATGGACTCTGATTGGATAGTGGGGGGCATCAGTAGGAGCAGGTGAGGACAGCAAAAAAATGTGTTAGCAGCCCACATAGTGGAAGCTGGGTGTTTGGTCATTTTATTTTCAGTCATATCCAACTCTTCATGACCCCATTTGGAGTTTTGGACCCCATACTATAATGGTTTGCCATTTCCTTCTCCAGCTTATTTTACAAATGAGGAAACTGAGGCAAACAGGGTAAAGTGACTTGGCCAGAGTCACAAGGATGTAATAATATTGGACACAGAAAGGTTGGAACTAGGGAAGCAGATGGAGAAAATAGATTGAGAGCCAGGAGGCTTTCCTTTAGTTGCATCTAACTCCTGCTGGCACTAATGAGAGGCTTCCCCTTGCGCAAACAGGTGTTGGAAGAAGGTTTCTCATCAGCCTTGTCTAACTCTTGCTGGGACTGGTATGACAAAGACAGCAGCAGTGTCTGCATAGTAAAAATGAAATTAGATTTCTCCATCAGAAGCCATCATGTAAAAGCCCACCTACCCAAGGCAGCTTCCTCCCTACTGCCAGAAGAGTCAACATTGAGCTCCATAAGGGCATCTTTGAATTGCAGTGCTAAGAAGTTGATGCACCCAACGCAAAAGGAGGCATCGCCCTCCACACAACACTCTTCTTATGTTGTGTCTCTCTTCTGGTGATGAAGATCCTCAAAAGGCTGGGAAGAGTAGAGTCCCTGGAGACTTGAGAGGTGGCAGTTTGGGGAGAAGGGTAGTGAGAGCTTCCTGGTTGATTAATATGCTGTGGTTTCATATTGCCTTTATCTTTAAGTAAAGATTCTTTACCTTCCCATGATATCATGTGTTGCATTTGTTCTTGGCCATAGAGGGTAAGGAAAGTTCAATGGAAATGAGGTCTTGGGGCTACAAATCTGCCAAAATTCTGGTGTCAAACATTGATTCTCTTTTCGGTCCAATCCACATGATGACCAAAGTGATTTTCCTAAAGCATAGGTCTGACCATGTTACCCTGTTACTCAATAAATTCTACTGGCTCCCTGTTACCTCTAGAATCAAACAAAGGCTCTGTATTTGGTATCTATAGCCCTTTACAACCTGGTCTTATCCTAATGTTCTAATCTTCTTATGCATTATTGCTTTCCGTGTGCTCCAACCACATTGTCCCATTTGCCATTTATTTATTATACATAATGATACATCTTCATCTCCATTGCATAGAATGTCACCATTGAACTAGGGGTCACTTGTGACTGCTAAGTTTTTCTTCCTCTCTTCCACCTCTACTAATCCCTGGCTTCCTTAAGACCCAGATCAAACTCTTCCTCATGAGGACTTTCAAAGACCTCCTCCTTGCTAGGGCCTTCCCCTCTTAGATTATTTTCCCCCTACTCTGAATGTAGTTTGTACATACCTTTCTGGCTGCTTATGGTCTCCTTCATTAGAATGTAAACTCTCTGAGGGTAGGACTCTGTTTGTGATCATTTTTTGTAAGGGATGAAGGACCAATGCTTAGAGCATACATGATGATGCTCTGCCTGATTGTGACTTACACAGAAGCTTCATGAGCATCCAGTCATGAGCAAAGAAGGAGCCTTTGCTCCCACTCTAGTACACACGAGGGTATCCTCTGATCATTTCCTATCAGCTTATCAAATGGTGACAAAATACCTCTTAACTGGCTCCTGAGCCAGAACTGGGCCTGCATACAAAAGGTTTGGATGAATGATCTCTCATTCCTTCTCTTCCCTGTGAAGGCAGAAGTGCTGGATAGAAGGGGCATTGTCTTCTGTCTCTCCTCTATCCTTGTTTCAATGATTGCCCAGTGATTGCTCTATTTCTTTTTTTCCTTATGGGTGTTTCCTCATCTTAGATGAATGAGTATCTAGAAGTAGAAAGGACAAAGTTAAGACCTTTACGGGCTTCAAAAGATTGGAAAGAGCCATTAGAGTGCTCACAACTAGAGAACTCTATTTTACAAATGAGGAAACTGAGGCAAACCGAGATTAAGTGACTTGCCCAGGGTCACACAGCCAGTAAATGTCAGAGGCCAGATTTAAACTCAGGTCTTCCTGACTCCAGACCTGGCACTCTATCCACTGTGCCACCACCAGGCTTCCCTTTGTAAACATTAAAACACTATAGAAAGGTGAGCCATTATTATGAAAAGGTACCAGTGGATGATTTCATGCACCTCTGACTGTGTATCTTTTATTGCTCTGTGAGATACATTGGATGCAGGTCAGATACCAAAGAAATCTATGAGGGATCACGGGATGATAGCTCAGTGGACCGGTGGCGGGGCAGTGATGGGAGAGCGGGTCAGGGCTCCAGTCCATTGAGGAAGCAGAGCCACAAAGCGTGCTTTATTCCTCCTTCGACTCCCTCTGGCTCAGCAGAGCCATTTGTCACTTCCATGAGTATAACGTTCACTAGCTTGACCTAAGGATGTTAAAATGAGAGACTAAGAGGAAAAGCCCCTTATAGTCATTGATTTTTTTTAAGATACAGCTATGACCTGTGGCCTGAAAAAAGTGTTATTAAATTGTAGAACCATAAAACTAGAAGGAGCCTGGGGAAATACTTTTCTTTTCTATTCAGAGCTGTACTGACATCATTTCAGAATGAAGGGAATCCTGCTCATTGATACCAGTGGCATCGAACTCAAATAGAAATGGATCCTTCTGCCACATCTTGACTTAGAAAATCACGTTATCCATTTTGTATTGTGTTTTTCTTTATTCTGTTAAATATTTCCAAGTTATATTTTAATCTGGCTCAAGTGGTCAACTTGGCACAAATTTGACATCTATGATCCACACAGACCCCACTGGTGTGTCTATAGTCTTTTTCCACTCCTCATTTTGGGATTTAACAGTCCTTGAAGTTGAAAACTGACTCCTTGAAAAATCTTTTCATCAAATATCCTCAAGTCCCTGATACCTAGAGCATATAGGCAACAGACATATATATGACCAGAAGCATTCCCCCAAAAGTAGTCAAAAGTTATGAACAAATAGCACTTGAAAAAGAATGGCAAAGTACGAAAAACCACATGAAATAATGTTCCAAATCACTAATAGTGAGAACTATATATCAAAATAACCCTGAGGTAATAGCTCACACCCAGAAAATTGACTAAAATGACAAAAGACAGAAATAGTCAATGTTGGAGGGGTTATAAGAAGACAGGCACACCAATGCATTGTCGGTGAAGTTGTAAATGAGTACAACCATCAGAGAAAGCAATTTCAGATGAGGCAAAGAAAGTGACTAAAATGTCCATACCCTTTGAACCAGAGATTTCACAATTGGTTTGACTAAGAAGGGTGCAATGACTAAATTCTTGGCTTGTTTCTGTTTTCTCTGCAAAGGAGAATGACTTTTGCCCAAGAAATGATAGAACAAAAATGCTTAGCAGGGTCTTGGTAGCCAAGATGAACAAGAGAATAATAAGAAAGGACTTAGTTTGCCCTTAAGGGAGCACCATGGATAATGCTGGGACTGGAGTTGGGAAGACTCTTCTTCCTGAGTTCAAATCTGGAGTCAGACACTTATTAGCTGTGTGACCCTGGGCAAGTCACTTTACCCTGTTTGCTCCAGTTTCCTCATCTGTAAAATGAGCTGGAGAAGAAAATGGCAAACTGCTCCAGTATTTCTGCTAAGAAAACCCCAAATAGGGTCACAAAGAGCTGGACATGATTGAAATGACTGAACAGGAACAAAGGCTTGCCCTTGATGGCCCAGATGAACTACGTCCTTAGTTTGTTAAGGAATTGACAGATGTCATTTCTGAGCTTCTCTCAGTGATACCTGAAAAAACTGGGAAATTGAGGAAAGTGCAATAATGGAGAAGGACAGATGTTCTCGTTTTTTGAAAAGGGAACAGCAACAGAATCTGCAAAGTATAAGCTGGTGAGCTTGGTTGACTTTGATAACTGGAATGATTCTAGAGTGCATCATTAAAGATGTTAGCAGATATACAGAAATGGAAGTCATGACTGCAAAGAGCCGGCCGGCTGTCTGGCTATGTCAGGTTAAATTTATTATTAATGTTTTTTTTAATAGACTACTACTAAACTGGGCAGCTAAGTGGTACAACAAATAGAGTGTTGGATCTGGAGTCAGGAAGACCCGAGTTCAAATTTAGCCTCAGACACTTATTAGCCATATGACAATGGGCAAGTCGTTAAACCTTATTTGCCTCAGTTTCCTCATCTGCAAAATTAGTTGAAGAAGGAAATGACAATATTACTCCAGGACCTCTGCCAAGAAAACATGACTGAAGTAACTGAACAACCATGAGTAAACTAGGATACTTGTGTATACATTTTATCTAGATTTTATAAAGTTTTTGATAAAATATTTCATATTATTCTTGTGAAGATAAGATATAGATGCAATTGGATAGATTTGGAACTGGTTGCCTTAATGGACTATAAAAATAGTTATTAGTGGTTCAGTATCAACAGTGGAATAACTCAGAAATCTGTGGTTGATCTTGAGCTTTTGAATGTCTTTTTCAGTGACTTGGATAAAGGCATAGATGGTATGTTAATTTGGCCTTGACACTAAACTGGAGAGAACATCTAGTGCCCTGGAAGACTGAATCAGGATCCAAAAAGATCTTAACAGGTTAAAGCATTGGACTGAATATAATAAGATCAAATTCAATCCAGATAAATATAAAGTATTGCACTTGGACACATAAAATTAATTTCACTTGCCAGAGGAAGCATGTTGTTGCTTCAGAGCGGTAGCTGTCCTGGAAAACATCTGGGAGTTTTAGTGGCACGAGCTCAACATTAGTTAGAAATATGATGTGGGAACCAAAAAACTAACATGACCTTTGGCTGTGTTAAAAGAGGCAGAACATGTAGGAAGAGGGAGATGACAGTCACACTGTGCTCTGCTCTCACCAGGCTTCATCTGGAGTACTATGCTCAGTTCTAGGCACCAGTTTTAAAAAGAATGACAATAAAGCTGGAGTGAGACTTGAGGAGGCCAACCAAGAGGGTTAATGACTTTATCCAGATAAAAATGGTCCTATAGGGGGACTGGCAAAATGTTGGGCTCCCCTTTCTATAATGTTGGTTCATTTTGTGCATGAATTGGACTACATGAATACTGAGGTAACTTCCAAAGCTCAGACTTTGTAATTCTGCAAACATAGGGCAATTGGTTAACAAAGCCTTTCCAACAAAAGTAGCATTACTACAAATAGGTACACAAGGTGACATCATAAATAAATTAGAGGAGCAAGGAATGAAATATCTGTTAAATCTTTGGATACGGGAAGAGTTCATGACCAAACCAGAAGTAGAGGGGACCACAGAAGGTTACATGGACAATTTTGATTAATAAATTTTGCACAAACAAAACTAATGCAGCTAAAATTAGAAAAGGAGAGAGCACATGAGAAAAATCTTTTCAGTAAGTTTCTCTGATTAAGATCTCATTTTTAAGCCATATAGGTAACTGATTAAAATTTATAAAAATAAAAGCCCTTCCCCAAGTGATAAATGGTCAAAGGAGAGGAATAGGTAGCTTTCAGAGAAAGAAATTCAAACTATCAACCATATAAAAATACCATAAATGACCAATCATTAGAAAAATGCATATTGAAACAACTCTGAGGTTTTGCCTCATACCCATCAGATTGCCTAAACTGATGAAAAAGGACAATGACAAATGCAGAAGGGTTGTGGGACAACAGCTCAGTTGACATCATGTAAGGGACTATAGTTTTTAATGAAGTTCTGGTGCCAGAAGAGATTAGGAGCTCAGCTTCTTCTCCCAGTGGCAGGCCTGTGGTCAAGGAGAAAGGAATAATCATGAGACAAAACTGCTTTGGCTATGGTATGGCGTGCATTTAAAGTGCAATCGGGCATAGTTTTGCTCACGGTAGAATTTACCCACAATAACACAACACACCTGGTCCTTACACAATCTGAAGTCCAGACCAGATATGGTTACCCCATAGTAAGTATTCTAGAGGTACCACAAGCTGCCTGTCTTGGCAGCCAAAGAACAGAATTTACAGATACCCAGCATTGCTTGATCTGAGGTCACATAGCAGATCCATTAGAAGAGGAGCTGGCATAGAATAAATGATCCTTGTTGAAATCTAGAGATCAAGTCTAGGTAGGTCTAACTATAAGCTCTTAATGTTATTTTAGACCTGTTACCATCAATCAATGTTTAAATCTACTCACAAATGAAATAAGTTGAGAACTGGCAAGAACCTCAGAGTTCATCTTGTCACATGCCTTATTTTAAGCCTGAGGAAACTGAGACCCAAGGACTTCAAGGGATTTGATCAATGAGCAGTAGAGGCAGTATGTGAGCCCAGAATCTCTGAATCAGAGCAAAGCTTTCTGCACTGTTGGACTACCCAGAACCAAGAAATCCAATATTTTGAATTCTCCAATTCTGTCACCTTAAGATTGCACAGAATGTTCGTAAGAATGGAAATAGCTAGCCCCAATTTGTCCTTGGTCACAGTAAAAAGAGAAAGCTGATAAGTTACATTTTTTAAAGTATTCCATTTCAAATGCCCTGGCTAGATTCTAGACTCAATATAAGAATTTTCTAGCAATTAAAAAAATTTGAGGGGGGGAAGGGCTAATTTGTGAGGGAGGGTGTTCATCATTCCTGGAATTATTTATGCTGATGCTGGATGTCAGGGATCTGTTAGAGGGGATGCTTGCAGTAGGTGGGATTTGAAATTAGATGACCTTTCAAGTCTTTTCTGTTCTCATGCCCTGCAATCCTTCAATGATCAAAGCCATTGGATAATTGTCATATTTCTACTCTAATTAGTTCCCTGTAGGTACACAAAATATGTCATACCAGACAGGCTCAAAAGTCTTTGCAGCATTGATTTAAGCTCCCATTACCTCCCTGATAGTCTCCCAGGGCTCATCATCCTATCACAGCATACCTAGAATAGGATACATTCAAGAAATGTTTGTTAAATTGAATTTAACAGAGAATAATTAATTGGATCTGACCTCTTTCCCCTCCCCACAGAGCAGTGTTGGTCATCACCCAGAAGAATTCAACCTTGCTTTGTGCATATTTATCTTGTGACATTTTGAATTTACGCAATCAATTAAGGAAGTGAGTCTGCTTCCGTAGCTGAATATCTCCATATGTGGGCCTTGCCTCCCAGTTTTCTTTGTCTTCCCCAAAGACAAAAAGAGGGAGAGAAAAGGAGAGAGAAGGGGAAGAAGTGTAAGGGAGAAGGGGACTGGGGGGAGGAAGAGAAGAGAAGGGATAACAAGAGAGAGAGAGAGAATGAGAGAAGAGAGAATGAAAAAGAAGAGAAGGGATTGAAGGAGAGGGGAGAAAGAGAAAAAAGAGAGACAATGAGAGAAGAAAGGATAAGAGAGGAGAGAGAAAGTGAGAGGGAGGAGAGAGAACAAGACAGAGAGAAAATAGAGAATGAGAGAGATGAGGGGGGAATGAGAGAGGGAAAGAGGGGAAAGAAAGAAGAGGGAAAGATTAAAAAAGGAGAGATAAAAAGAATGAAACAGAGAGACAGATGTGTGAGAAAGAGAGACAGAGAGAAAGAGACAGAGAGACAGAGACAGAGAGACAGAGAGGGAGAGACAGAGAGGGAGAGAGAGACAGACAGACAGAGAGAAAGAGAGAGACAGAAAGAGAGAGAGAGAAAGAGAGATTCCCTGAAAGATTCAAGAGTACCCACAAATGCTTTTATAAGCAGGCACTAATGTTTAACTGATGACAGGAAGTCAAAGGAAAAATCAAGTTAAAAACTGGTAAACAAATAGCCCCAGCCAAGTTCCCTTCCTGCTATTTCCTCGGGTCACTTTTGGCCACTACTCCCTTGGCTATTTCTCCTCCAAGGACTAGGCCTCCAAAATCCACTACCTTTCTCTTTTTTCTCATTAATTGTCCCCTCCTGCTATAGAAAATCATATACATAAGCAGTTACCACAACAAAGTTTTGGACTCCTGTGGTACATGCTATAGGAGCAATAACAGTCTCCTGTTATCCAGATTGGTTTCCGAAGCTTAAAGCGTTAGTCTTTTTCAGGCATTCCCTGCTTTATTCCCGTATCTTTACCTGGGCTAGTCCCACTTCCTGAATCCCAGAATTGTAGAAAATTAGATAAGGAAGAACATTTGCAGAGTAATTAGTCCAATTCCTCTTTTTACAGAAGGTGAGACTGAGATCCCAAGCAAGCAAATGACCCCAGCCAAGTCACACAATTAGTTCTATCCCCAGTTCTTGGCAGCATTTTGTCCTTTCTTGCTAAGTTATCCCTGGCTCCACTTTCAATCCAGTCTTAATTCTCTCAGTTCCTTCTGCTCATGAACAAGTCTGTCTTTGATAGAGGCCTTATTTCTCAAATATATAGAGAACTGAGCCAAATTTACAAGAATACAAGTCATTCCCCAATTGATAAGTGGTCCAAGGATGTGAACAGGCAACTTTCAGACAAAAAAATTAAAGTTATCTGTAGTTATATGAAAAAATATTCTAAATCATCATTGATTAGAGAAATGCAAATTAAAACAACTTTAAGGTACCTCCTCACATCTATTAGATTGGCTAATATGCCAGAAAAGGAAAATGATCAATGTTGGAGGAGATGTGAGAAAATTGGGACACTAATGCAGTGTTGGTGGACTTGTGAATTGATCCTATTGTTGCAGAAAACAATTTGGAACTATGCCCAACGGGCTATAAAAATTGTGTATACTGACCTAGCAATACCACTACTAGCTCTGTATCCCAAAGAGATTTTTTTTAAAGGGTAAAGGATCTATTTGTACAAAAATATTTGTAGCCACTCTTTGTGTGGGGGTAAAGAGTTGAAAAGTGAGGGGATGTCCATTGATTGGGGAATGACTAAACAAGTTGTATGATTGTAATAGAATACTATTGTGCTCTAAGAAATGATGAGCAGAATGATTTCAGAAAAACCCGGAAATACTTACACAAACTAACGCAAGGTGAAGTGAGCAGAACCAGGAGAACATTGTACATAGTAACAGCGATATTGAATGATGAATAACTGCAAATGACTTAGCTATTCTCAGAAATACAATGGTGCAAGACAATTCTAAAGGACTGGTGAGGAAAAAGTGCTATCCACCTCCACAAAAAGAACTAATGTCTGAATAGAGACTGAAGCATAGTATTATTCACTTTCTTTATTTTTAAATTTTTTTGGTCTTTCTTCTTTCATAATGTGACTAAGATGGAAATGTATTTCACATGATTGCATATGCATAAACTATATCAAATTGATTACCATCTCATGGAGGGAGGGAAAGAATTTGGAACTCAAAATTTTAAAAAAATGAATGGTAAAAATTGTTTTTACATGTAATCGGGAAAAATAAAATATTACTTTAAAAATCCCAAGCACTTCTCTTCTCCCCAAGTCTCCCCTTCATTTTAGAATAATAATAATAGTTCAGAGTCCTCATATGAGCTAAAACTCATTTGGGTAGAACCTTATGGCAAACATATGAAAAGACATAAGCAAGAAAATCACAGAACTGGCATGGATGAATGTAATGTCATCTCGCATTGGAATACTGGAGTATAATCCATGGTTCTCATTTTTATAGCACTTTAAGGTTTATAGGCACTGTTCTTATAACAATGGAAAAACTGAACCTCAGAGAAAAACACTGTGTGGAAAAGAGTATTCAATTTGGTTCAAATCCCACCTCCATCACTTAGTTCCTGTATTATCTTGGACAAGTCATTTAATTTCTCTGGGCTTCCGTTCCTTCACCTATAAAACAAGGAGGTTGTACCAGATGTACTCCCAATACAAAATCTGTGATTGCTTGTCCAAAGTCTTATAGATAAGTACTGGCAGAACTAGAATTCAATGTAGGCCTTCTCTCTCTGAGTATAATATTTTCCTCATTTTTTCTACATTGCCTTTAAATATATACATATATACAAAATATTTAAAATAGCTCTTTTTTTAAAAAAGCAAACAGCTAGAAACTGAGGGGTTGAATGAATTGTGGCTCATGAATGTATTGGGATATGACTGGGCTTTAAGGAATGACAAAAAAGATAATTTCAGAGGAACCTAGGAAGATTTGTTTGAACAGATGTAGAGTGAAGTGAATAGCATCAGGAGAGTGATTTATACAATAACAATATTATAAGAACAAACAACGTTTAAGGACTTTAGACTTGTGACTGGTACAATGACCAACCATGATTTTAGAGGACTGGCAATGTTGCGTCTTGTCTGACAGTGAAATAATGAACCAGAGGTTCAAAATGAGAGACAATTTTTGGTCATGGTAAATATCAGTACCTGTTTTGTTTAGTTACAATTACTTGTTCCAAGGACTGTGTTTTTCTTTTTTTTTTTCTTAACTTGGGAAGAGAATTTGAGGAGGAATAAAAAACTAGAGATAGCATTTTTTAAAAGAAATAAAAAAGAAGAAGGGAAGGCCATTGAAGCAGTTTTTTAAATGGACAGAAGAGAACAGATGGCAACTCAGAAGCAAACATAATCAGGACAGCTTTGAAAGTAGCACATTGAATTTTTATATACTTTTAAAAAAAGCAAGCTATACATAATAGAATTCTGGTTTCATGTATAACCCTCTTTCCTGTTTTACTTTGTCAATAAGCATTTATTAAGCACCTACTATATAAAAAGAAAGACAAAAGACAATTCTTGATTTCAAGGAGCTCACAGTCCAATAGAGGTGGCAACATGTAAAACATCACATACAAACAAGGTGCATACAGAATAAATTGTAGATCCCAAACAGAGGGGGAGGCATTTGTATTAAGACAGATTGGGAAAGGGAAAAAGTTCTTGTAGAAAGTGGGATGTTAGCTGAGGTGACAGAAGTCAGGGAAGTGAGGAGTCACATTTCAGAAAGGAGAGATTTCCAGACATGGGGAACAGGCAGTGAAATGTAGGCAACCTGGAGTTGAAGTAGCTTGTTTGAGGTTAGGGACACATAAGTAGATTTGAGAATCATCAGCACAAACACAATAATTAATCCATAGGAGCTAATCAGATCACCAAGTGAAAAATACATATAGAGAGAAGGGGGACCAGGGCATAATCCCGAGAAAACCTTTCTGCAAGAAGGTCAATGACATTGGATTGAAGAGTACGTAGAGCTAAGCAAGGTGTAAGGAAACTAGGAAAGTAGTAGAAGATACGAAGGGCTTTGAACATCAGACAGAGGATTTTACATTTGATTCTGGAAATGATAGGGGGGCCCTAGAATTTAGTAAGTAGGAGACAATGTTTTCAGAATGGCATTTTGGAAAAATCTCTTTGACCACTGAATGGAGGATGGACAGGAAAGGAAGATGCTTGAAGCAGGGTGAGTCACCAGGAGGCCATTACAATGGGCCGGGTATGAGGTGACAAGGGTCTACGCTGGGGTGATCAGTGTCAGAGGAGAGAAAGGGGAATGCGCATGAGAGATGGTTTAAAAGTAAAATCAACTGTACTTGGCAACAGATGGGGAGTAAGAGAGAGTGAGGAATTAAGAATGACACCATAATCACTCTGGCTCTCACTGACTGGCCAATGGTAAGTCCCAGCCCAAGACTGGCTTGCTCATTGTTTGGGTTTCGATGGCTCAGAGTGAGTATAAATAGCAGCTGTCTCTATTCTGGCCAGAAACTCTGAGGGTCTTCTTCTCCTCCAGGCTGATTCTTTTGTGAAAACAAGTTAGGCCATCTTTTGCTTCAAATCTTACCTAGCCTTTAATTACTGAGTGGCCATTGCCTCAGATAAACTGAGACCCGGGAAAGACTTTAGCTTAAAAAGGCCATGGTCTCTCACTACAGCCAGGGTCCTTCCCAGTAGTCTTGCTCTACAGGCCTATGTCTTGCCACTGATTCCGATGACTCTGGAGGAGAGAGTGAGGCTGATTACTTTGCACAATTCTCCCTCACTTAAATCCAATTCACTTGCAAGTGGAGATACCATCCTCCTCCTCTCCTTGGTGTCTCCAAGAATGAAAGACAAACAACAACAATTTGGTAGCCTGGGTGATTAGGAGTATAGTGGTAGCCTTAACAGTAATGGGGAAATTCAAAAGAGAGGAGGGTTGGGGGAAAAGATAACAAATTCAATTTTAGACGTGTTGAGTTTAAAATATCTACAGGAAGTTCAGTTTAAGATGTTTCAAAGTCTGCTGAAGATGAGAGGCCAGAGGTTAGGAAAGGTTGGTGACAGATAAGTAGATTTGATAATTATCAGTATAGAGACAATGATCAGTCCATGGGAGTCCAGCAGATAGCACATAGTATAGAGAAGAGGCACCAGGACAGAACCCTGACAACTCCTACCATTATCTGACATGACCTGGATGAAGATCAAGCAAAGAGGTAGGAGGAAAACCAGAATGATTTTACAGAAAACAAAAGTATCAAGAAAAGGGTGATTGACAGTGACAAAGGCTTTGCATATGGAAGTGTTCTTTTTTTTTTGATTCAACGATTTTTAAGTACAGAATAAAAAAAAATTAAATAAATTTTCTCCTCATCACAGTTCACTCAGCTTCCTTGTTTTTCTGTTCTTTGTATGTGGAAATGATCGCGTTTGTTGATTTTTGTCACATTCATAATAATAAAGAAGAAAACTTAATTTAAAAACTCCCCATAAAAATTTAAAGCCTCCAATTAAAAAATAAAATAAAATTTCTTTCCTCACAACCACTCAAAGGCCAAGTTTGGCAGCATCTCTTAGCCTCTGCCCACAGAATCTCTTCCTCTCCTGGGTGTGTGGCTCTTGGGTCAGCTCCCATGAGCCTTTCCTTCTCTGACACCATTTCAGCTGCTTCTCTCTGCTGATTCACTCACTTCATCCATTCCTTCTCTCTCTCTCTCTCTCCAAGCCCTCCCAACCTCTACTTGACAAGCTCCACTTGTTTCATTTTTTAAAAGGAAGGTCTATTAATGCATCCATTGCTTAATGTTTCAAAACTATCATTTCTTCTTAGAATTCTCAGCCAATTTTACAAAGAATTCTGAGAAATAAGCACTCAGTGCTTATTTCAATGATAATTCAAGGTAATCCATGTACTTTTCTTTGGGGTAATAACTAACTTATGAGCAATTTTTAGTGCCCATTACAGAAACTGAAGCAAGATAGACTACTACATCCACACTGCTAATTTTTTATTCATAAGAAACCATGGTAAAATTCATAAAAATATTCTTTAAAAAATGTAAGTTCTATAAGGGAAAAGATCTAACTGTATACTTCCTTCTATTCCCCCCCCCCATAGCCCATAAGACAGTACTTTGTCTACAAGAAACACTCTGTAAGTATCTATTGATGTAATTTGATTTAATTCCATCTCTTCCCTTCCCTAAGGCACAATTTTGTTCATGTAAACCTTCTTTGATCCTTTTCCTTATAGTTCTGGACTAATAATAATAATGTTTAAATGTAAAGAATACTGCCCTTGGAGTAAGAAAACAAGGGTTCTAGTCTCAACTTTTCCAAGTACTGATTAGACCTCATCACTGTAGGCCTCAGTTTCATAATTTGTGAAATGAGATGCTTGCACTAAATTATCTCTAAGGCCCCTTCCAAGTCCAACGTTCAACTGGCTAGTAATAACTAAAGCACACACATATATACACATTTTTGCATGTGTATACATATATACACACATATATGTATGTGTGTATGTTAACAAGCATTTATTAAGCCCCTATTATGTGCCAGGCTCTATGTGCTAGGTCCTAGGAAGCAAATATAAAGAACTAATTAGCTGCTTTTCTCAAAGGGCTAACACTCTAACAGGGGTGACAATAAGTGGATAAATAGGTATATACAGAATACATATAAAATAATACAAGATAATTGGTTAAGAGGTAGTTTGGGGAAGGAGCCCCATTGGTTGGGGGCATGCTCAAACTTTACATGCATTATTTCATTTGAAACTCACAACTTTTCAAGATTGGTAGTGCAGGTATTATTAGGCCCATTTCATAGATCAGAGAAGGGAAGTTTAGAGAGATTGACTAATTTGCCCAGCCAGCAAGTATCAGAGCTCAAGCTTCCATGTTATATTTTATTGCATCCATCCAACCTATTAGGGCCCCGTTCATTCCACGTATATTTTCAGAGAAAGGTATTTTTACCACAAGTCTGTCTATATTGCTAAAACTTCTTGGTTAAAAAAAAATTCAATCATCCTACTAGCTGCCCACTCACTATAAGCCACATCCAAATGAGAGGTTTGCCCTCCCAGGGGTAGAATTAGCTCCCCAATTTAGCAAGCTCTCTTTCCGGTTGGAGTCAGGCCTAAATTAAAGGTTTCTTTTAGCCTATGGGTCAGTCATCAATCAACAGAGACAAAACTCTGCAAGATACTCACAGAAGGCAGAGAGACAGACACTTTCCCCTTTCTTTGGGCAATGTTCAGGTGTGGCAGCTTATCCCCGAGAGCAGCTCCTTGGGAAGCTGGGAGACATAGAGGACAGAACATGGAACTGAGAAGTAGAGGCCCCCAGGGCAAATCCCTACCTTGTTACCTGTTATCTGGGAGTTTTATTGTCCCACAAAATTGTAAAGTCTGTGAGGTCAAGGATTTTCTTATCTAAACCTTGGATCTCTCTTAGTGCTGTTGTTCAGTCATGTCCAACTCTTTGTGACCCCATGGACTATAGTATGCCACGCCCTTCTATCCTTCACACTCTCCTGAAGTCTGTCCAAACTCACATGCATTGCTTCTATGATGCTACCTATCCATCTCACCCTCTGCCACCCTCTTCTCCTTTTACCTTCTATCTTTCCTAATATCAGGATCTTTTTCAATGAGTACCATCTTCTCATTATTTGACCAGAGTATCTAAGCTTTTCTCTTAATACCTAACATTTAATCCTCTCTGATTTCCATCTGTAAATTGGGTATAAAAATACGTTTCCTTGAGTTTCTTGTGAGACTAAAAGAATATAATGCATCGGAAAACATGTTTTGTGAAATGCTATGTGAGTAATAGTTCAAATATTAATAAGCATTTATTTTACACTTTTAAGACTTGCAAAGTGCTTTATATATATTATCGCAGTCAATAAACATTTATGAAGCACCTACCTTGTTCCAGGCACTGTGATGAGCAATGGATAAATTAATATAAAAAAGAAAGATAGTCCCTACCCTCAAAGAGCTTACAATCAAATCTGGGGAGACAATGGACAAAAGGAAGCTGAAAAGGGAGAGGGGACAGGGAAAGAAAGGGACCTGAGAGGAAGACATAATGGAGTCCAATCTAAAGGATGTAGTTGGGTAGGAAATGAAGAGATGGTAGGTCTGATAGCCCTCTTTAAAAAGAGTCTTTGGGAAGAATTCTTCATTCTACCCAAGGGCCCTCTAATCATAGGGTACTGATGAGATGTGAGTACAAAATCTGATGAAATCTTTTAGGGTAATGAGTTTCCTGATGATGAGATTCTTGGGGGCATGAGAGAATCCAAAGGAGTGCAATCTGATCCTTACAACAATCCTGTAAGGCAGCTGCTATTATTATCCCATTTTATAGATGAGAAACTGAGAAAGGGAGAGGGTAAGTGTCTTACCCAGGGTTACACAACTAGTGAGTGCCTGTGGCAAGATTCAAACTCAGGTTTGCCTGATGTCAGGTTCAACAGTTGCTCTATTGTACCAACAAGGTGCCTCCATGTTGCTTAAGATTTTACTAAGGACTTTCAACAACAGTGCTGTGAGGAATCTAGTAGAATTATTATTATTATCCCCATTTTACAGATGAGAAAATTGAGGCCCAGAAAATTTCAGTCACATGTCAAGGGATCATGGAAAAGGCACTGCATTTGGAGTCAAAGGTCCTAGATTCAAATCTTGATTCTGTTACTCAATACCAATAGAGTCTTAGACAAATTCTATGACCTCTGTGGCCTTCAATTTCTCCATCTGTAGAATGAGAATGTTGCTGGTTAAGGACCTTTTCAACTCTAAATCTCACGATACAGAACTCAGTAGAACTAAAATTTAAACAGAGGTCTTCTGACTCAGAGTCTACTGCTCCGTCTGGGACACCAGGCTGCCATATGAGGAAATGTACATGATTAGCTTCACTGTGGTTTCTCTGCCATTCAGGGTTGGCCAATGAAGGGCAAATTTTATTTCCTGCTCTTAGATCCCAGTTCAAAGTCAAACTTTAGTTTATGGACACCTCATTGAGACCAATTTTTACACTTCCTTCTATTTCAATTGATGAAACAAGAGGCTTCCAAGTCTATACCCAGGTGAACAGTTTAGTAGACGTAGTATTTTCACCCTGTATCCTAGGGGATCCTTTTGGTGGGTGAGGGAAATAATAACGGCATAGAAAGGTGGTAGGAGCGGTAACTTTTCTCTTAAGAAATGTCATGTTATTGATTTTTAAAATTTTGATTTTAAAAAATTATTTTATTTCTCTTATTTCATGCTCTTTTGACCTTCTTTGCCTGGATTTGAATTTTGACTGTGCTACTTATGACTTATGTAACTTGGGTGGTCATTTAATCTCTCTTTGAGTCAGTTCCCTCATCTGCAAAATGAAAAGGTGGACTGGGATGGTTTCTTCCATCTCTAAATCTATGAAATGTCATTGCAATAAAACTGTTTTTCTTCCTCATTGTGACTGGAATTGACATAAGTGTGAGGCATTCACCACCTGTGATGAATTATGAGATGCTTACTCCATCACCTAATCCTACTGCATGAATCATCCTTATGCCACACTGAGCTCCTCCAGAAAAGAGAAATCTTTAATGAAAATGGACAAAGTCACCCAAAGAGAAGGCAGCAGATGAGAGTTTATCTTCTATTATTCTGTAGCTATATCATGGATTTGTTCTTAACTCTATTTTCAGATAGAATTATATCCCTGCTTGCTAGACTTGTATTATTTATCCTACCCTCAGGCACCCCTGAAGAGAAGGTGGAGAGAGTCAGGGTTCTTTCCTAATTCCTTATTTTTTTTTTATCTTTTGGGGTATCCTAACTTGACATATACATTTTACTAGAATGGGGCTTGAAATGTTTAAAAGGTTGGTCAGTATCAGTGTTTTCAGCTTTAGTCGAAGAACGATTATCTGCTGATTGACTGAGTAGCTCCATCCAAGAAAAAACAGATTTCCATTCTGCATGAAACTTTCTTATGGAAAATTCCAGGATTCTTAAATGTGGAACTGTTAAGATTTAAACTTGCCACATACAAATAATAATATTCACCTAATCCCGGGTTTATTTCTTCTCTAGTTCTAAAAGACTTCAGATTAGCTCATGGTTTTTACTGTTCCCTCCACCTCTAGGCTGCTGGGTAGGAGCCTATTAACAGCTGTGATGTAAGAAGAGGGAGATGGAGAAGAGTTTGTGTGATAGCATAGACAAAGATAGCCGAAGGGTTTCAGTGGGAGTTAGCAGTTGCTATATAAATAATAGATATTATTATTATTTCCTAAGCATCCGTAGAGTTTCAGGAACAGAAAATAGGGATGTTAATAAAATGGGGAAAGGAGTCAGAGAGGAAGATGTCAAGGCCCTTATCACAGATCATTTAAAAGTTGGTACAGATGCAACTCAAGATAGAAAATAGACAGTTCTGTAGCAGAAGATAACGATGTGCCATGCAGGCCTTATGAAGACTATTGGTGCATAGTACTAGTCAGCTTCATGAAAGATATGATACTAACTTTATGGAACTGTTCTAAATCCTAGCCCACTGCCACTCACATTCTGGCCCAGTGTGATCTTTAAATCCCTTCCTACTTGTATAATCCTATGACCCTGTGAATTAGGATCCATTTCCAAAAAGACTTAAGAGAAAAGTTATCCAACTGCTAATGGTAACTCTTTTTTAAACTTGGCAAGTGTCTAGAGCACCTCACTTTCTCCTTCCTCAGAGTATCAGCCTATGGGGAGCCTACAGAAGGGAACAGAGCACCTGATAAAACTAAGGGAGTGTAGGCATGTACTGCATAACGCTGCTACCCCATTTCACAAGAATGTTGTTAATTCATCATAACCAAATCCTATGATAGCATTGTGTAACCCTCCTATAACACTGTTGGGCCTCTCTTCCATTTATGACATTTATAGCAATGTTCCTATGGACCTACCTGTATCCTATAGAGTTGCTTCACTTCATATTGTGTTTTTACAGAACTAATTATACAACCAATTTTACCAATACGGCTGCCTCCTGCCTCACTCCTATAGCTTTCTTTAAAGTCCAACAAAAATGCCCTGTGCTCCATGTAGCCTTCCCTCCTCTGAGGTACTTACCATGCAATGTCTTGGATTGTTATTACTT
>CM053596.1:80056561-80076242 GCA_028646575.1 Pseudocheirus occidentalis | reverse complement strand
CCCATCTATTATGTAGAATCCTATTTTGGACATATTTAGTTTAAGTTGCTACAAATATCTAGGGAGGGCATTCTAACTGGAATTCAGGAGAGATAAGGGCTGATGGTGTGTTCTTTGGAAATCACTGAGTAGATCCAGGGGAGTTCACCAGGAGAGAAAATATGCTATGACAAGCAGTCCTAAAACAGAGTTCTGAAATATATCCATACAAAGGGGGTGCTACTTGAATGATAATCCCACAAAGGAAGTTGCCGGATAGGTCAGAAAAATAGGAGAAATCAAGTGAGAACAATGTTAAGAAAATCCAGTAACAAGAGTATCCAGGAGGAGATGAAGACTGAGAAAATAAACTTGAATTTGATGATTAAGAAGTTACTGAGAGGGTGGCTAGGTGGTGCAGTTAACAGAAGAACAGCCCTGGAGTCAGGAAGACCTGAGTTCAAATCTGTCCTCAAACACTTAACACTTACTAGCTGTGTGATCTTGGACAAATCACTTAACCCCAATTGCCCTGCCTTCCCCCCTCCAAACAGCAAGAAGTTACCAAGAGACTTTTATGTCACACGACCAACAATATGGAAGACTAGACATTTTCTATGATCCCCGCTACCTTAAAAGCTCTTCAAAATGGAATTATATGCAGGAGATAAGGTAATTTTGGCTCTCTCCAGAACCTATGATACCAAGAAACCAAAGCTGGTTAAAAATCTGAAAAATTAACTAACAGAGAAGGTTAATTCCCAATGATATCATTCATCACTCTCTACCCCTTCCCCTACAACATCTGAGAAAAAATGGATTTGTAAAAAGCAAAATTCCTGTTCTTTATAAGAAAAATGAGAACAGAAAAATTTTACTTCAAGTAGGGAAATCTTAATAAAGGAAACACAAGAGAGAATAATGGTTTGAGAATTCAAATACAAAAAAGTAAAGTACAATATGGAAGAAGAAAAGCAAAAATCTGTAACATAAAAAGAAAAGAGAATCTCAAAATATAATGATCTCAAAGACAGGCTCAGCAGGGACAAACAAGGGATTATAATAACATGACAAATCAAAAAACCCTAAATACCACAATGTAAGAACTAAATACAAGAAAACTGCTCATAATTTCTGAACACAGAAAACAAACTGCCAAAGAATCTGGAGATAAAAAAAAAAAAAACAACCCAGAAAAACAAAGAATAACCAACCAAGAACAAAAAAACACACCTTAAAACAAAAACATCCTGCCCAGCAAACTACAAGCCACATAATGCTTAAATTTAACAATTCCAATGACAACAAACAAATTCTGCAAGCAAATAAAAAAATCTTTAAATATAAAAAAAGGAAATTTGAAGAATACACTTCAATCAATCATAAGAAACCAAAATAGGGAATGCAGGAACATGCTCCTAAAAACAAAGGAACTCAAGATGCAACTAAAAGTAACACACCTTGAAAATCTGAGTGTCATCACCAATGGGGGAAAAAAGGATAACTAATAAAAAGAAGGAATTTGAAGCATTCCCACAAAGAAAACCAGACAGTAACATATTATTTGTTTTGAAAATACCCTAAATAATGGAAATATGAGAAAGGTAAACAAATAGAGCAACTAAGGAAGTCACAAGTAATAAAGTAAATTAACTCCCACCCCCACAAAAAGGGAGAGGGACTAGAAAGACACTTATGAAAGATATTACAATAATAAACAACACTGCAATGGACTATTAAGAGATTTCTTTTTCTAAATATTCAAGGAAAGAGGAAAAGGTGAAAAATGTAAATCAAAGAGAAGTGATGGTGGAGGAGCAGAACTAAAACATGGACTAATCCTTGCAACAACCCACTTACAGGTGAATGTGTTTTTGTTTTTTTTTTTGTTGGACTAAACAAAAGCATAAGAGGACACACAGAGAGAGAGGGAGAGAGGGAGAGAGAAAGACAGAGAGAGAGAGACAGAGACAGAGAGACAGAGACAGAGGGAAGGAAGGAGGGAGGGAGAATGGGAGGGAAAAGCAAAAGAGGAGTATAAGTGATGTATCCACTCAAGTTAATGGTTAACAATGAAGGAAAAATAACTCTTGTATTCTATTTGGGAAGATAAAGGTTTTGGGGAAAAAAATGGGTAAGGTAGAAAATAATGAGAATGAACAAAGGAAAGACAGATGGAAATCTTAATTCAGTGGAGGGGGTCTCACTGAAGAACAAGTTCACAGTGGGGTGAGGAGAAATGAATTCTAAAATGGGTGATGGTATAGGTATATTCTGAAAGGATTTAGTCTTTAGAGAGACAACTATATCTGAGAAAATGCTGTACTGCCATGGATATCATCCTGCCTCAAGAGAAGGGGAAATCAGGGATCCTGGAGACAAATGAGAGGAGATTTTGTGACAAATAGGGGAAAAAAGATCATGGGGAGGAGAAAGGAATAGCAATGAAATTGCATAATTGAGGACATGAGAACATTCCTACCATGGAGAAATTCTTCCATCCTCTCTATCACCTTCAGGAACTGGTATTTCTAAGAGTGAGGAAAAAGAGGAAGGGAACTAAGATCTACAAGGCAGTAGTCCATCAGAAGAAGAAGGAAATCAAAGTTTCTTTGGAAGATTTAATTCCATTAGAAATACATGGACCAAAGAAGGAACAAATAAGTATTAGGGCCATGAATCAAAGAGTAAGTTTAGAATATACAGAAAAGAAGAAAACAATGAAAATGAGGGAAAGATATCTTTTTTTTTTTTAAAGATAAAAATGAACTGAACATTAAAAAGTTAAAGGTGGGTACGGGGGGGGGGGAGGGGAGAAAACCTGAAACTCAAGTGATTCTGTAACTGAATCTTGTAAACTAAAAGTAAATAAACAAGTCAATAAAGTTTAAAAAAAAGTTAAAGGTGGGGACAGGAAAGGGAGTTTTACTTATTTTCTGAGAGAGAGAAAAAAGAGAGGTCAGGAATTAACTAAAAAAAAAAAAGGGGAGAAAAAAGACTCAATAAATTAAGCAAAATGCCAAAAGTAGGGAAAGTGATGACTAAAGGGGATAGAGAGGTGGAATTTAGGTTAAGAAAAAGAATAAATGTGCTGTTCATCAGGTGAATCCAAAAAATCAAGAGTTGTAAATCATGCTATTAGACAAGGCAAAACCAAAAATTACAACATAATTGTATGTGGGCATATCTGCATGTGGGCAGACCTGCCTGGAGACGGATAGAGGAGCAGTGTCTCGGTTTCTAAGACCACTGGAAATATGTATTTTCCAATGGTCTCTACCCTGCTCTCCTCACCTGCCTTTGTCCCACCACTGATCCCCCTCCCTATATGTCACCTGTTTCCACCACCTCTAGTCCTGATGAAGGTGATGACCAGATACCTGAACTAAAGCCAATAGGTTCTTTCCCATCTAAGGTAGTTAATAACCAGAGCCCCCAAACCTCTTCAGTGGAAAAAAAAGGAAGGCAGAGTAAAGTTCCATATTAAATTTATTACCACCATGTAATGGGAATGGGAATTTGAGGATCTTCCCTGCCTCTTAATAGATTGAGGAGGGAATCTGAAGACCTCCCCTGCTTTGAAAGTAAACTCTGCCCCCTAATAGGCTGAATGTAATCACACAGAGCCTGTGATGGAGGGAATTTGCTGAAGGGAGGAGCAGAGCCAGAGGAAGCTTCCCTGCTGTGAAGATAAACTCTGCTCCCTAATAGACTGAAATACAGTAACATGGAGACTGTGGTGGGAGGAGTTTGCTGAAGGGAAGTAGAGCCCAGAGGAAGCTGGGAATCAGAGCCAGAGAGATGGTAGGAGAGAGGAGGTGGAAAGCTTTGTGAGTAAATATTGATCTTGTATTGGTTTGTGGGAAGGCTAAAGGATACCGTAGCTCTCACTGTTATTATGGCTTCTTAATATTTTTGGCACCATGATGGAATCGCCTTACTGGTTTGGGGATTTGGTTTTCTGGTATCTAAATAAATGTTTTAGTTCTGTTATCTAGAGAGTCTAGAGTCTATCTAGAGAATCTGTTATACTTTGTAAGTGAAAATCATGTGATATTTATAATCAGTCTTTATTGTGATTGTGGGCACTGTAAATATTGCATTGGTAATACACACCATTCAGTATAACTTTAAGCTGTAGGAATGAGGTGAGCTACAGACCACCAAGCATGATTTTCCTGACCCTTGGGAAGATTCCATAGGCTTTGCCAACAATTTTAGAGTAACCCCTACAGTCCTACTGTCTGGAGGTCCCTGACATTTGCCAATAGACTGAAGCTCTCTTGGGAAGGGCAAAGCTAAAAACTGGATAAATAAGGAGGACCTGAAGGTCACACTAGAGGACATGCTGGAAACTGATTGAGTAGCATATAAAGATCAGTAAAAGCGCTACAAGGAGGTCGGGCCGTGGGTGAGACTGGCTGCAACCATCCCTTCTGCTTTTCCCCAATCCGTTGACTTCTCCAAAATTAAAAATGTTATTCTGGGGGCAGGTGAAACAGTCTTTCAGTTTTACAATCATCTGGTCAAAGCTTTCAATGCTCACTTAGGCCTAAAACATGACATGGAGGGTGATGGTTAGACTCACTTTCTTATTTTGTGAATAACTTACAGCATTCCCCAGCCCAGAACATAAAAATTACCAAACACATGGCAAAGCAAACATCTCCAGTTCCTCAATGAATTGGCCTTGCAGCTGGCTCACACCATAGCTGCTCAGGCTGAAGAAGAACTTAAGACAAAAAGGGATCTGAGGGTCAAAAAGAACCATGTTTACACTATGCAGTTACAACAGGTGACAGCCCCTGCCCCTCCATCCTCCAGTCTGCTTCCCCCCAGGGATCACAAATCTGGCAACTACTGTGGCAAATCTGGCCAATGGAAATTTGAGTGCAGAATCCACCTTCAGATGACTCAGGGAAAGAAGCCCCTGGGGTTTATTGCTTTGCTTTCTTCATCCCAAGCCTATGGATGCTCTAGGGAAACTTCACAGGGTCCAGTACAAATTTTTCCCTCACACAAATGGGAGAGCTTTTGCTTGTTATTTCCAGACACTCCATCTTGGTCCTTGTAGACAGTGGAGCAACTCTCTCAATTCTGGACCCCCGTAGATTTTGGTTGTGGGGGTTTCCAACGAGCCTTTCTGAGTTTTTTGCACTCTAACCCTCCCCATGTCTGTTGGGAATGATAATTTTGATCATAGTTTTCTCCTTGTCCCTGAAGCACCTTGCCATCTCTTCAGCTGTGATATCCACTCTTTCCTGTCCATTGTGCTGAGTTTCACCTCTGGGGGTTGCAATTAGACCATCAAACTCCAGTGCTGTCGGTCATTCCTACTATGCGTCTTCTTTCCCAAATTCCCACACACCCCCCCCCCCCACCTCAGCTGTATTCTTTCCAAACTGTGGACTTTTGATTCTACTCATGTCAGGTAGGTCTCCAGTCCATCCCCTACGCCCCACTGAAATCCAAGTCAAATCCTCCCACCCTCTACCATAACTTCCTCAAAATCTCTTACCCTGAGCCTTGGAACAGGGTTGCACTCCTCTTCCAGAGCTGAAGGAACTATCCCACCAAGGGACTCACTGTCCCTTGCACTCTGCCATATAACACCCTGATTTTCCCCATTACCAACCAGGTAATCAGGGTTGGAGACTAGTCCATGACCTATGTGCTGTTACCACCACTGTTCTTCCTTGTGCCCTGATGGTCCCAAATCCTTTCCCCTCTCTGTGACTATATTTATAGTTGTGGACCTCTGCAGTGCTTTTTTCTCCATTCCTGTCTACTCCTCTAGTCAGAACATTCTTGCCTTCATTTGGGAGGGTCAGCAGTATATTTAAACTGTCTAATCTCCTAGTTTTACAAATCCCCCTCCTATTTTTCCTAGGTGCTTCATGAGAGCCTAATCTCTTTTGTGCTTCCTTGTTACTCAGTCCTACAGTATGTAGAAGATTTATTCCTCTGTTCTCTAGATCTCCCCTCTGGTGAGTAGGATGCTGCAGCCTTACTAACCTTTTTTAGCCTCCAATGGCCATAAGGCCTCTAGGGAAGAGTTGCAATTTTGCTGTCCCAGCATCAGATTTTTGGGACACCTCATTTCACATGGCTCTGTCCCCTTGGACCCTGCTTGCACCCAGGCCATCTGTGACTTTCTCCTCCCCTTCCCAAGGGGCAATTTTATGCTTTTTTGGAGCCTGCTAGATATTGCCACTCTTCAATACCTGAATTCTCTGTCCTTGCCCATCCCCTTTTCAATGCATTATGATCTCAGAAACCTGAACCCCTCTGTCTATCCAAGGATCAACAATAAGCTATAGAATCTATAAAGGTTTCCCTGTCAAAATGTCCTGCCCTTGGCATCCCCAATTACTCCCTGCCTTTTGTGTTTTTTGGTACTGAAAAAGAAGAGAATGCAGTAGGAGTCCTGGCACAAAAACACAGGGGCTACTATAGACCCACAGGATATAGAGCAAATAGCTAGACAGAGTGGCCATATATAGCAAATAGCAGAGTGGCCCACTACCATGCCTAAGGAGCATCATTGCCCTAACTGAAATACCTGAACAAAGCAAGGACATTACATTCAACTCCCCCATAATGCTTTTTGTACCCCCATGCCATTGAAGCACTTCTGAATTCACACTACACACAATATTTGTCAAGTAGCCATCTGGCAAAAATCAAAACCCAGCTAACTGACATGGCCCCATGTCATTGTCAAAAGACTTAACATATCTTTACCCTGCGAAATTTTTAGAGACCATCCCTAGCTCTGAAGTAGACCAATTCCTGAGCAACCACAAGTCTAACTCTACTGACCATGAATGCACCAAGAAACACCCATCCTAGATGCTGACTTGAGTTTTTACAGATGGATCTTGCCTATAGAATTCAGAAGGATAAGTAGTTGCAGGTTACAGAATCATCACTGGTACTGGAGTCAACTCCCTTGCCCTATGCTCACTCCACACAAGAGGCAGAGCTAGAAGCAGTATCAAGAACCTGTGAACTGAGAAAGGGACTAAAAATTAATATCTATACAGAGAGCAGGTATGCCTTTGGGATGGCTCACAATTTTGGGATATTATGGAAACATCAAGGTTTCCTAACTTCTGTGGGGAGCCCAATCAAAAACAGCAAACAGGTTTCCAGACTGCTAGAGTTCCTGCAGCTCCCCAGGCAAGTAGCTGTCATAAAAACTGAGGGCCATTCTCATGGAAACATCCTCAAGGCTCAAGGAAACCAACTAACTCAGCGAGCAGCTAATGATACAGCCATCTCACCCCTGGTTCCCTTGATACTTCCTCAAATCCCACCCTCTGCACCTCTGCTGGTTGACCTGATATCACTAACAGAGGCCAAACTCTGGTTTCCCCTGCAACAATAATCCAGTGGGAATCCCTGGGATGCAGTCAAGACCCCAAAATGGGGAAACATGGAGAAGAGATTATCCTCCTACATCAACTACACCGGCCATTGTTTGACCACCTGCACCAGCTGTGCCACTGTGGACCTGACAGGCTCTATAAGCTTGCCTCTCAGCACTAGAGGGGAATAAATAGAAGAGAGGCTGAGGAGGCAGCATCCAGATGGCAGTCTTGCCCCCGTATAACCTAAGCCTTTCAAACCTGCCCACAGTCACTTCCTGCTCCCCCCTTCTTCTGAGATCTGGCAGACTGACTTAATCCAGCTACTCTCATGTTATGGCTATAAATTTGTCTTGGTTACGGTCTGTATGTTTCCCAGTTTGATGGACGTTTTTCCATGTTGAGCAGTCACAATGGGGGTGGTCAGGAGGGCCCCTTGTGAACACATTATTCTATATTGGGGAGTCCCACAGGAAATCCATAGTAATAGTGGAATCCACTTTTTGGGCAAGGGGCTTAAGTTATCCTGAAGGCTTGGGGAATGATATATCAGCACCTACACTGCACTTACCTTCCCCATCTTCAGGACAAATCAAAAGGACAAATGGTGTCCTAAAGTGGTTAATGGGAAAACTAACTTCTAAGTTCCTATCTTCTTGGGTCAAGGTTCTTCCTATTGCCCTCCTCACCCTCAGGTCACACCCTGTAGATAAGACTAAGCTCTTCCCTTATAAGATCATAACTGGAAGACCTATCTATACCTCTCATTCTAACAGATCTCTCCCCTACCTTGCATCATACTGCTTGCAAGAATACTGTGTCAAACTCAGTCACCAGATCCAACAACTTCAGGGTTCTGTCTCTCAGTTTTGTTCCCCAAGTCCTTTACTCGATACTGATCCTCTCATCTTGCCAGGTGACTGGATCTGCTGGAAGCACCACCTATGGAAATATTCACCAAAACCTCAGTGAAAAGGCCTGTCCCAGGTTTTGCTCACCACCACCACTACAGCCAAACTCTGAGAAGTAGACCCATCTATCTATCAGTCCCACTTGAAGCCAGTATCTATACCTGAGAGGACCTCCAAACACACAAGGAAGTTGACCCTTCACCTCAAGAGAGGCCTGAAAAAGATGACATTTGTAGTATGCAATTCCCCCAAGATACTGGGTGAGGGCTGAGTATATACATCCTTCTTTCCCCATACCTTTCCACTTGGCCATCTCCATTTCTCCTATCACTACTATCTCTACACCCCTTGGTGTCTCTACATATTGGCCACTTTGTGTTTTGTCAGCACTATCCTGACCATCTGTAATAGTAATGTAATTTGACCCCTTTGTATTGCTAAGCTAAGAAGTACTTAGCACTTAGTAATTAATCAAGACTCTATTAAAGAGAAACAGAAGGCATGAATCCCTGTTGCTGATGTAACAGGAAGGGGTTGGCTGAAACAAGAAGGAGCTAATGCTGTGTGTTTGCGTGTGTGCATGTGTGTAAGGAGAAGCCCCTGCTGGGTCAGACAGATCTTCTCTGAGCAAGCTTCATGAAGGCAGAAGCTGCTGCCACTGGGGAAGCTGAAGAGGAAAGGCCCTCCAGGATGGAGAGAATGCTTTTGATTTTGAAAACCTGGTTGAAGTGATTTTGATTCTGGGAATCAGCTGAAACTTCTACTGAGTCTGAGGGCCAGCTGGAGCTGCCAAGACTGAGGAAGCTTGACTGTGAGGCTGGTACTTTGTATGAACCTATTTGTGGCTTTAAGCCGTAACTTCCCAGGAAGAGAGACTGTGAAGGATTTAAGGTGAACTGGATGCTATGAGCTTCAGTGTGGAACAGGAAGTATGTGGAGAGCTGGACAAGGACCTGGGAGCTGCCTGCCTTCAAACCGAGGTGACAGTTTGGTGAATTCAAACGGTGAATCTCAGTAGGATCTGGGTCCATGGAAGGGGATCCAGGGAATCTGAGAGACCACCCTGAGTCAAGATGAAAGAAGACTTTACTTGGATACTGTGTACTGACTGAGAAATTGTCATTTACTAGTGACCTAGGGGTGGAGGGCTTGTGTATTCTCTGATGACTGAATAAGAAATTGATTTGTAATTTAGTGTGCCTCCATGAGTGGAGGACTTTGACTACTGTACTTGGTATCCTTTAAGGAGGCAAACCACCTTAAAGATGACTGAATGACTGAGTTACTAAATGATTGTTCTTTGTTCAAAACTTTGTGACCACTGTGGTGAAAACTATGTGGCCATTTTCTGTAATAAGTTGTTGTGAATGCTATATTTTGATTTTCTGTGATAAGTTGTTAACATTTTGAATGCTGTACCTTGATTTACTGTGAATGTTTTGCTCTTATTTGTTATGGAATAGTGTTCACTATACTGTGTAATCACAACCTCAAAAGCTGTTCACAGTAGCATTCTTCTGGAAAGCTGCTGGCTTGGCTTTACACCATCTACTTTGCCCTCTATAATATCAGAAGTCTTCCAGTTCTTGGGGTGGTAGTCTTTGAGTTCTCCCTCACTGTACTGGGGTTCCTCCTTTCCACTTGGCTTTTCTTTTATGGCAATCCTTCTTCTGAATCTTTGTTACTCACTAGCCTTGGAAATAAACCAGCCCCTCAGCAGGGTGGTCCAGAGGACAGCCAAGATTCTCAAACTATCTACTTGTTGGCTGAATGATGGGAAGATTGAAGCTTGGCCCACCAACCCTAATGACTGGGTCACAGTATCCCTCTTCAGATTTCCCCATGTCTCTGTTGCTCAATCCCACAGAAGGTTACCAGACAAACTTGCTGATTTTCCCTCAGCAAAGCCAGAACTCTTGTCCCAGTTAGAGTACCTAAGGGTCACCCAAACCCTTGATATTCCACTGATTCAGGGCCCTGTCTCATCACATTTGTACCTCAGTCCTTATACTACAATAAGTACTACCATCTTGTCTGTGTTACAATATCAGCACTTCCTTTGGTTCTGTTAAATCTGTTAATTCCCAATTACACCATCTGGGTTACCACTGGAGGTGGCCTCTCTGCTATAAAAAAACATTATACTAATCAAGGGGCTGGTGACAACCAATTGCAAATCAAAGTCTTTAATGGCTCCACAATGCTCCTGGGGAAGGACACCATTTATGGGGATTCAGGATTCTGCCATGGTAGACCTAGAGCCAACTCCAATCCCTGTACCTTGCCCAAATACCAAGTTGGGCTTGCAAATACCTGTCCAAGTTAACCCTCCTTTCTCTGGGACAGTAGTTGTGGACTGCTGTTTGCTAACTCCACTGAGGTACAGCATCCAGGCATTTCCCTGTTTCATGCTGTCCATCTGACTCACCAAAGATAAGAGCTTTGGCACATCAAATCCCTAACCTCTGGGACCTCTACTGGATCTGCTGGGAATGCCACCTTTTCAGTTTCCCTAGGGCCTGGGGCAGTGTGGACTTCTTCCATGGCACAAAGACCTGTTTTACTTTCCCCACCTTCTGGTATGGGTTGTGTTGCCTTACTTACAAAGCACTATCCCTGTATATCAGTCTAGTAACAAGGGCTTCCCTATATCTGTTTTCTCTCTAGAGACTCCTCAGTGAATCAAGTATGATGTCCTGTTCCTCATTCCCCTCCTGACCTCTCTCGGGATCTTTGGCTCTGGGGCTGCTGCTCTTCTTCAAGAGTCATGGTACTGTCATAATCTATCAGATAAACTTTCCTTTAGTTACCAGAGAACAACTGAGACCCCTGACCTCCTCCAACAGCAACTAAATTCCTTACCTGCAATAGTCCTTCAGAACCACTGTGGCCTTGATTCACTCTTGGCCACCCAAGAAGGACTTTGTGCTACACCTGGAGAAACTTGCTGCTTCTATGTCAATCAGTCCTCAGAAATCACCCTAAACATTGCCTTCCTCCAGGACTGCACTAACATCTTAACCACCATTAGTTCCATCTCCTCAACCACGAACTTATTTTTCCTGGGTATCTGCCAGCATGGGGGCCATCCTCCAGTCTTATCTTATTCACCCTGACTGCTCTTCTGTGCCTAGGATTAACCATCTATACGGGTGCCCATCTGGGAATTGCCCTAACTCACAAGTGCTGCACTTGGTAGACAATCTTATCTTCACGGTTATTCTCCCTCCTTGCTCTTACAGGGGACACTTTCAGCATCCCTTTGCCCAAAATGAGGGAATGTGAAAATGATCTTTCAAAAGAATAGAGCAACCACCTTGACTTCTTTGAGCTCCCTTATCCCCTAGGCCCAGTGGAAGAAGTCAACAAGAACCAACATACCAACAATGTTTGTGCTTGACCACTGAATGAAGAATGAAAGAGATCTGAAAATATTTATAGAAAGCAAAGATACAGCCAGTAAACAAAGAGAAATCAGAGATTAGACAGAAGAGATGATAAGAATGAGGAAACTGGGGCCAGGAAAGGTTAATAATTGACACTCATATATCACACTAAGATTCATAATTCATAATCCCTATGCACAGTGTTTATAAACCACACACACATAAATCTCATTTGCTTCTCAAATCCATCCGATGAAGTAGATACTACAGGCATATTTCTACAATTTCATCTTATTTTTACTGACACTTTTTGTTTTTATAGCAACTTGATTTTCAAAAATATTCTCCCCACCCCCATACAGGGAGAGTCAGATCTTATAACAAAAATCTAAAAAAAAAATTTCTGCAAAACCATCCCAAATAGACTATGTATAGTAACAATTATTTTAATAATAAAAATGATAATACATGAATGAATTAAAAGACATTTATTAAGAGTTTAAAATGTGTCAGGTAACATTCTACAAAGCACAAGAGATAAAAATATTTAAATTTCCTGCTCTCAAGAAGCTTACATTCTAACAGGTAAAGACAACAAATACTGGGAGGGGCGCTTTTTTCTGGGTCACAGAGAAAGGGGACATGGGTGGAGGAGGAACAGGAGGCAGAGAGTAAAATGGCATGGTTAGCTAGTCTGAGATGTGAAGTTTCCCTGTTCTCTATGCATATAATAGATCCCCCAGAGCAGAAGTTACAAGGATGAGTGGATTATAATTTCCACCGGGACAAGGGCCAGGATTTTGAAAATAGTATCATCTGGTTCTTCCTCCACTTCCAACCTCTGACCTTGTAATAAAGGGAGGGAGGTAAATTTTCTCAGTTTCTCTCTGGGTTAGCTAAGCTAAATTATTACAATTATTAATTCAGGGTTTTTTTTTATCTCATTAGGTACTATAGGTGCAACACCCATTTTACAAGCTGAAGTTTAGGTGGTAAAATTAACTTGCCTATGGTCACACAGCTGGAACAAGTGGTAGGACTGCAGGAGAGTTTTCTCTAATCACTTTCCATCACTATGATAATGTGTCATAAAGCTTTATTTGTGTGACTGGATCTATTGACACCCAGTGCTTGGTAGTAATTACACCCAAAGGAAAGATAACTGGGATATAGCACGCAGAATCTACTAATTCTGGAGAAAAATCAATGCTTGAGGCAATATAAACTACACCATTATCTCTTTCACTGTAGCAGCTAAACTGTCAGTGAATTCAAACTTATTTTAAATTCTTATTAGGTAGCTATGTAAAGGACAGGAAAAAAAATCACACTAAATGAATAATAAAAACGAATTTATGATATACAATCCCTGAGAGGGAAAAATAAATGGAATTCAGTAATTCCATTTTTAGACTACAGCTGAACAATAAAGTTTCATGATTAACCAATTTATTCATCAAAATTGCTAAAACTATTGTTTTGACCCCTCTTATGATTTCTGGCCTCTTGACATCACTCAACTAGATTACAAAGTCAATACTATGCAGCAATAGATTCAACTGGCATACACGGGGAATAAGGGAGACATTACAACACAATAGTAAAACACACAGTTTCTTTCAACAAGGGACAGTAATGAGAATCAAATTCACCAAGTTACCAATACCAACAAAATAAAGGAAAGAAGGCCATTAAAACAAACTTCAAATTAAAAGTTAACTAGAAAGAATGAAAAAAAAATAGAATACGATATCCTGTTAATAGGGAGGCTACAAAAGTCTGCTAACACAACCCATACCTCCTATGACATTAGCTTCAACAAGTAGTCACTTGGTCTCCCAGAAGACCTCCAATGAAAAGAATACAGGTGGAGAGAGAATACAATTGTCTGTCTTCAAATGCCATCCATTGCTTTCTGGGTCCCAAAACAAGTCTAACTCCTCTTCTACATTGCTTTTATAAGGTCCTTAAATTCTCCCCTCTCAGGTTAGAACATTGCCTACCTTATCAATCTAAGTTCATATGGCATACTTCTGAATACTTTTACCAACCTGATTACCCACCAAATCCTTCCTAAAATGTGGTTCCCAGAATAGAACATAGACACAGGATACAATTTAACCAGGGCAAATTACCGTAAGATTTTCACCTTCGTTGTATAGTACATTATGCTTCTAGTAATGTCTATTACATTTGCTTTTGTGCTTGCCATGTTACATTATTGACTCATGTTTACTAAAAAACCCCACATCTTTTCCATATGAACTAATCCTTCCCTCCCCCATACTTGTACATTTAATTTTTGGGGACCAAGTACAGAACTTGACATTTGTTGCTATTAAATTATATCTTAACAGATTTAGTCTGAGATACAATCCTTTTGAGGTCTTTGGACCTTTTAATTTTATCATATGTTAGCTATTCTTCAGAGTTTTGTGCTAATTTCTGGGAAGACAAAGAAATGAAAAAAAGCAGTTCTAGCCCTAAGAGTTCACATTCTAAAGAATAAGGGGACTACTGCAGGTGGGGAGACAACCTATAAAGAGTGAGTGTGTGTGTGTGTGTGTGTGTGTGTGTGTGTGTGTGTAAAATATAGGTAAATATATATATATATATATGCATGGTGTAACTAGAAGGGAATCTCAGAAAGAAGTTTCTAGCAGTGAACTATTCAGGGGGAACACCAGGAAAGGCATCTTCCAAAACACAGGACTTAACCTGAGCCTTAAAAGAAGCCAGAGAAGTCAGGAGGTTTGGTACTGCTTATTAATAGTTTAATGTATGAAGGGAACATCCAGATTTCTAAATATGAAAGTATATATCTCACATTAATTTAAGTCTATGTAAAGTAGATAGAGCCTCTATACTGACAAACTGAAACTTACTTTCACTCAGTCATTTCTGTTATATAAACAATTGTACATTTATTTGCCATTCTAAAACTTCAGGATCAAATGAAAAGCCATGAAGGTGGGAGATAAAGAGTAATGTATGCAAGGAACAGACAGGAGGCCAAAGTCATATAGTGATCACATAATGTGTAGAGGAAGTAAAGGGCAAGAAGCCTGGAAAAGTAGAAAGGGGCCAGGTGGTGAGGATTTTATGTTTGATCCTGGAGTTGATAGGAGTCACTGGAGTTTTCTCAGTAGATTATCTGGTCAGACCTGTGCTTTATCACTTTGATAGCTTAGTAAAGGATGAACTAGAGAAGGGACAGACTTGAGGCAGGTAAACCAAACCAGAAGATGATTGTAATAGTCTAGGACAGCAGTTTTCAACCTGTGGGTTATGTTCAATTTGTAACAATGAAAATGTATCCTGCCTATCAGATAGATTCATAATAGTAGTGAAATTACAGTTATGAAGTAGCAACGAAAATAATTTTATGGTTGGGGGTCACCACAACATGAGGAACCCTGTATTAAAGGGTTGCAGCATTAGGAAGTTTGAGAACCATTGGTCTAGGAAGTATCACTAAAGGTAAAATGGATGACTTTGATTACATGATTTTTTTTTCTACAAATAAACCTAATTCAGTCAAATTAATAGGGTAACATTTAACTGGGAAAAATTTGCATCATATTTTTCTGATAAAATTCTCATTTCTCAGATAAATACGGAACTTATTTAAATGTACAAAAATAAGAGTCATTCCCCAATTGATAAATGGATATGAAAAGCTTTCAAAGGAAGAAATTCCAGTTATCAATTTTTAAAGCAAAAATATTAAACAATCCGGCACAGTAAACATTACATTTAAAACGAGCCTATGAAGAAAAAGGTTTTAAATGGAGATTAAATAACCTTAGGAATTGCTGGGTGAAAGAATAAATCATAGAAATAAAGAGAAAATAACATAATGAAAGAAAATGATAAAAGACAACATACCAAAACTTTTAGGATGTGGGGGAAATGTGTACCTGTAAACATTTGTATCAATGAAGGAAAGAACTGAACAATGAATTAAGAATGCAATTAGAACTAGAAAAGCAACAAATATAAAAAAAAAAAACCAAACCTAAATATCAAAACAGAAATTCTGAAAAATCAAAGAAGAGGTTAACAGAATGGAAACCAAAAAGACAATTGAATTGAAAAATTAAACTAGGAATCAGAAGAGAAGAGGCAAAGGTGAGCAGAAGGAACAGTAAGCCTAAAAAACAGTAAGTCTGATTTTTTAAATAAAATGAAAAAATTAAGTTTCTGATATAAAAAAGAATTCCAAAAAACAAAAATATAAAGAACATTCTTAGAAGCTTTTCTGCCCAATTAGATGCCTACAAAACTGGCAACTTAGATGTCGTTTGAAAAAATATAAAATATCCAGACTAAGTGAACAAGGAATATCGGGGCAGCTAGGTGGCAAAGTGAATAGACAGAAGGTCCTGAGTTCAAATCCAGACTCAGACACTTAACACAAAAAACAGCCATGTGACCCTGGGCAAGTCACTTAACCCCCGATTGCCCTCCAAAAAGAAAAAAAAAGAGAGAACAAGGAATTGAGAATTTGAATGAACAATTTCAGAAAAACTGGACAAGGCATAAATTGACTCCTAAAAAAAAAACCACCAGGACCAAATGCATTTACAATTAAATTCTATCAAACATTCAAAGGACATTTCCAATATTACATAAAATGTCTGTGAAAATAGGGAAATAAGAGGATCCTACCAAATTCCTACTATGATACAAAAGATGGTCACAATACTGAAACCAGGGAAAAATTTTGAAAAAAGAGAGGAAAAAACCTAGGTCAATATTCCTAAAGAATACTGATGCTAAAAAATTAAATAAATAATTAGTAAAAAGTCTGCAACAACATTTATGCTAGCAATGAAAGGTTGCCTCAATATTAGGACAATTATAATGGACCACATTAATGGCAAAACCAAAAATGTAACTACATGATATCAAATATAAAGAAAAGACTTATGACAAAACCCTTGTTTTATTAAAATCCCCATCTATAGCTTGGATTTCTTTGAGAACTGCTTGTTCATATATTTTGACCATTTGTCTTTTGAGAAATGGCTCATTTTCTTTATATTTAAATCTTATATGTTTAAATATTAATGAGCTGCCATACCTAATTACTTCTATTTGCAAATGTTTTAGGACCATTCCTTTCCCTCCACTTACATGGTCACCACCCTAATTCAGTTCATAGTCTCCCAACTGATCCCTCTGCCATCAATCTTTTCCATCTCCAACCTATCCACAAAGTTTGCAAAATAATATTCAGAAAGACAGGTAAATAACCATGTCTCTCCTCTTCTTAAAAAGCTTTGGCAGCAATCTGTTGGTTTTGTTGCTTATATATTTAAATCCTTTATATATCAAATCACTAATAGGGACATGCAAATTGAGGCATCCCTGAGGCTCCACACAAGGGAAGGGGAAGGGAAAAAGGGAAGGTGATGGGGAGGGGAAAGAAAATGACAATGTGTTTTCAAATGTAAATTGGTTCAGTCACTGGGCAAAGAAATGTGGAACTATTATATATCCCAACAAACACTATGTATATTTTGCCCTATGTTACCACTATCCTAAAGAGGTCAAAGAGTAAAAAGACCCATACAGAGAAAAATATTTATTCCATCTCTCTTTTATAGTGGCTAAGCACTGAAAAACTAAGGAGATGTCCTTCAGTTGGAGAATGGCTAAATAAATTATGGTATATGAACTTAACAGAATATTGCTGAATGAGGAAATTAATATTTTCAGATAATCCTAGGAAGACTTATATGAACAAATGAAGAATGAACAGAATCGGTGGAACAATTACACAATATCATTGTAAAGAAAACTTTAAAAAGGAAAAAAACCTTACAAATTCTGATCAATGCAATGACCAACCAAGATTCTAGAGGACAAATGATAAAATATGCTACCCATCTTCTGACATAGAGGTGATGAACTTAAGGTGCAGAATAAATTTTTGGAAGACGTCAATATGGGCATTTAAAAAAGAACTAACAGTTTTGCTTTTCTTTGGGGGGGGGTGTGGAATAGGGAATATGGAATAAGCTGTTAACAGGAGGAAAAAGGAAGAACCTAAAGAGGGTCATTGTGTTTTTAAAATGCAATGAAAAACACAGAAGGAATCAAAGATGACAGCTTTGAAAACACCACATCAAATGTATTATATACTTGAAAAGCAAATTATACAGAATAAAAATTCTTACTTTAATGTACAAGCCCCTTCTGCTGGTGTTCATTGTAAATGATCATCTTAGTTTTGTGTTTGTTAAATACAAAAAAATCATAGAAAAAGAAAGTAACCTTTTAAAAAGAATGTCTCCCCGTAGTAGTGTCCTGAGGCTTTTTTTTATCCTCTCTGTCCTTTTCTAACCTTGTGTTCCCTAAGTTCACTTATCGCTTGTGTACAATAACTCCCAAATCTACATCTCCATTCCTAAACTCTCCCCTGAACTTAAGTCTAGCATCTCTAACGGCCTGCTGGGGAGGCATTTCTGCCATCATCACCTAAAATCCAATATGAACTAAAATAACCTCCCCTCCCCCTTAACATTCTTCTTTCTCCAAACTGCCCTATTTCTGGTAAGTTCATCCACCATCTTCCTACCTACCCAGGATCATAATTTTAGTCATGTTTGACTATTCTCTCTTCAGCAGTACCATATTTAATTAGCTGCCATACCTAATTACTTCTCTTTCCAGGTGTTTTAGGACCATTCCTTTTTCTCCACTGATATGGTCACCACCCCAATTCAGATCATAGTCTCTCAACTGATCCCTCTGCCATCAATCTTTTCCATCTCCAACCTATCCACAAAGTTTGCAAAATAATATTCTCAAGGATAAAGTTATTCACCTGTCTTTCCCCTACTTTGAAAGCTTCAGCAGCAACCTGTTGCTTTTGGGACAAAATACAAGTTTCACTAGCCATTTAAAGCTCTTCATAATCTGGTTTCAACTTTCCTTATTTTCATTCTGTTTTCTTCCTTCAACCTGCTTTATTTCATATTACTCCCTTTTCACATATTCTACATTCCAGCCAAACCAAACTATTAACTGTTCCTTGAACTTGACATTCCATCTCCCTCTGAGGATTTGCACAAGCCAGCCTCCATGATTGGAATGCACTCTCTCTTCATCTATTTTTCAGATCTCTCATTTTCTATCCACTCAGATGCTACCTGTTCTATAAAGTCTTCCTAATTCCCTCAGGCATTAGTGCCATCTCTCAAAAATTCTACATTATTTTGATTTCTCCTTTGTCTCTTTTGTTCTGTGTGTTTCACCCATCATATTATTATCCTTTCAAAGCCAAAAAGAATGTAAATTCCTTGAGGGCGAGAACTTTTTCATTTTCCCTTTTGTATCCTCAGTATCCAGAAATCTTGAACATAGGTGCTCAATAAACTTTTTAAAAATGAATTTATGCACCTTCACAAAAAATATTATGATGAAAGCAGTAGGAAGAGATATGTCAAAATAAGTTTTAAAATTTAAGTTCTAAGAGAGAAAAAAGCCCCTTAAGTCTGTTTTATCACTCACTAACCTGTTAAAATTTATGTGTGTGTGTGTGTGTGTATTTACTGTGTTTCTTTTAAAAACTATACATAATAGGGGTTCACAATTTCTTTTTATCTCCTTTTTTTTCCACTGTGTCTTGTGCCTTCATCTTATTTTTGTTTTCTTGTTTACATCATTCATTTTCATGACATTTTTGAATTAAATTTTCTCCCTGTCTTGCCCCTGCCCCAACCCTAAAACATCAATCCACTGTAAAGCCCCTCCCCTGCTCTGCTGCTCTCTTACTTTCTGGTATGTTAGGGAGGCTCTCCCTATCCTAGCCCCTGTATATTTTAATTCCTAGTTGCAGGTATTACAGAACTTTAAATTCTAGATGCTTTTTGATTCCTTCCCCCACTCGAAGGACAATCAATTCAATACAGGCTGTGGATGTGTGATTATACAGGACATCTTCATAGTGGACATACTGTGACAGTGATCATCTGTCTCTCCTTCCTATCCCTCCCGCGCCTTGTTCTGTTCTCTACCCTGTCCC
>CM053596.1:79989783-80056061 GCA_028646575.1 Pseudocheirus occidentalis | reverse complement strand
TTGGGTTTTTTTTAGCTCTGTGAAACTCTGCTTCCAGGGGGAAAGCTCTGTTCCAAATCGCTGGGGTTTTCCCAGCTACCGGAGCTATTAGGGGGATGTTGCAAGTCCCCCCAGCTTTGGCTTGCTGAAAGTCCACCCCAGGACCACCACCCAAGACCACGATCCAGATCCAGGCTGCTCAATGCAAGAGCACTTGGCCCTGATCAATCGATTCAGACCCCCTGTGGAATCTGCAGGCTAGGGGTTCTGAAGCAGCCTGGTGGGGGCCACCACTGGTTCCAGCAGTTCCCTTACCCCACTGCTTCCTTGCCCCGGGGGCAGATTGGCCGAACTGCTTTTCCTCCCCCAAATTAATTTTCAAAGTTTCACTTTCACTAACCGTCTCTGACCCTGGTTTGTGGGATTGGAAGATTCCCCTCAGGCAGGTGCTTTAGATCTTCTCTGAAGTAGACCCAAGCTACAGCTTGGGAGGCTCAGCTCCTCCTGGTGATGGCTGTGGTTTTGGGGTGGGCCAGTCTCTGCTCCTGTGTGAGCTGCCCCTCTCCTGTCCCCATTCCTCACGCCTTGGCAGATGTGGAGGTGGTGGAGACTGTAGATCCTCTTCTCTGAAGACTGGCTGCGGTGCAGCTCGGCTCAGCTCAGCCCAGCTCCTTCCTACTGCCCTGGGCCTGGCCGCTGTCTTGGCTTCAGGCTGGGCCAGCCTCCACTCCTGGCTGCCGCGATGAGCCCCTGCTGCCGAGCTGCCTTCAGTGAGAGATGTGTTTTCTGTATTTTTGTGAGTCTGAGAGTCCTAGACTTTGTCTGGGCTCATATTTTATGGGTGTTTAGGGTGGCGGTGTGGAAGCTGTGGGAATTTGCTGCTTCTCTATCTCCTTTCTTTGTACATTGAAATGTCTGTTGATACTTAAGTTTGTAATAAAAAAGAAAATATGGGATGAAAAATCTCTGCCAAAGTCAGGTTCAAAAAAGTACAAGAAGCCTGCTAGAATGATCTTAAATAGGTCTTATACCAAAGCTATCCTCTTCACACTACAGAATCTCATCAGGCTGAAAAAAATTAGCTCAAAAAAGAGAGAAATGGGGGATTAATAACTAAATGGTCATATCTAACCCTATCTTTTTTTATTTTCTTGTTTCCCCAGAAGAACAGATACATCTCTTAAGCAAAGGGTTAGTTTATTTCTTTAGAAAGAATAAAGATAATAGAAAGATAGAATGATGCTGAATGTCAATGAGAGGGAGTGCAAAGGCGACAAATCAACACTTTTCCCCTAGAGTTGCAAGCATATGTCTAAAAGGGCTTTTGATATAACCAAGCTATTCCAAAGACAGTCTGAAGGTAAAGAATTTTGACACAAGTCAACAATTAAGGAGCAATGTAAAACCTTTCCATAATGGATAAAAAAATGAAATTTTCAAAGCGACACTGTATTCTCAAAGACTATATGCAGCAAGGCAGAACACAAATTCTGGAAGGTCCTATGAAGTTAGTCAAGTTTCAGGCAGAACCTAGGAAGAGACCATGTGCTTGAATTTAATTAGGCTGTTCGCCAAACATGAAAAAGACTCCTCACCAGAAAACTGACCAATAGACAATGAAATTTTTTTTTGGCCATAGTAATCTGTAAAGACCTAAGAAATGAAAGAGTTATAATCTGCCTTGGTGGGCAATAAACTAACAGATCTTCTTAAATACTAAAGGCCAAGAATAAGCAAAGGTTAAAAATGGATGAAGTTCATTTAGGAAGATAGTTTTCTTCCCCATGTATCTGTATTTCTTTGAATCTTACTCCATATTGTATTCTTTTTAAAAATGCATATTCACATTAGTAATTATTGCTTAGCAGTTAAATTTTTATATTTTAATAAGGGCTATTTTTATAGGAGAGACATTATCTAGTCCAGACCTTATCTAGTTGGTTTGTTATTGTTTTTCTTTCTTTTTCCATGCTCAGGGTATAAAACTCACTCGGAGGTCTGTGCAGCTGTAGTCTAAAGTTGCAACCCATCTGCTGGAAATAACTGGACTGAAAATTTAGTAGATTAAGGATTAATAATAATAATATGTAATAATATATTATATAAAATATCTATAATATAATACATATTATATGTACTATATTATGTATATAATAATTATATACAATATGTTATTTACAACATATTATCATATATAATATATAAATTGTATTAATATTAAAATATAAACATATAAAAATAATAAAAGGACTTCTACCTTCAGAACTCACTAGAGAATGAAGAACAAGTTTAAAATATATGAATTTTCCCAAGTTTCCCCCTTTAATTACCAAAACTCTATTTTAACTACTCCTGATGTCTAAATATGGATAAGTAGTTGCAAACAGTAGTGGGGAGTTCTCCAAACAGATCTAGAAAACACACTAATCCCAGCCCTGATGGGGAAATCTTGGAAAAAGTCACAGGAAGTCATTTTCTAACCCACATCAGCATAGGGAGAGAGAGAGATAAGGTTGTAGACCTTAGGGATCTCATATGGAACAGACCACTGCCAGACCCATACAAAGCCACCACCACAGAGTCAAATGCAAACTGGTAGCTTTGTTATCCAATTCAAGGTTTCAAATACAGAGAAGATTGATTAAGGGACCGGCACCAATCCTGACCCAGAAATCTCACCCTACCAATCTCAGGCCCTCAGCTTTACACCAAGAGAAGAGGTTCAGAAGCAAGTAGCAATGATGCAGCTTGGATCCAAGAACAGAGTGGAGTAATCAGTTCCAGATTCCAACCCAGTTTAAAGCCTGGGGAGGAATAATCAGGTTAAGAATTTTAGACCAAAGGGGAGCATGCAGTTCTATAACTGAACCAGCAAAGTTTCCCAGTGGGCTAACAATGGCCAAATTCAGTAGCAGTCTATTGTTTCTCAATCCCGGTCATGAACTTTGCAGAGCTCAGACTAGGAAGTCAGCAATCAGATTCTGTCCTGGATCAGGCCACTTTAAGAAAAATGCAGGCAGACTAATTTCTAAAATGTACAAAGAACTGAGTCAAATCTATAAGAATACAAGCCACATCCCCAACTGATTAATGGTCAAAGGATATGAACAGGCAGTTTTCAGAAGATGAAATTAAAGATATCTATAAGCATATGAAAAAATGTTTCAAATCACTAGTGATTAGAGAAATGCAAATCAAAACAACTCTGAGGTACCACATCTCACTGGCCAGATTGGCTAAGATGACAAAACAGGAAAATGATAAATGCTGGAGAGGATGTGGAAAAACCGGAACACTAATGCATTGTTGATGGAGCTGTAAACTGATTCAGCCATTCTCGAGAGCAATTGGGTACCATGCCCAAAGGGCTATAAATAATTGCATACCCTGTGACCCAGAAATACCATGTCTAGGGTTATGTCCCAAAGAGATCAGAGAAGTGAAAAGAGGACCTGTATGTAAAAAAATATTTATAGTGGCTCTTTTTGTGGTGGCAAAGAACTGGAAAAGAAGGGGATGCCCATCAATTGGGGAATGGTTGAACAAGTTGTGGTATATGAATGTAATGGAATACTGCTGTGCCGTAAGAAATGAGGAGCAGACAGACTTCATAATAACCTGGAGAGACTTATATAAACTGATGCTGAGTGAGAAGAGCAGAACCAGGAGAAATTTGTACACAATCACAGACACGACGTATGTGTGAAAACTAACCTCAATAGACTGGGCTCCTCTCAGCAATGTAAGGTTATAAGACAACTCCAAAAGACTCATGATTGAAAGAGATATCCACATCCAGAGAAGGAGATGTGGAGTCTGAATGCAGATTGAAATAAACTACTTGCTATATTTCTTTTTCTTGTTTTGTTCCCTCTTTCCCACTGATCATTCCATCAGTTATAAACCTTCTTTACAACCTCACAAATGATTAATGTTAAGATATTTGTAGATAAAATCAGAAACTCAAGGAACTGTGGAACTGAATGTTGTAAACTAAAAGTAAATAAACCAATTTAATTAAAAAAAAAAAAAAGAAAGAAAATGCAGGCCAATTCAGAAACTGAGTTTTACTTGAGATTCTGGAACAAGACAACACTGAATACCCCAAAAAGGAGCAAGAATAGCCCAGACCTTTCCTCTAGAAGCACACAGGGTCTAGACCTAACATCAAGTGGGAGGTCAGGAAGTAGACTGGAAAAATGAACCAAAAAAAAGTATGCCATCAGGAAAAGCTAATATTGTGACAAGGCTCATGACACAAATCAAGAAAAAGAATGACTCCAAAACACCTACAAGCAAAGACTCAAAGGAAAACACAGCTTTGGCACAAATTCAACTAGAATTCCTAGAATAGATGAAGAACTGAAAAAAATTTTAAAATGTTTCTGTCAATGAAACGAAGGTATTAAAAAAAGCCCAACAACTGAGAAATGAGAACTATGGAAGAGAGAAGTGGAAAGGAAATTAACAACTTAGTATTAAAGGTATAAAACTTTGCCCAAGTAACAAATTCCCTGAAAATCAGAATGGACCAAATAGAAGATAATGACTACATGAGACAAGAAGAAATATTAAAACAAAGTCAAAAGACTGAAAATGAGATAGAAGAAAATATAAGGTGGTTGGTCAGTCATTTTCAACTCTTTATGACCCCATTTGGTCTTTCCTTGGTAGAAATACTAGAATGGCTTGACATTTCCTTATCTAGCTCATTTTACAGATGAGAAAACTAAGACAAACAGGGCTAAGTGACTTGCACAGGGTCACACAGCTAGTAAGTATCTGAGGTCACATTTGAACTCAGGATGATTAGTCTTCCTAATGCCTGGCCTAGCACCCTAACCACCGCACCACTCAGCTGTCCATTGCAAAAATAAATTACCTGGAAAAGAGATAAAGAAAACACTTTAAAATGATTGGACTACCTGAATATCCTGACCAAAAAAGAGCCTTGACACCGTATTTCAAGAAATCTTAAAAGAAAACTGTTCTATTCTCTTAGAACCAGAGATCAAAATAAAAATGTAAGGAATCTTCCAGGTATTTCCTGAAGCAAACTTCATACCAAGAATTCCCAGGAACATCATAGCCAGAGCATCCAAGTCAAAGAAAAAATACTGAAAGCAGCCAGAAAAAAAGAATTCAAGTACTGAAGAGCAACAGTCAGGATCACACATAATTTAATAGCCACCATGATAAAGGAAAGGAGAACTTAGAATACCATATTCCAGAAGGCAAAGGATATAAGATTACAGCCAAGAATTACTTACTTAGCAAAACTGAGCATAATCCTGGGGGGCTGGGGGAGAGTGCCTTTAATTAAACAGAGGACTTTCAAGAATTCCTGATGAAAAGACCATAGAGTTCTGTAAAAACTCTAAACTTCAAACACAAGAATTAAGAGAAACATAAAAATGCAAACATGAATGAACAATGAATAAGGAACTAAGGACAACCTTTCTTTTTCAGTTGTTTTCAGTCATTCTTCATGACCCCATTTGGGGATTTGTTGACAGAGATACTAGAATGGTTTCCCATTTCCTTTTCCAGTTCTTTTTACAGATGAGGAAACTGAGGCAAACTGGGTTACGTGTCCAGGATCACACTGCTAGTAAGTGTCTGAGGCCAGACAGGAACTCAGTACGATGTCTTCCTATCTCCAGACCTGGCACTGCATCTACTGCACCACCTAGCTGTCCCTAAGGATAAACTGCTTACATTCAAATATGAGGACATGTGTCCCCTCTGAACCTTATCATTATCAGGAGTCATATAGGGAACAGAATTAGAAAGAAGGTTTGGGAAATAGTTCTGTTAGTCATGATGATCTTAAAACAAAAAAGGAAAAGGAATGGAAAAAGAATATACTAGGGCAAGAAGGGAAAACTATACAGAAAATTATCTCATATAATCAGAGTAGACAAACGAGGATGGAGGCAGAGGAACTCAAACCTCATTCTTTTTTTTTTCTTTTTGGAGGGAAGAAGGCAGGGCAATTGGAGTTAAGTGACTTGCCCAAGGTCACATGTCTAGCAAGTGTTAAGTGTCTGAGGCTGGATTTGAACAAGTCTTCCTGACTCCCAGGTTGATGCTCTATTCACTGCGCCACCTAGCCACCTCTCAAACCTCATTCTCATCTAAACTGGTCAAAGGAAGGAATAATACTGGTACTTCTCTCTCTCTCTTACACACACACACACACACACACACACAGCTGGACACAAGGATACATTTCACTCAACACACAAAAAGGAAAAGGGAAGAAGAGAGAATAAGGTAGGTTAAGAGAGGACTTAGTCTTAAGCAAAACAAACCCTAAGGATATATAAACATATAACTCTTTTTGAGGCAGCAAGGTATAAGAATCTGAAGGGGTACTTATCAACTGGGGATTAGCTAAAAGAATTAAGGTACATAAATGTGATAAAATGCAATTGTGCTTTAAAAAATGATGCTGATGGTTTCAGAGAAACCTTGGAAGACCTATATGAATTGATGCACATGAAGTGAATAAAATTAGGAAAACAATTTATAGGAAGACAACATGGTAAAGATAAATGATATGAAAGAATTAAGGACTCTGATAAGTGTAATGACCAACCACAACTCCAGAATAATAATGATGAAACATACTACCCACATCCTGAAAGAGGTGAAGGGCTCTGAGCACAGAGACTTTGTTTTACATGTTTCTAACAAGGGTTTGATTCCCAGTCACACCCTCCACCTCCACTGGGGAGATTTTTGGGAATGAAAAAACTAATTTTTAAAAATAATAAAATTAATTGCCTTTGCCTTATTAAACAGAGTACACTGAACAATTAAACTCTTCTTGATATCTCAGTGTTATAAAACATTAATTTTTATAACATGCTACAGTAAGGGCCTAAGGATGTTTTCGACCCTATATTAAATGGCCTCAGATTTTTATGTAATTCTTCTGCTTTGGCTAGCTCCTTCTGGGCACTTTAACGTTTATCAGATCCTGCTTTACCCCTTAACAACTTCTGGTTCTCTACAGCCCAGGACCAAGAGTGAATTGTTAAGCTTAATTTTAGGCAAAATTACAGGTCAACAAGGGTGTGTGTGGCCTGAGGGTGGCTCCATTATGAACAGGCTTGGTGACAATAATCTGCACTACTCAGAAGTCTTTTTTTCATTACTTTCAGTTTCCAGGGTGTGGTCAAGGTTTCTGGAAATCTGACCACCAGATAAATGTTGCTATATTAGTCTTTTCTGCCTCTGTGTTTTCTGTAAATTTAAGCTAATTAAACTTTAGTACATGGAAAACATTTTAAATTATAGTTGCAATAAAAACGACCAAATTTTACTGCCAAGTGGTAAATTGTTTTAGGACTGTGGTCTTTAAACTTATTTGATTACACACCAAATTACTAAAAAATAAAATAAAAATTAAGAATGAATCCATAATACATACATATGTTACATATGTATATATTGGCACATTATAAACATTAGATCAAAAATAAAATATGCTGTTCCTCCTATGTTTACTATTGATTATTATTCATGAGCAGCATTGTACTAAAATTTACAATGTAATTTAAACAAAACGTAAGGATAAAAGTAAAATAGTATTTGGTCCTAGAGACAATAGGAAGCCACTGGAATTTAATGAATAAGGGAGGGATGTGATCAGATGTGTAAAAGATTTTTGTGAAGGTAGACAAGATTTGGCAACTAAATGTATTATGAGTGGTAAGACAGTGAAGAGCTGAGGGTAACAGCCAGGTTACTAAAAGGATGGTGATACCCTCAAAAGTGAAAGAGAAGCGTGAAAGTGATGTTTCTGAGAGGAAAAGATAACCATAATGAGATGTGTTACATAGATCATAACCCACCCATACATAGTCATTCGATGCAATTCACTATTCCATCCACAAAGAAAAAGAGGAGGAAAAAGGGATCTAGAGGCAAGTAGTGTGGTCTCCATGACCAGAGGTCAAATCCAGTCTCAGATACTTACTAGTTCTATGATTCTGGGCAAGTCACTTAACTTCTGTCTGCCTCAGTTTTCTCGACTATATGTATGGTAATTAGTTTAAATATGAAGACCCCTTTTTGTTATGTCAAGTAAGCAGGTACTTAGCCCTTAGTCAAGCTTCTGTGAAAGAGGCAAAGGGTATAAAATCTGTCTCCTGTTGCTGACATAACAGGAAGGGTTTAGCTGAAACAGGAAGCCAATGATGTGTATGTGTACATAAGAAAAGCCCCAGAGAGACAGAATCAGAATTCTTCTACTGGCAGGCTCCTGGTGGAAGAGAGAGTTTTCCTCAGGAAGCATCTTGAAGCTGACTGAGAACTGAGAGAGGATTTCCCTGAGACCAGAATCTGGTGAAGGCTGAAGTTGCTGCCTGGAAGGCTGAGATTTCTTCTGGATCCTAGGGCCAGCGGAACTGCCAGAGGACTGAAGAAGCATGACTTGGATGCTAAGACTTTGTCTGTGGCTTGGTTGATCCTTGGGTTCCCAGCAAAACAAGCTGTGAAGGCTGTAAGAAGTGCTGGACCCTGTGAACTTCAGTGTGTAGCAGGAACTGCCTGGAGGACTGGACAAGGACTTGGGAGCTGTCTGCCTCTGAATCCAGGTGACTTGTTTGGTGGATTCAGGTAGGAGCTGGGACCATGGAAGGTGATCCAGGGAATCTGAGAGACCACCCTGAGTCAAGATGAAGTAAAGGCTTCTTGACTTGGATATTGAATGTGGTGATGAAACTGAAGTTTACTCGAGACAGAGGGGGTGGAAGGTTTGTGTAATTTTCTAATGATTGTATTTAGTGATTAATGATACTTAGTGATTGACTGCTAGATAAGTGACTGATTAAGTTAACTTATGATTGCCCCATGAGTGGAAGACTGACTTGTATTGTGAAATGATTGAATGATTAAGTAAGGAGGCAAACCTCCTTAGGGATACCAGATAATTATTCTTTTGTTCTTTGTTCTAAATACTGTGACCACTTTGGTGAAAACTATGTGGCCATTCTAATGTTAAGCTGTTGTGAACACTATATTGTGATTTTCTGTGATAAGATATAATGTTGTGTACATTGTATCTTGATTTCTTGTGAATGTTTGCCCTGGTTTGTTCTTGAATAAACAGTGTTCACTATACTGTGTAATCAGAACCTTAAGAGCTATTCACAGTAGCATTCTTTTGGGAAGCTGCTCGTGCATGATCTTAACACTATAAAATGGGAATAGCACCTACTGATGAGAATCAAATGAGATATTTGTAAAGTTCTTAACATAGTGCCTGGCACATAGTAGGTGCCTACTTAATCCTAGTTCTTTACTCTTCCCTTATATAGATCACTGACCCTGAATACATATCCTACCCTCTGAGGGGCACCTATTTCAGCCAAAAAGTGACTGGAGGGTAGGGGATGCAGTTAGGAGCAGGAAAGAGGGATTTTACCCAAGAGCAGCTCCTGCTGTGGTCAGCTCAGAAGGTTGGGAGCTTATATAGTTAAAAAGGTTAGTGGATACTAGGGCTATATCCCAAAGAGATCATGAAAAAGGGGAACGGACCCACATGTTCAAAAATATTTATAGCAGCTCTCTTTGTGGTGGCAAAGAATGGAAACTGAGGGGATGCCTGCCCAGTAATTGGGGAATAACTTAAGCTGTGAATGAATTGGAGTACTATCATGCTATAAGAAATGATGAACAGGCAAATTTCTGAAAAACGTGGAAAGATTTCCATGAACTGATGCTGAGTGAAGTGAGCAGAACCAGGAGAACATTGTACACAGGAACAGCAATGTTGTGTGATGATCAACTATGACAGACTTAGTTCTTCTCAGTAATACAATGATCTAAGACAATTCCAAAAGACTCGTGATGGAAAATGCTACCCACACTCAGAGGAAGAATTATGGAGTCTGAATGCAGATTGAAGCATACTATATATATATATATGTATAACCCATGTCAGATTGCTTGCTGTCTTGGGGAGAAGGGAAGAGAAAAAAATTTGGAACTTAAAATCTTATAAAAGTGAATGTTGAAAACTATCTTTATATGTAACTGGAAAAATAAAATACTATTAAGTGGGGAGTGGGTAAAGGCTGGTGGAAAGTAGAGTAATATTGTGGGGATGTTTTATAACACATTCCTGTGATTAGGCTACAACACCCATTTTGGTTTTTAGTTATTACACTAAATAAATCTGTTAGACACAGTATATAATAATAATAATAGCTAAAATTTATAGAGTGCTTACTATGTACCAAGCACTTTGCTAAGTGCTTTGCAACTGTTATCTCATTTGACCCTCCCAACAACCTTACAGACTAGGAAATTGAGGCAAATAGAAATTAAGTGACTTGTCCAGAGTCACACAGCTAATAAGTTTCTGGGACTGTATCTGAATTCAGGTCTTTCAGATTCCAGGCCCAGCACCACTGTGTCACCTAGTTGCCTAATTTCAGCACTGATAAACAAGCACCAAAGTAAAATGTGCCGTCCTTCATATATGAAGATTATAATCTTTATAATGCCTGTATTAGGATACAAATTTTCAACTTATCCTATATACATATATATAAACTATGCATAGACAATACCTTCCCTTCCCTATTAGACTGTGAGCTCCTTGAGAGCATGAACTGTCTCTTACTTTTCTATCTCCAAAGCTTGACGGAGTGCCCAGCATATAGTGCACAAATTTTTATTGACTGATTGAACGTACTTTGCAAATAATTCTTCATAAAATTTTAGTAATGGGTTTGTGCTGAGATTTCAACAACTTCTGCCTGATCTTACTTTGCAGGCAGTAACAAGGTACAACCTATGATGAGTGCTATTATTAGCTGTGTGACTCTAGGCAAGTCACCTAAGCACTGTTTGCCTCAGTTTCCTTAGCCATAAAATGGGGACAATAACAGCAACTATTTCCCAAGGCTGTTGTGAGGATCAAATGTCACAATATTTGTAAATGGCTTAGCAAAGTGCCTAGCAATGTTATATAAATACTTATTCCCTTTTCCTTCCCTTTCTTACAACTCTGAATCCCCCTTTCCTCCCTCCATGTTGTAAGCTCCTGGAAAGATAGGGCTTTTTTTGTTTTTGTATCCTTGGCAACTAACACAGATACTTGCACATAGTAGGTCCTTAGTAAATACTTACTGGATTGAATTTGTTTATGATGGAAGGATTTACAAAAAAAATTGTCATCTTTTTGGTATCCACCTTTCCCCCCATAAAATTTTCAGTGGAATGTATTCCACTTAACTTGCAAAATACTTTGAATATTTTGATATTCTAGAATACAGGGCATAATTAAATAAGATTCCATTTATAAATTAAATAAATGTAAAGTCTTACGCTTTAGTTAAAAAAAATCAACCTTATAATCTATATGTTGGAGGGAGGCATGGTTAATAGCAGCATTTTAAAAAAAACAAAATCTAGGTTTTAATGGAATGGAAGTTCAATATGAATTAACAATGTGTTATGGCAGCCAAAAAAGTGAATGCAACCTTAGACTGCATTAGGAGCGACACAGCATCCACAAGTGAAAAAGTTACTGTATTCTGCTCTAGTCAAACCATACCTAGACTACTGTTTTCAGTTTGGGGGACCAATAGGAGGGATACTGATAAGCTGGCAAATGTCCAAAAGGAGGATGAAATGGTTAACATCAGTGCTATATTGAAGAATGGATTAGCGAAAGAAGGACGGAAATCTTACAGTGAGGTATAATAGCTGTCTTCAAGTACTTGAAGGGCTGCCAAATGGAATAAGGACTGGATTTGTTATGCCTGGCCCCAGAACTAGGGTCAATGGGTAGTTGCAAAAAAGCTCAGTATGAGGAAAAACTCAGGGGTAGTGAGTTCCCTCTCACAAGAGGTCTGGAAGCAAAGGTTAAGATGACACTGTCAAGCATGTTATACAGAGGTTTCTTTCTGAGGTCCTGGTTAGAATGCACAGCCATTAGAGTCCCTTCCAACTCTGAAATTCTGTGATTCTGTAAAGACAGGCAAGTTGTCTTCCTAAGACCACAGGACTCTACTGGCAGAAGAAAAGAAAAGAGGGAGATTACACATGCAGAAGACTAGACACAGACTGACTACGAGGCAGACCACAGGGCATGATGCCAATTTGGAAGAGACAAATAAACACTCAATGTGTGCCTGGAGAAGCTATAGACTATGACATACCAAGAGACACAAACCAAGATCACTCAAAATTGAGTCTCTCTCAGGGAAAGCCAACACTATACAATTTATCATAATATAAAATGAAATAAGGCAAATGCCTTTAAGGCAAACTGATTTCAATCTCCCTCCTACAAAGTATACTTTGCATAAGTATAGTATTGCTTCCTGAAATTTTCAATAATGTGTGGAATCAATATTTTGTTTGCTGGTAAAGAATACAGTAAAGCACAAAAATAATTTGAATCATTAGAGACTCAGTTTCCTGATTTCCAATTTTGTGTTTTGTTTTAGAATTTTTGTTGTACGAGCTCCAAAGAAAAGGCAAACACTTTTCTCACACACACACACACACACACACACACACACACCCTCACATCTTTTAATCTGTCTGATAAAATGTAATTGTGAATATCAGAAGTTCTTAAGTTCATTTTCAGGGGGAGGGAGTGCATTATGTCGAATAATAGAGTGCTTTAAAAATAATGCCTAAACCTTCTTGAGTAGAGTGCTTTAAAAATAATGCCTAAACCTTCTTGAGTAGTTACCTCATCAAGTGACATTTTCTTAATGTCAGGAAATCGAGGGAAAAAACCACAAGGAACATAAACCTGCAATTCATACAACCAATATTACAAAAACACAAGTATAAATGTCTAAACTGACAGAAATCTAAATTAACAAAAGATGGTCAAATTATGAGTTAAATGAACTTAAGTAACCCAGAATAAAAATGAAAGCACGTAAGTAAAAAATAAGCCTTATATTTTATTTTTTTCTCTAGGTTCCTTGCTTACTCATGGCCTTTTTTTCTCCGTGCAATGCTTTAATATGCCTTTCTGTAAGTGATCCTTATTGATGACTACTCTCTTCACTTATATCTTAAATATAAAAGCCAAACAGTCAAAACTAAAGCAAAGAGTCCTGGGTGGGAATAAGGAGACCCAAAACACTTAATCTGGATCTTTCTTCCTTAATTCTGCAGAAAATGAATTGAATTAAATGTCCATTTAGCTCTAAAATTTTATGACTAATTCCCTGAGACAACTATGAAAGTACAATCAGCTCCTGATTATCCACAAAACAGAATCTGAGTTATGAAATGGTTAATTACAAATAACAATCAAAACTATATTATACTTATCTAGGAAAAGTACCCGATTATTAGAAAATCAAATTATCTAATATGTATGCACATAATTACATTTTATTTATGATGTTAAAATGAGTTTATACACACAGGCACTTGTAATTCATTTTGTGGGGGAGAAAAGGGGACACAGGCAACACACAAATATATAGGTGAACAAGATGAAATCAATCTGAGCAGACATCAAATACTGTCACACAATCTTCACGTATAAAACAGAAATGCTTATATGAAGAAAATGTGGCAAAATTTTATGAGGAAAATGCTTTTATTCCTGGTACCATGAAAACATTTCTATTCAAAAGTTAATTTAACAGAATGGGAAAAAATCCTGTAAATTTTCCTCTCTTTTCTCATTTGTTTCTGTAACAAACATTAGTGGCCTAAAAAAGGTTCAGTAACATTGGCTATATTAGTTATTAAAATCCTTCCCGGATACTGTCCAATTTCTCTCAGGCCTAGCATCTGCTGTCCTCATGCACATGATTTCATTAGATTTTCATTCTTAAAGAAAAAAATTTAATTCAGTGGCAATAAACAGGGAAAGAGTAGAAGCCAATTTCTCTCTAGGGCATTTACTTCTTTATAGACATATGTAATCTATTCTAAAAAAAAAGAATATACTCTCTCCTAATGAATGGGTAAAACTTGAGGCAACAATGACACGATGCATATATTTATAAAAAAAATTCATTCTTAAAGAATAAAAAACGAATTCAATGTCGATAAACAGGGAAAGAGAAGAGGCCAACTGCTCTCTGGGGCATTTACTTCTTCATTGACATGAGTAATCTATGCCAAAAAATATACTCTCTCCTAACAATGGCTAAAACTTGTGGTAACAATGGCATGATGCATACATTTATCAAAAGAAAAATTTCAAATAAACATTTACCAAAATATAAGAGCACGGTCACAAAAAGCAATTCGTTTCTGCCAAACATATGGTGTTTAACGCTGATCTTAGCAGTAGTATGTATCATGGTAAAAAAAAAAATAGAGGAGCCCAAAAAGCATCACTAAATTTCATTTTTGATTGTAATATACATCATACTGGTTCTGTCTTGAAGGCATAAGCATATCAAAAAGAGCATTTCTGTCCTAAGCATACGTAACGAATACATATAGGAGATCTATACGAAATGGGGACATAAACAGTCTTGTGAGGTTGGCATCAGTCCCAATGAACTGACATGGACACACATAAGAAAAATCTTGGTAGCTAATTCCCGAGGACCTACAACTGCATCTTCCCTCCCCCCCTCCCCAAATTCCAAAGCCCCAGGGAATCCTCACCTAGGACACACAGCAAACAGTCACTCCACCGTTCTTGAGTTTTAAGACCCGATTATGTGTCAATTTTCCCTTAACTGACACATGACGTCCTTTTCAGGTAGTGTCAAAAGTTCAAAAATCCAGGTTGGTCACCCGAAGGCTGCGCCCTGAACGCCAACCTCCGGGAGGAACAGGTGGTTCACTCACCCAAGTGCAGACTCCTATCTACTCCGCCCCCCGCCCCCCGCCGCCCGCCCCGCCGCCGTCGCCGCCGAGGATCAAACGCGGAAGAGCAGGTTTTCAAGATTTTAAACCCAAGAAAAAGGGGGCGGGGGCAAGGGCGGGGGCGGGGGCGGAGAATCATCTTCAGGAAAAGCTTCCAACTTCAGCCGCTGCCAAGTTTCCAAAGCCAGACGGTGGGTGATGGGCGGGCGCCGGGTGATCAAGAATGAGGAGGGTCTCGGATGCGCCGCGGAGAGGGGGCGCTCTGCAGGCCGGGGGGAGGGGGGTGCGGAGGGCCATGGGGAGTCGGAGGGACAGCGGCTCTCCTCTCCTCCCCTCCGGGGGCGGGGTGGGCGCTGGCGGCAGGTGTAGGAGAGACAAGTCCCTCCGCGCCACTGGACCCCGCCAGCGGGGTCTGGCCGTGCTGGGGACTCCCCGCGGTCCTCACGGCCAGCCCGCCCCGCACACCCAGCTCTGCCAGACTAACGGTCTCCACGCCAGGGTCGCTCCGGCTCCGGCTGCCGATGCACTACTCCCCTCTCTGTCTCCCTCCCCACCATCCCGAGCGCCCTCCCTCAGCAGGTCCCCATCCTCGCGGCCCCGGGAGGCCCCGGGGGCTCTCACCTCCTCAGCTGCGCCGCGCTCCCGCAGCGGATCCCCCGGATCCGTCTCGCCTCCTCGTCGTCCCGCGGCGCCGCCTCCTTCTCCTCCTCCTCCCCCGCCCAGTCTTCCTTCCCTTGCCCTGGCAGCGGAGGGGGCTGCTGGCGGTGGCGCTGTGACTGCTGTGGGAGTGGTGTCCCCGCAGTGACGGCGCCGCGACTCAGCCTCGCTCTTCGCTCACTCTCCTGGTGGCTCCCTCTTTCTGTTCCACAGGGGCGACTACAAATGCCGCTGCCGCCATGCTTACTACGGACCACAGGGGGAGGAGCCAGGAGCCGGGGCGCAAGAGTGCGCCTGCGCGGAGCTCCGCCCCACTATCCCCTCACCTCCATCTCCCCCGCCCCCCCCCCCGTTGGTTCTCAGACCTTCCTCTTGTCTTCTCCCGCCCACCCCAGAAAGGGGGCGGTTCTTCTCGAAAGAACTTACAGCGGGGCTCGAGACCTAGTCCATCCGAACTTTCAAACTTAATCTCTGGAGGGACTCGCATATGTCCCGAGCCACGGACCTCGGTGGTGGAGGTTGGGGTACTTAGGACTGATGCACCCCAAATGCAGACTTATTGAAGAGTGTTTACCTCCGGTGAGGTAACCCAACTAAATGCTCATCTTCAGAAAGAATATCAATATAAAGCCTAAGTCTGGTCAGATTTAAAACGACTCACAATAATTACAAGACTCAAAAAAATACAAATTATGCAACATCAGTAGAGCTGTATATAATGATATAATATGACATGTATTTTAAATATATGAATGTATTTTGTTTATGTTATATATGTATTAACAGAAATATATTTAATGTGTATAGAGTAAATAATGTAAAATATAATCACGTATGAATAATAGTTACTATATATATAATAAATTTATAATACAATATAGCTTGCTATATATAGTACCTAGCAAGGCATGATGACCCGTTGGCTGTCATGCTATTTTTCATTGTTTCACAGACCACCAATTGACATTCTGTAAATAAATCTCTGAATGTATCCTTGAGAGCACCACCAATAAGCTTTGCCTGGAACCTCAGCATTAATTATTACAGACTGGACTGTTTTCCATAACTGCCTGGACATAACACCAGTCCATAAAAACTTGAGAACAAGATTTTCAACAGATGTTAAGATGTTGGCATACCACATATTCAATCTTCAAAGGTGCATGGAAGAAAACACTTTTAGAAATTAGAAGAAAAAAAAAGTCAAAGTAGAACAGAATGAGGCACATATCATCCCAGTATTTCTATTACTGGAAATGTCCCAAGGATGATTTTTACAGACTTACAGAAGATAATTTTACTTCCTAATACTTTTATTCAACTATTAAAGAAGTTATTTTATCCACCTGTACAGTAGTACAGAATATAAGAGAACAATAGGAGAACAGCCATCTATCCCAGTTTCATTTCTATCTTAATTTCATCAAAAAAGAAGAAAGGAATAAGCATTTATATAGCACCTCATTGGTGCTTCTATAACCCTGCAAGGAAAGTGTTATTTTTATCCTTATTTTCCAGTTGAGGAAACTAAGTCAAACAGAGGTTAAGTGACTTGCCCAACCTCACATATAGCTAATACTCATCTGAGACCAAATTTGAACTCAGGTCTTCCTGACTCCAGGCCAAATGCTCTATCCACTATACCACCAGCTCATTCTCTCTATAAGAGGCAAAGACCAGAACGAGATAATAATATTCAAATAACTGCCTTAGAGTTTTAAGTTTATAAAGTTTTAAAGTTTATAAAGAGCTTTGCATACATGCATTTGTCGACCAAGTAAGATGAGTAAGTCAACCAAGTAAGATGAGTTTTGAAATCATCCTTATTGTCAGACAGGCACAGTAGGGTAGTAGATAGATGATCTGGAGTCTGAAAGACTCAGATTTCAGATCCCATATCTGACTCTTACTAAGCTGTATGACCATGGGTAGATCACTTTACCTCCCTGAGTTTGTTTCCCCATCTGTAAAAATGGAGATAATGGTATCTACCAAACTAGTTTGAGGCCCAAATGAGGCAATTTACATAAAAGACTATGAAACTTCAAAGAATAATATTACATCAGATGTTATCATGATCACCAAATATTGACTGCTGAGATGTTCTTTACAAAATATTTGAAACTGATTTAAAGTGAGTCCTTACTATCTGTAACTAACCTTAGCTATGTAGTCTCCGTGTTTCACCCAGTTTTCCTGGCTGACTAAATTCTAGGAAAGATAATAAGAGTAAGTCTGATTTCCATACTAAGGCCTGCAAGCTGTCTCTAACATCATCTAAATGGTGTCTATAAAATCCAGACATTCTAACACTCTGAGCCCATTCCATAGAAAACATGGAAGGTTTCTGTTGATCCTCAACCTTGGAGATGGCAGCAGCATAGTATGGCAAAAAGACCAAGCTGAGATTGCTTCTTCTTGCTGTTATTCTGGGAACCATCATCTAGGGAGATGGGTGGGAAAGGGGCCCTTTTCAAGGGAGGGGAATCATTCCTCCTTTTGCTATCCTTCCTATCCATGCATGCCAAGTAGTAAGGCATTGGGTGGCATTCAGTAGCCTAGAATGCAATGAAATTCCAGAATCATTCCCCCCACCCCTAGATTTTAAACTTCTTGAAGATAGCCAGCAGGTCTTATAAATCATTGTATTTCCAATGCCTTGCTTGTAGTAAGCACCTAATAGATATTTGCTAAACCGATGTAGTTACCTGATATTACTGGAGAAGTTGTACCACATAACCAAATTATGGAGAGAACCAGTTTATCTCCTTAAGCACCTATATTAATTACTTTATGTATAAATCTTTCTAAAATTGATTGTACAGTCACCTACCTTATTAAACAGACTATACTTGGCACCAGCATTTGACCTTTTCTTTTTGCTCCATATTCTCTCCAGGAAATTCATATTCATTCCCTGTTACTTAAACCTGAGATGTCAAATTCACTCTTGTTCTGCAGATCTCCTGAGGGAGGCCCAAACAAGATTAAAATGTAGTTGGGAAATATTTAACAAAGCAAACAAAAATACAATAATACAACCTAAATAATGTTAAAATACAGTTTTCTAAAACAATATGAGGCCAGGGATCTCTTTCTATTGAGTTTGACACCACTGGCTTAAATTATTATGGAGATGACACCAGAATTTCAAACTCCTTTGCCTTGCTTTCAGTCTGGTGCCACCCTACCTTTCAGTCTAATTGGACTACTTGAGATCTCCTATATGCCAACTACATTTCCTATATCTCCATGCTTATTTCCTTAGGAACATGCACTGTTACCTATGATTGGAATGTCTCCATTTGCCTGTAGGATTCCTACTGATCTTTAAAACTTAAATCCTTTACATTTTGCCCCCAAGAACTTTTTTTTCCCTCATCCCGATTTTTGGAAACAACTTTTCTCCTTGGACCTCACAAAGCATTTTATTTAGAATATCTCTGATGAAAGGGTCTCTAAATTTCTTTGAGCATATAGCTATAGAAGTAAAAAAGAAAATCAAACTGAGCATATGCCACCACTATATGTATATTTATTTACTTATAGATTATGCATATATATTTTCATCTTAATGATTATGTATATAATAAAACTCAAAAAAGAAAAATTACGAGATAAAAATGAAATAATATACAATCCTAGAGTCAATAATATATTATTCTAGAGTTTATTGAGTGGGATAGTGACATGATCAGACTTGCCCTTCAGGAAAATCCCTTTTGTAATTGTGTGGAGAAAGATTGAAGTAGAAAAGAGACTTAAGACAGAGAGATTATTTGAACTCTGTGGCAATAGTATAGGCAAGAAATGTAAGAGCTTGAACTAATGTGGTGGCTGTGTGAGTAAAGAAAAAAATCTTAAGAAAGATGTGGAGATAGACAGGATTTGGCAACTGATTGAATAAGTGAGGAGTCAAGGACAAAACCTGAATTGTGAACCTAGCTAACTAGAAGCATGGTGGTGTTCCCAACAGTAACAGAGAAATCTGGAATAGGGATGTATTGGGGGTAGACATAATGTAATGCGATCTATAAGGGAGAACCACATCATATATTTACTCACCATGTGCAACACATTCTATCCCACCTAAAATAAAAAAGTCACTTTGAAAAGTGTAGACCTTGCTGAAAAGTACCTGTCCAGCCGTAAGTTAATGGGCATAGTGGGGGAGTACGCTAGTGGTACAGTGGGAGGGAGGGAAAATTTTACCAGCACAGCACCTTGATGCAGGTGCTCAAGTCATAATTAGGTTATAACCACTCTGAGAAGTCCCTACCAGACACAAAAGCTAAGAGTTCCAGAAGCTTGCATCAAGGCAAGGGAGGAGGGCAGAATGAGAAGTTCTAGGTGATGATGAATGAAGGGGGATAGTTTGGTTGTTTTGGAAAGTCACGCAATTGAATATTATAAGAAAGGTAGGATTTTATACTCCCACTTTCTGATTGATTGATCACACATATCCAGTTTTGAGATGACCCCTCTCAAGTGCTTATATATTGTATATTTCAGTTTCTGTGTTTGTGTTTTATTTCTATGCTAGTCTGTAAACTCCATGAAGGTGAAGTCTGTGTTGTCATTTCATTATTACTGTGTCTTAGCTTCTTCCCAAACCCTACCTAGCACGGTGCTCTGCACAGTCAACATTTTTTTTTTTAAACTTTTTGGAGGGGGAAGGGCAGGGCAATCCGGCTTAAGTGACTTACCCAAGGTCACACGGCTACTAAATGTTAAGTGTCTGAGGCTGGATTTGAACCAGGTCCTCCTAACTCCAGGGCTGGTGTTCTATTCACTGTGCCACCTAGCCACCCCCACAGTCAACCTTTAACACATGGTTGTAGATTGAATTAAACTTTCTTGATGTCACCATTATGGAAATGAATTTGAAGTGTATAGGACTTTTTGCCCCTACATTATAGTGCCTTCCCCTCCGTCAGAAGAGTTCCTTTCAGCATCCTCACCACTACTGCCTAATGCAACCACTTTTGATATCTGCCAATGTTTTTATTGTCCACTGCTCTCTTTCCTCTGACACTCACTACTTTGTGTCAGTCTCTGTTTTCAGCTGTTTTCTTCTTCCAAGTAGTTTTTGTCACTTGGTCCTAGATTCACAAGAAACTATGGTATACTGGATGAATAGACTTCTTTTGCTTTGATTTCCTCTCAGGCTAGCTCTGCTGGAAACCTCAATGATCAGCTAAATCAGATTTGCATCAAACAAGTAGACCAGAAAGGATATGCACTTTCAAAGTAAACATATGGTTGATTTAGTCAAATTGTTTTCCCCCTTCGGTTTTGAAAATCATTGCAAGAAGAGATGGCTCACTGAGGATGGAGGTGAGAATTGAGGAGAGTGGCTATTAAAAATATAGGTGAGATGGAGACAAAGGACATCAACATTTTTTCAAAAATTAAAAAGTAAACAAATTTAACTTCTCTGTGTCTCTATTTTTGTCTGTTAATTGGGGATAATAATACCTATAATAAGAACTCCAAAACTAAAATCTTCAGATCCGCCTTTAATTTTGAGAGTTCAGTATTCCCTCGATACTTTGAACTCTCCCTCTGATAGAACAGTTCCTCCCAGAATCTCCATTTAAGAAGGGTGCCCAGGCCATCCATGTCTCATTCCTCTTAAGGCTACACTCCACACACACTTTCTCTGCAGTGGGATTCTTTCCTCTCTCACATATATATGTAACTTTTCAGTTTCTATTTATATGTTGTCTTCCTCTGTTAGAACATTAGCTCCTTGAAGTAAGGGCTTGTTTTTCTGCTTGTCTTTGTATTCCCAGGACTTAAAACAGTGCCTGGCACGTTGTAGGCACTTAATTAAATGCTTGTTGACTAAGTGACTGACCCATTATGTCTGTTGCCCTTCACTTTCCTAAGAGCTTCTTGCCCAGGCACATAGATTATCAGGGTGTTCCCACTGTAACAAAACCAACAAGTGGTGAAATCAACCTTTGTTAAAAAGATTTCAAGAAAGGGAGAATTCAATACATCCTGAGTTAACCCATTCCACTTTTAAATGATTCTGACTCTTAAGGTGTATTTTCCTCAGCCCAAGCCTAGATTTTTCTTTTTTGAGAGCTATCTACTATTATTGTTTTTGGGAAAAACAGAATAAGTCTAATATCTCCCTCATACAATATCCAAATGTAAGGCTGCTTTTAATCACTTTTAAATTTCATCATACTATATTCCGTCCAATGTCCAAGCTGTCAAAATCTTTTGGAGACCTTATTCTATCATCATGTGTGATTGGTGTCTCTCCTAGCTTTGTGTCATCTGGAAATGTGATCACAATGCCATCTATACCTTTATCCAAGGTATTGATAACAATGTCAAGCATAGATGACTGAAGTGTCACTGGGTACCTCCTTCCATACTGATATTGAGCCATTAATGTTAACCCTTTATGTCAGCATTTAAGCATTTTGGAATCCATGTAATTGTACTGTCACCTAGCCCACATTTCTTCATCTTTTCTACAAGATTAGCATTAGAGACATCTTCAAAACTTTTTTTTATTGACTTGTTTGTTAACTTTTAGTTTACAATATTCAGTTCCAGAGTCACTTGAGTTTCAGATTTTTCTCCCCCTCCTCCCCAGCCCCATCCCTGCCATGGTGGCATACAATCATGTATAGGATCTGCAAACTCTATCACATTGTACAATAGTCTGGTTGAATAGGTGTTCTAGCCATTCAAAACTTTTATAGGTTATTTCCACATCATTTCCCTGTACCTCTACTACCACTGTCATTACCATGATCCAATTTTTCCTTAGAATAACACTTGACAATGTTGGTGGAAAGTATCTGGCTCAGAGTTATGAAACTCCAAACGTGGCCAAAAATGTGACGATATTAAGAAATACGTGAATGTCAAGAAGAAAATCCCTAACTCTTAGTGCCACTTCTAATAATGTCTTTTGGATGCTTTGATCATATCCTTGAGAAAATCTCCTTTCTCTTTCAAACCAAAAGCCCCTTTTTTCACTTCCAGAATTAAGTGATCTTCCTTACCCTGAGAGACACTGAACTGCTTTTGAACCAAAATACCTCCATATGGCTAAGAGATGGCAATTGAAGAGATACCCATAAAGTGGAGAATGGCTAAACATGATTGTAATGGAATATTACTGTGCTATAAGAAATGACAAGCAGGATAATTTCAGAAAACCTGGACTTACATGAACTGATGTAAAGTGAAGTGAGCAGAACCAGGTGACTGTTGAACACAGTTAAAGCAATATCGTATGATGAAGAACTGTGACTGACTTAGCTATTCTCAGCAATACAATGATCCAAGACAATTCCACAGGACTAATGATGAAGCATACTATCCACCTCCAGAGAAAGAACTGAGATTGTCTGAATATAAACTGAAGCATGCTATTTTTCACTTTCATTCTTTTTAAAAATTCAAGTCTTCTTGTACAAAATGACTAGCATAGAAATGTTTTACTTGATTGCACATATGTAACCTATATGATTCCTTGCTCTCTCAAAGAGAAGAGATAGGAAGGAAGGAGGAAGGGAGGGACAGAATTTGGAACTCAAAACTTAAAAAAAGTTGAAAAATGTTTTAACATGTAATGGGGGAAAATAAAATATTATACATTAAAATAAATCAGTAACAACAAAATATATCCATAACCCTAAAACTACCCTTTAGTACTCCCTGGACTCCTCTCACCCCTCTACCTGTTTGGGAGATTCTGAGACTTGAAACACGGTGTTTGACTAGAAAATGCTAGTTTTGATTAATGATCTCTCTCCTTGCCTCTTTAATCGTAGATTTCTAGTAATTCCAGGATTATTCTAGTTGAATAACTCTATCAGAAAAGGAAATAACGTTTGTCTGGTATATCTTGTTCTTGATGAAACTCTGCTGCTGCTTTGTGATCATACATTCCTATTCTAGATGTTCAGTCTTTTTAATAATACATTCTAGAATTTTCCCAAGAAGCAGAGTCATGTTTGCTGGCTTTCAGATCCTAGCCTTCCCCCCCCTCCTTTTTTTTTAAAAACTGGATGATATTGCTCTTTTCCAGTCCTGTAGTACCTCTCCTGTTCTCCATGACCATCTAAATATCACTGACGGTGTTTTGGTAATCACATCTGCCAGTCCTTTCAGTATCCAAGGATATAGTTCATCTGAGCTAGATGACTCACATTAATCAAGGGCAACTAACTATTCTTTTGCTATCTACTGATTTATCTTGGGTATCAGTTTCTGACAAACCATTTTCATTCTTTCCATTTTAAAGGTCACTCTTTTCTGCAGAAAAACAGAAGCAAAATAAGGACTGAGCAGGTCTGCCTTGTTTTTGTTGTTGGGTACCATCATCCCATTCATTCCAAGCAGTCCCATATTTGTCTTTACTCTTTTCCCCAATATAGCTTTAAAAAACAAAATGAAGCTATTTATTTCTTCTCATGAGCTTCAGCTTATTCCAAGCTTTAGAATTCCTGTATTTTTAAAGGATAATTTTGTATCCATTCTGTTGTTACCTTCATTTGCTTTCATCTTCTATATATGTGTTTTGAATATCCAGATTGGTTGGTGGATTCTCTGTACATCGACACAGGTCTCTTCAGAGAACTCTCATATTGCCTCCTTATCAGAATTTTGCCTCTAGAATTTTGTTTTTGAGAGTTTCTTATTCTTTTTCAGCTAACAATCTGTGGGATGCTATCAATGATTTCTTTCAACTTTTTAACATCTTCTCTCCCATAATCTAGGGTTCATGTCCACTTTTCTACTTCTCTATCACAAACTCTAGAAGAAAATAATTCCTTCTCAAGTCCCATAATTTCCATTCTAGCAACCAGGTTCTCTCTGTTGGTAAGAATCAGATCCAGAATATAATTCCTGCTATTCTTCCCCTTTTTGAAAAAGCAAAGAGTCAATGAGCATTTTTTAAATGTTCAAATAGGCACAGATCCCCACGGGCTGCGTAAGCCCCCAAAGCACTTCATCCCAGTGGAGATAAAAGCAGACTGCAGTTTGCAATAGTTAAACAAACACAACCCTCTAATCTGCCTAATAAAAGGAGTTCCCTAGTAAGAATTTGGGTTTGGGGAGAGCTCCAATTGACAGACTCTGGGGGAGTGAAGCCAACTACTTCTCTAGGGCAATACCCACTCTCCACATTTCATAGATACATAGACTTTTAAATGTGATCCTATTCTGTTTGTATGACATCTGTTTAGGGGAAGGAATTGGGGAGTGAGGGGTAAAGAAAACTTTCTGTGAACTGGTTGGAAGGACTGTGCCAGTGTTTGATCCCAAGCCTTAGAGAAGGCATCCAACTCTACATGTAGGTCAACAGATGGTCCAACCTGTCGGGGAGTTTTTTCCTATTTGCTTCTTTGGAGCCACAGCAACTCAGAACCAAACATGCAGGTCAGAAGAGAAGTGAGGAAAAGCCAAAGGAAACAATATTGGAGTTTTTTTTTAAACAAAGTCTAAGTGTTTCTTCCCCTTTTTGAAAGATGAAATTAAGGCAAGTGTAAAGGTAATGATAATTTGAAGATCTTACCTGTCCCCTAATAGGCTGAATGGAGCCTGTGGTAGGAGGAGTTTGCTGAATGGGTGGAGTAGGAAGCTGGGAGTCAGAATAGTTAGAAAAGAGGGAGGTGAAGATGCAAGTAAGGAGACAGCTAGTCATGTGTTTGTGGAAAGGCCCAAGCAGGGGGAAGACTTTGTGATCGTGTGGCTCCCTGCTGTGTTATGGTGCATTAACTTCTTTGTTGCTATGATGGATTTGGTTTTTTGGTGTTGGGATTTGACTTTCTGGTGTCTGAATAAATGTTTTGCTTCTGTCTTTCATATTTTGTAATTCAGAACTATGCCGGCATATTCATAGTTGTTGGTGGTGCTGTGAATATCATGTTGGTGCTACAGCAAGTGAATTCCTCTTTCTTCTGTTGGGTCTAAAGAACATACCGATGTTTGGGGTATGTGAACATCACCATCGCAGCCTCTCTATGTTACTCCTCTTTCTTTTCAATTAGGCTCTTTATACTCATCTGTTTGATGCCCATACATGAAGAGATATCCTGTGGTCACATGAAACTGACTTTTTTTGCTTCCTGTCATTCTCTCTGTATCTTATTGTTGTCTCTAGATTCCTAACTAACCATTTCAACTCCAAATAACTGGGGGTTGAAGGGAAGGGGTGTCTTTCTGTGTAAACAATAGGTGAAACCTTAGTGTTGCAAAGCTAATGTGACTAAGGATGAGAAGATGAGTACCTCAAATATGCCGAACATCTTGGTAAGGACGGGGGGTGGGCGGTCCAACACAAGTATCTTGTTCATTCAGGTTTGATTTTGGGACAAAATGAGACATGTATGAGTCACTGAAAAGTTAACAAAAGAAAACATATTTTTCCCCAACACAGTAAGAATATACAGTGAAAATATAGTAGCACTTAGCTTCTGAAGAAGCAAGGTTCTCCTCATGTCCATATGGAAATGTGTCTGGTCAGCAGGGTAGGATATAGTGACTTATATGGTCTTCAGAAATTGACCAAATCAGAGGGTCTTGACTATATGTGGATAGTATTTTTTATGCTTAGGGCTTTTTATGATCAGGGCTATGGGAGGGAAGGGTCAATGAGACCCCTGGGGAGTTTTGTGGCCTTTTAGTGAAAATTAATCCTTGTAGGGGAGTAGGGATAGAGACACTTGGTCCTAGCACACTCCTCTGTAACCTTCTAGGTCCTAGGACTATACTGGTACTGCCACTTTGATTGCTATTCTATGTCTTACACACATTATTCCCATTTATATACTTAGATTCCAGTCAAACTGACCTTGCAGTTTCTCAAAAATGACATCATCTCCTATCTCTACATCTTTACAGTGGCTGTTCTTCCCACCTAGAATATACTCCCACCACATTTCCATCTCTTAGAGTCCTTGCCTTTGTAACTTGAAATTATGCTAAGAAAGTAACTACTGTGCCCATACCCTTTGACTCAGAGATCCAACTGCTAGACATATACCTCAAGAGGTCAAAAACAGAAAGGGCCAATATATATATATATATATATGCCAAAATATTCATAGAAACATTTTTCATGGTCACAAAGAACTGGAAACAAAACAGATTCTCACTGATTGGAGGATGACTAAATCAATTTTGGTTCTTGAAAATAATGGGCTGTTATTGTGCCATAAGAAATTATGAATATGAAGAATTCAGAGAAGCATGAGAAGACATGAACTGATGGAAAGTGAAATAAGCAGAACCAGGAAAACAATACAAACCATGACTAAAGCCATGTAAATGAAAAGATTTTACATGCAAATAACTAGAAACACAAAAAATATATACAGAGTACATGGAAAGTAATCTCAAAAGGGAAGGTGCTACTAGCTAGGTAGGGTAGGGTGGGCTACTGTAAAAGACCTCATGAAGAACTAACTTGAGTGAAGACTTAAAGGAAGCTAGAAGAATAAAGAAGGGGAGGTAAAGGGGCAGAGCATTACATGAATGGGAGAAACTAGTACACAAAGATGGGGGATGGATTGTTATGTTCAGTAGCAGTGTAGCCACAGTGTATGGTGTGTGTGGGGGGGAAGATTATAAGAAGACTGAAAAGATAGGAAGAATCCAAGTGACAAAGAATTTTAAAAGTCAAACAGAGTTTATATTTGATTCTGGAAGTAATAGGGAGCTCATTGATGATGGATGTAGCATGTTTAGAAATACATTGTAAGAAAAAAAATCATCTTAGGAATTAAGTGGAGAATGAATTGGAATGGGGATAGTCTTGAGGCAGGGAGACCAGTTGGGAATCTATTACAATAATCCAGGGGAGAGATGATAAGGGTCTGAACTAGAGTGATGGTTGAGAGGTTTTATGATGGTGGGAACAAGATTTGGCAACAGATTAGATAAGTGGACTGAGTACAAGTGAACAGCTGAAGATGACACCAAGATAAAGGGGCTAGTAACTGAGAGACTGGTAATACCCTCAATAGTTATAGGGAAGTTTGAAAGAGAGGAGGGTTTGGGGAAAATAACTAATCTTGCTCTGAAAATGTTGAATTTGAGATGCCTACAGGGCTACTTGAGCTGTCGAAGTAGCAATTGGTGATGGGGAGCTAGAGTTCAGAAGAGAGGCTAGAATTGTAGAACTGCATGGAGGAAGAATTGGTACCAGAATTTCTTGGGTGAAAGACATACTTCGTTCTAGATATTCTTTGGAAAAGACATATAAAGAGAAAAAGACTTTGGAGACTCCAGATATATAGGAGAAGCTGGCTCTTCAATATGTCCCTGAATTCCAGTTTGTTTCACTGGGAGAAAAATTGGGGTTGGAGATCTAAAACTCTGTGTCATTTGAATAAAGATGATAATAAATCCATGGAACCTGATGATACTATGGTGTGTACATTAGCCAGGACAAAATAAAATAATTGAATTTATTGACATATAATGGGCCTTACACATTTTTATATCTTTAAAAATTTTTAATGTGTGATACAACTTTTTAAAGGATTTACTTTTTTTTAATGATGTGGTGTTAAGTTTGCAAGATTTTAACAAATATTCTTTAATTCTTAATCATGAAACCACTCTTTATCACATTAGACATTAAGTTTGATGAACAGTTGATTTTTTGAAGTATAGCTTTAATTATAGCCCATAGATTTTTAGTAGGGTTTAAATAGAGTACAGTGTGCCTATCTCTAATAAATGAATACATTTTATGTTTGCTTGATTTCACATACATAATTGATATCAAATTTCTTGTGTTCTTAATGGATACTGGAGGGGAAGTTAGGAGGGAGAAAATTTAGAACTCAAAAAAATTTTTAAAGTGCATGTTTAAAAAATAAAGAAATAACAAATTCAGGGAAAATTTTTTCTTAACCTTTTATGATATGCTGTATCATATAAGGTCATAGAAGCATTCCATCTTCATTTGGAAACTTTTATAATTCCAAAACAATTCTGCTTCTCCATATATCAATATATTTATCAGAGTTCGTCATTTCTTCAACGGGGACAACACTTCCATGCTTAGTAGAAGTAAAAAAAAAAATCTACAAAATTTTGGAGGGTGGATGTTTTACAGGCTGATGACAACTTTTTTATGATCACTTTCACATATCCTCTAATTAAAAGAGGGTTTAAGCAGTAAAAGTTATCTTTTTTTCCAATCTTCAGTAATCCAGTCTTTGTTTTGTCTTACCCATGACAAGTTTTGCTTCTTCATAGAAACAGCAGCACTTTTGTACTCTTCTCTTTGCTCTTTTTTTCAATTTTTGGAGGCCTATACCCAAGTGCTATACCCAGCTAGTTGCTTGATCCCTCTGAATTTCTTTGGTTTTTTTTTGTGTCCCCCTCCCCCCCCCCCGGAAAATTAGGTTGTTTTGCAGCAAGAGTTTTTCAGTTCTTGGCGTTGTTTTGTTGTTATTGTTGTTGCTGTTTTATTGTTTTTCATCATATTTTCCTTTATGCTTCAGTGCAACTAATTCTGTGATCTGTAATGATTATTGAAATGCCTGACTTCCCCATACCAACATCTGTTAAAATATCTCTAACAGTCATTGAAGCGTGCTTTTTTAAGAGTTTCAGTTTTTACTCATTTAAAATTGCCCATTTTTATTATATATCATTATGTAATTGCATTACACATAATAATAAATAGAATATAATCTTCAGCTCCTCAGCTCTTCTCTAGTTTTTTGTCTATTTTACTGTTTTATTTTACTTGCTTCTCAAATACTGCTTCTTTGCTTACTATTGTTTATCTAGGCCCTAGCCCTCTTTACCTCTCCAATCGTATCACTTTCCCATCAATATTATCATTCTAGGTTTTTGAACCCCCTCTCTCATGAGATCTATCTTTATCACTTAACTCTTAGTCAGAATATAAAAGGAGATTTACATAAAACACAATGCAAAGGAAACAATGATTTCATGTTGTAGGGATTTTAAAAAATCCCTCATTTCTTTGACTTTCTATTGTTGGAACCCTGAAGCCATTGTTAGTCTTCTTCATTCACTCCTGCTTCCCAAAGTGAAGCTAGAGAAAGTCAAGAAACCATTATGTTTGTATAGAACACAAATTCAACTTGTCCAACCTCAGCTGGGGCCTCACTACTATAAAGGCTATCCTTTTTTTCTATTTTATCTTATTTATCTCTTGTCAATTTCCTATTAGATGCCCCACATCTGAAACCTTTTCTAGACTTTCTTCATATCCCAATTTCTTCAGACAAGACTCCAACATCATTCGCTTTATTACTTAATAGAAGATTTCAACTTCTTTTATTAAGATTATCAATTCCATCCTTGAGATTATTTGCCTCCCTTCTTCCACAAATAAAAATCTCTTAGTCCTCACTCATCTTCCCCGCTCTTTAATTCCCATCACAGAGGGCAAATTTACCTGTATCCATGCTGGAGCTAATCCACAATATTCACCCTTGTTTCTATTTCCTTTTATCCTTTCTGGGATCTTGCTCTACTGTTTGTATAAGACATAAAGAGCTATAGTAGAAAGCCTTGTACTAGCAATTAGATTTGAGTTCTCACAGCCTCTATGAGTCTCAATTTCCTTGGCTATAAAATGGTGATAATATTTGTACTATCTGCTTTACAGTATTTTTATAGAGATAAAGTGAGATCATGTATGTAAAATAGTTTCTAACCATGAAGTGTTATTGAAGTGGGTGTTATTTTTATTGGTCACTGTTACTCTCTCAGGCACCTATAAACATACTTTATGTCATTCTTATCATTAACACTTCATCAAACTATCTTCCTAGCATTCTCTTCCTTCTAATAACAAACTCAAAATTGTTGCCTCAATTTTCTCACCACACACACATTCCTGAACTCAGTGCAATCGGATTTCCTTTTCCAATATTCTATTTAAACTGCTCTCTCAAAGGTCACCAATCATATTTAAGCACCAAATCCAATGGCATTTCCCCCCCTATACTCACTGTTTTCTTTTTAATTTGTTTCATGGATAAATAGGGTAATAAGAATCATACCATGCTTAGATCACTTATAAACATTAATTTAGGAGTAGGTACTTTTATTTATTTTTTATTTTTGTTTTATTCCCACTTAATAGTATTTTAGTTTTTCCAATTACATGTAAAGATAGTTTTCAACATTCACTTTTATAAGATTTTGAGTTTCAAATCTTTTTCTCCCTCCCTCTTTACCTTTCCCGCTCCCCAAGACGGCAAGCAAGAAATTGAGCAAACTGTCCTGAGTTAAGAAGGGAGGAGATGCTAGGAAGATAGCTCAATGAAGTCTGTAATAGGAAGAAATTTTTTTAATGATAGGAATGACCTGAAGCATGTTTATAGGTAAAGTGTATGTTCATGAGGGTGCCTGAGTAGCAGAGACCAATAAAAATAACACCCACTTTAAGAACGCTTCATGGTTATAAAGTATTTTACATACATTATCTCACTTTATCTCTGTAACAGTACTGTAAAGCAGATAGTACAAATAGACTAGACATGTATAACCATATTAAACATATTTCCACATTAATCATGTTGTAAAAGAAGGATCAGAAAATCACGAGAAAGAAAAGAAAAAAAATAGTACACTTTGATCTGCATTTACACTCTATCAGTTCTTTCTCTGGATGGGGATAGCTTTTCCATCATGAATCTTTTGGAATTGTCTTAGGTCACTGTATTGCTGAGAGAAGCAGTCTATCACAGTTGGCCATTGTACAATTTTGCTTTTACTGTGTATAATGTCTTCCTGGTTCTGCTCACTTCACTTAGCATTAGTTCATGTAAATCTTTCCAGGTTTTTCTGAACTCTGCCTGCTCATCATTTCTTATCAGACAATAGCATTCCATTATATTCATACACCACTTGCTCAGCCATTCCCCGGTTGATGGGCATCCTCTTAATTTCCAATCCTTGCCACCACAAAAAGTCCTGCTATAAATATTTTTGTACATGTGGGTTCTTTTCCCTTTTTAATGATCTCTTTAGGATACAGATCTAGTAGCGTTGCTGGATCAAAGGGTATGCACATTTTATAGCCCTTTGGACATATTTCCAAATTGCTCTCCAGAATGGCTGGATCACTTCACAATTCCACTAACAATGCATCAGTGTTCAAATTTTCCTACATCTTCTCTAACTTTCATCATTTTCCTTTTTTTAAATCATATTAACCAGTCTGGTAGGTGTGATGTGATACCTTACAAGTTGTTTTCATTTGCGTTTTTTTAATCAATAGTGATTTAGAGCATTTTTTCATATGACTATAAAAGTTTTAATTTCTTCGTCCGAAAACTGCTTGTTCATATCCTTTGACCATTTATCAATTGGGGAATGACTTGTATTCTTAGAAATTTGACTCAATTCTATATATATTTTAGAAATGAAGCCTTTATCAGACATACTGGCTGTAAAAATTGTTTCCCAGTTTTCTAATTTCCTTCTAATTTTGGTTGTATTGGCTTTGTTTGTGCAAAACCTTTTTAATATAATGTAATAAAAATTATCCATTTTGCATTTCACAATATTCTCTATCTCTTGTTTTGTCATAAATTCTTCCCTTCTCCATAGATCTGATCAGTAAACTATTCTGAAGGTACTTGTAATATGTAATTTTCGTCCAGTGACTGAGATGACATATTAATGGAGGAAATAAACCACATCCATATTTATATTTTCTCCAAAAATTAAAGTAGAAGACAGAAGGAAGTTCAACGAAAGGAGAGTTTGCAGGTTCTTTTCTAAGTGGTGAGTAAAGGAATGGGTAGGGTTGGCTTCTGGGCATCCCCAATAACAATGAAAGAATCAACTTTACAAGATACCTGGTCTTCCTGTTGTACAAGGCCTGTGACAACTATAAGCAAGCAGACCATCATAAAGATCATTGCAATTTACACATCAAAAACCACTGCAGAGAACATTGTAGATAAGCTTAATATAAAACTTGGTAAGGGTCTCCAAATTAACATTATAGAGTTGGAGTCTGTAGATTGAATATGAAATGGATGTAGGAGAAGACAGACAATTATGGTTAAGGAAAATGTGGTTCAAGATCAACATGTGAAAGAGATCCAAGTCTTCCAGACTATTCAAAAGTTTTAGGCCTGTACAAGATGATTACTTTCTTCAAAAAGAGCTTTGGAAAGTGAGAGGAAGGACAAGTACTAAAAATCATTTAAGAAACGAAATTGACTATATCTTAACAGACAAGAAATGACTAGTTACAGATATTACAGTTGCTTTAGTGTAGCAGTTTGTGCACAATCTGATAATTTACTGGTAAGAGTGAAGGTCAAAGTAAATACCAAATATCAAGAAAGGATAAAGATGAGATAAAAAAAACCCTATGCAGTGCCGGCTCCAGCCGGATTAAACTAACTGTTGATTCCTCCCAAAATGATAACTGGAAAGACATTTACTTTACTAGAACATTTATCTAGTGCACAACAGTTGCCACAGTCATGAGACCAAAAGCAACCAGAAACTCTCTTTAACTGTCACACTTGGTGGCTTTGCTCAAAAGACTGATAAGGCAATTAAAGGTAATACTATTTTAAAGCACAATCTTATTTATTTTAAAAAACAAGAGAGTAAGAGAAGGAACGGTATCATTTCACAGAAGGACTCAGGAGGAAAGGAGTTGGCAAAGAGCTTAGTGGGAGATTCAGCTAAGTTGGGTTCACTTCAGTTCCATCCAATCCAATCCAGTTCAATCCAATAAACATTTATTAAGTATGTATTATTAATATGTTAAGAATAATAAAAATAATTTGATTATTTATACATAAGAAGTACTATGTTCCTAGAAGCATTTCTCTACAAAACCTGAGTGGGACAAAAAACCAGACTCAAATCAGAATAGATTTGTTTATTTCTTTACAATGACCTATTTCCAATAGCCACCACATTTCAACTCTATAACCTCAGTACCATATGTACTGGGGTTAGAAAGAGGCAGTGGCACTTAAGAAGATAAAGTCAGGAAGAGGATCAGAACCCAACCAAATGCATACAGAAAATATTCTTGATGGAAGTAACACGCAGTTCTAAAGGCATTTGCAGATCAAATCTCAAGATAAACCAAAGTCCAAGGACGGGGAGATTCTAAAAGAACAAAACGTCAATCAACAAGTATTAATAAGGACCTATTATAAGCCTTTTGTCATGCTAGATGCTAGAGATAAAAATGCCATGAACAGTCCCTACTCTTAAAGAGCTGCCAGTTCTTTTGCCCCTCCCCCCTAAGTGACTGAGATGACATGAGCAAGCAACAAAATATTTATAAGATTTATAAGATACAGCTATGAAAGATATCTTTGATGAAAACATGAGAAGGGAATGGGAAGGCTCTTGCTGATTTTCTGTAGCAGACCACATTTTTATGGTCACACAATTGATTTTTGGAAAAAATCACAAGGATCCCTCAGTCACAACAGAGCATAAAATTGTCGAAAGTTGGAAATTGTCAATGATAGCATTAAAAAAAAGCAAACAAACCAAAAACCAAACTCCAGTGATCAAGTAGTACTGACTGGCTATTGACCAGAATTTTCCCAGTGTGACTCATTAGGTGATATATTTCAGTTTTCAAGGATGCATACAGTAGTGGACAGATTATCATCATTTTCTCTTGTTTGGGGGAGTAAGGTTCCTATATTGAAGCCTTTCAGTCTGTCAACAGTTCTTTGATGTTTTATATAACTGTAGAACTCAGTGATAGCAGCTGTGTGGGTTTAGCTCACCAGAATCATTATCCAGCATAACCAGCTGACATATGAATCAATTTTAAAGACAGAAGACAAAGATAAGAATCTTTGATGATAATGAGGTGGTAGATGACTTGAGCTTTGAAATAAACTACCCCAAACCACCTGCCATTTTCTCAAAGGGGAAAATTTCAGAATCAGTGATATACTTCTAAAAAAAATACAAAACTATAAAAACCACACATACAAAGTCTATCAGAAAAAATAGAAAATATAATTTTGATGGCTTAGAAAATGAAGACTTTGAACAAAGTATAGATGTATACAATAGATATATTCCTGAAATATTGAAAGACTTTTTTTTGTAAATTAGATCATATTTTAGATCGACCAGAATAATCCCTTATCCATCTTTAATCCCTTACCCGTATAAATTAGCAGTAAATCCACTTATACAATTAATTATATACAATTTTGTTAAATACAAAAAAGTATTTTTAAAAATTATGAATTGTCTCAAAAAAGGGTAATGGTGGGTAATGTTAAAGGAAAATTGTGGCAAATGCAACTGTAAACTGAGAAACCTTCCACTAACGTCCACTAACCTGTAAATTTAGATTTTTTTGGTACATCATTTCTTAAATTGGGGTCCACTCTTGCTTCCCCAACATTTTGTCTTATTTTTCTATAGACTTTGCACACAAGACAAGAACCTGTTCTGTTATATACTAAAGTTACAAAGTTAAAGTACTAGCAGATATATGGTTATCACTGAAAGAGAAGACAGAGAGTCTGGCTTTCTAAGAACATACTGAAAGATGACTTCACTAATATTACTGTTAATGAGAAGGTAGGAAAAGAAGTTCAGATCACAAACTTGGGTAGCACAGAATTAACCACTGGTAATGGAAATGACTTATTAATAGCTACATTTGAGAGCCATTTATATTAGTAGCACATGAGACATCAGAATATTCAGGTTGATCAGGTAAACTAACAATTTCTCTATGTGCAAATATTGAAGACATTTTAAACCCTGACTTGTTATCAACAGCTCCATTAGGAAAGTCATCCTGCAAACAAGCATGCCAACCAGCCGGCCTCTTTACTTCTGGGCTCCTCTTTTACCAATAGTAATGTATCCAATCTGCTGACTGCTTTTGGCTTCTATAATTTCAGGCTAACAAAACCAGGTTTGATGTCCTGTCCATACAATCTCTAATAAACAGGGCCAGTGGTCAAAGTAGCACAAATAAAAATTGGGAAGTTATAAATTAATTACTAATTCAATATATCATTTAAAAACCTATACTCTTAACAGTATGGGTTTAAAAATGGTATACAGAGGTGGCTAGGTGGCGCAGTGAATAGAGCACTGACCCTGGAGTCAGGAGGACCTGAGTTCAAATGTGGCCTCAGACATTTAACACTTACTAGTCCTGGGACTTTGGGCAAATCATTTAACTCCAATTGCCCTGCCCTTCCAAAAAGCAAAAAAAAAAAAAAAAAAAAAAAAGGAAAGAAAAGAAAAATGGTATACAGAATCCAAAGAGGGTAAAGCACATCTACATAAAACGCACTTCACTTTATATAACATGTATTCCTAGAAAATTGCGTACATTTTTCTATAAATCAAAAGTATATTAAATGAGCCAGAGAAGCATATTACTTAGGCAAACTTATCTTAAATTCCTTAATAATGCAAATAATCATACCTTAATTTTTGGAAGCATATATTTATACAAATATGTGTTTTTCTTAGTCCAGAACTACCTGGGTCCTCATTGGTGTTTTCAGTCATTTTTCAGTCATGTCCAACTCTTTGTGACTCCATTTAGGGTTTTCTTGGCAAAGATACTGGAGTGGTTTGCCATTTCCTTCTCCAGTTCATTTTATAGATGAGGGAACTGAGGCAAACAGGGTTAAGTGACTTGCCCAGGGTCACACAGCTACTAAATGTCTGAGACCACGTTTGAACTCTTGAAGATGAATTTTCCTGACTCCAGGCCTGGCACTCTATCTACTGCACCATCTAGCTGCCCCTTCATTGGTGTAGGAGTTCCCAAAGAGGCAACAACACTTTTCAAAGCAGACCAGCAACTCTTCTACAACTTATAATTTTAAAGAGTTGCTTGGGATCTGAGAAGTTAAGTGACTTGCTTAGAATCACCAATTCCAAAAAGATGGAATTTGAATCAAGCTTGTCTTTGAGATCAGTTCTCCATCTAGAGTATCACATTTTGCTTTCTGTGTGTGCACATCTGAAGGGATACACACACACGCACGTATGATATGTGTATATGTGGGCATAGTAAAGGAAAAACAGGAAAAAACAAGTGGATGAAGAATGTTATCTAAACCATGCTATGCAGTTGTACTGAAAACCTTTAGCATTCATCCATCAAAATATATATTATGGACAGAAACTGCAAATGAAATACAATAAAATGCCATATAAAATACAATTCACTTAACAGATATTATTTTTATAGAATGACCAAAAATGTGAATAACACTCTATATGATGCTTTGCTTTTAAACAGCCCCATACATGTAAACAGCCTAATTTTACCCTGTTTCTCCTATCACTTCTAGAGCTTGTCCTCCTGTTGTCATGAGAGCTACTATAAAATCTTATAGCTTTTAGTGAATTTGTAGATTAAGAAACAGAGGGGGAAAAAGTAGAGAAAAAGATGTCATTGTGAGGGCATGTGAATGCCAAGGACCTGTGTAGTGACACTTTCCATCTCTGAAATGAAATTTCTCCAGTTGCTTGATTTTTTCCCACTTCTCTTTGTTGTACTAGTTGAAATTTCAATAATTAGAAATTAAGAAATATTTTCTTTTTTTTAAACTGGAAAACTCAGATTCTATTTGAAACCAAAAATATCTATTATTTACAACCTGTTTTTTAAAATTCAACATGTCCTGCTTGTCTCTCTCCTTCTGAACTTCCTTCTGCTCTCTTCTGTACATTTTTTAAAACTTGGTTTGTTAATTCTGTTCTTTCTTTTCTTCTTTTTTTAGTTGGCACTATCACTAGCTGTTCTTTCCCTCTCCATCATTACTGAAGAGGTGTAAGTGCTGGGTGGTTAAGGGATCTCGTATGAGTCCCTATTGGGTTCTTGTCTGGAAAAGAATTTCAATAGGACCCAAGCTGTCTTTCGGCAGAGTTATAAAGTTTATTTATATGCTGGCTTAGTAGCTGTCAAGAGAAATAGGGGGACCTGCAAAGAGCAGGGATCTAAGGTAGAGTTATAAAGTTTTATACTCTGCAGCGGGCAAGAAAAGGAACCTGCAAAGAGTTTGGGCTTAAGGGACAGGATTTATAACCCTAAAACTGTCAGTCAAAGGCTAATTATGCTAACTAGGTGGGAGGAGTTGGGGAGTGGTTTAGGAATGGTCAGTGCTTAAAGGGACATGCACTTTTTTATCAACTGTGCATGTGAATTACCCATGATTCACTGGTAAATTCCTGAGGTTGGGGCCAGAGGGAGGTGTGGTTTTGAGCTTGGCACGTCACAGGCCGCTTATGGTCAAGGATGAATGACATATGTTCAATATGGCTGTTGGGAGGATAGTTTTGATTGTTTCCAAGTCTGGGAACTAGACTGATTAGGGATACAGGAGGTACCATATTGAGACAGTTATCTCCTGATAATGCTGCTCAAGGCTTTTGGGTGCAACTGGGCACTTAGAACTAAGGGTCTATGAATTTCTCTAGGGGGTTGTTTATAGAAACTTTTGAGACTTTCCCAGGGGCTTGTCTCTAGGCAGATTTTCTGGCTAAGGGAAGACTTTCAGGCTGGGGGAAGGGGAGAAGCAGGGTTTATGCCTATATGGCAGGGGGAAAGTGTGACTTTTACAACTTAATTACACAAGCTTGTTACAAACTGATGTTACATACATAGGTACCCAAAAAAAGGGAGATTTTACAAATTGGGGTTACAGACAAAAGCATGCCAGACCGCATCAATTACCTTCCCCAAAAGAAAAAAAAATAAAAAAAGAAGACTCAATCCTTGTACCAAATAAGCAAAACAAATCTGCACATTTGTCATGTCCAAAAATGTACGTATGTCTCATTCTGCATAGAAAGCCCCTCTTTTAAAAGTGCCTACAACCCCATAACTGTCCCAAAGAGATCAATCATTCACATGTATGAATTATTCTAATCCCAGGGCAATTATTCTAACCCCTAGCTAAAACCAACTGCCCTGACACAGAGACCAAGAGAATTGTAAATTTGATCTAAAGTAGAAGGTAGGGGAGGTGACTGGTGATTGATTCCAATGGAGCACTTTGGAGACACAAGCCAGATCTGTTTGGGGGTACTGCAACTGGAGCTTTTCAGTATTATGATGACCCTGAGGATCCTGAGAATGGAACATTAGTACACAGGAAAGTGTATAGAGTGATAGATAAGAGAATGCCAGAGTAAAGCTTGATAAATTCAGAGGGGTATTATGATACAATGGAAACATCTCTGAGTTGGAATCTAGGAAATGTGAGTTCTAATCTTGTCACTTATGATGTTGGGCCAGTCATTTCATTTCCCCTGGGTCCCAGTTTTCTCGTCTGTAAAAATAAGATTGTATTGTAAAGTAGTTTTTATTCTAGTGTTCTATTATTATGATTTATAATAGTTTTATTTTAAAACTTTGCCTAGGGCCAGTTTCTGAACCTAGCAAAGGGCAAAGGCACACTCTTCCTTTTCCTTGGTTCTCCTGAATATCATGAGAGTGCTCCCAGAACCCAGAACTTAGTCCATTGATAGGACACTTCAACCACTTTATGGTCTCAATAGGCTTTTGTTGGCTTGCCTGGTAACCTAATTACCATTTATTATGCTGCGTCTATGGGAAATGTTCAAAGTTCCAAACAAGTGATTTTCAAATGCTCTTTTGGAACATAATTTGTTGGTAAGCTGGGGACTGCCTGTACTCTGAATGTAGATGGTCTATTATCAGTAGAAACTTAGAGGAGCTCAAATTAGTACCTTGCTTTTAAATTCCATACCTGATTTGAAAGAAGAGGGTTAAGAAATGTTGCCCAGCTGGAGTGAGGAAAAAAGAAATACAAGAACTATTTTGTTCCCATTAAAGACCTGAATCCAAGTAAGCCATAAAATGCCAATGTTTTGTCTATGATTAAAGCAGAAGTAAAATGATTTATGGGAAAAGCCCTGACTGCTTACAAGGTTATACAATAGTAAGCAATATCAACTTACCATTTTGCCTGCAGGCAAATGTATACATATGAAAAGAAAAGCCAGAGAACTGAGGCAATTATCCTTAAAATTCTAGTAAACATTACCATTTTTTCAATAACTAAATCTGGCTACTTTTGGCATAAATCTTTCTTAGCCTGGATTATTCGGATAACCACCTCAATTCTCTCCTTAGCTTTACATATACAAATAGATACAGTCAAGGGTCTATAAGTGATGGCTGGTTTTGTTTTATTTTTTTAATAGTTTTTCAGTTTGGAGAAGATGACTTACTCTTTGATTAGGAAAAGACTAAAAAAGATTTTTGCTGAATTTTATTAATTTGACTTTCTTTTTTTCTGGAAAAGCTTTAAAAAAAAATCTTAGCATGAGAATACATGTAATAGGCCCAGGACTGAGAAATAAGCCTGCTTCCTTTCTCCTACTCCACCCTAACCTGTAATTTATTGAAGAATTTACAATTTAAGCTGAATTAAATTCATAGATGATTGGTTTGGGATGGTCTTCTCTCAGTGAGGAAGATTAATGAATGTTATTCCTAGCAATAACTCATTTGATATTTTTTTCTTCAGAGTTTATGTTTGTTTAATCAGAACCTTCTAACCCATAAATCACATGCATGTAGAAGATAATAATTGTAGCAGGTGTAGCTTTTATAAGGCTCAAGGCTGCTTTATCCCAACTCTCATAGGTACCACTAAGTCAGGTCCCTAGAAGGTAGCTAGCTAAATCTACATGTTCTAGGGGTACCTTTGAAGGATTGGGGTGGGTCTCATGCTCTTAGCTCAAGCCCTTATTCCATTGAGGTGATTATCTGCTTTGGTTTCTTCAACTGCAAAGTGGGGGAAATAATAGCACCTACTTCCCAGGGTTGTTATGAGCATCAAATGAGAATATTTTTAAAGCACTTAGCTAAGTGCCTGGCACATGGTAGGCAATTAAATCTTTCCTCCCTCCTTTCCTTCCTTCCTTCCTTCCTTCCTTCCATCTTTTTCTCCTTTCTACTTTCACTTCTTCCCACCTTCCCCCAAATATCAATCAGTAGTTATCCATACTAGTGATTAATGATCCCTGCTATCTTCTAAATCTAACTGAAAAGCAGTTAAAATAAACTTGCTTTTACAAATGACCATTTATTGAGAAGATATAACAAGAATAGAAATTTTTTAAAAAATTCTCCCTTCCTGCTAATTTTCATTTCTGCTACCTTGGTCCCTGAAAGGATAAATTCAAACTTAAAGTGACTGCTACAAAGCATGTATGCCGCCAAATTCATTTCTCGATATGTCACAGCTATTAAAGTAATCAAATAGTCACTCCTTTGCTATAGAATATGGAGTCTCAGTTCCATGTGCCATGGACTCCTTTTAGCAATTAAAAAAGTCTATGGACACATTCTCAAAACAACATTGTTTTTTAAAAATATATTTTATTTTTCCCCAATTACATGTTAAAACAATTTTTAACATTAAAAAAAGTTTTGAGTTCCTAATTCTATGCCTCCTTCACTCCTTTCCCTCTTCCTTGAGATGGTAAATAATCAGATATAGCTTATACACATGTAATCATGTAAAATATTTCCATATTAGTCATTTTGTACAAGAAAAGTCTAATAAAAGAAAATAAAAGAATGTGAAAAAGTGCATGCTTCAGCCAGTATTCAAATAATATAAATTCTTTCCCTGGAACGGGGAGATAGTATGCTTCATTATTAGTACTTTAGCTTTAACCCTTTGGTTAAGTCATTCACAGTTCTTCATTGTACAATACTGCTGTTACTATGTACAATGTTCTCCTAGTTCTGTTACTTTACTTCATGTAAGTCTTTCCAGGTTTTTCTGAAATCCTCTTGCTTGTCATTTCTTATAGCACAATAATATTTCACCATAATCATAAACCAAAACTTTTTCAGCCATTCCCTAATTGTTGGGCATCCCTTTCATTTCCAGTTCTTAGCCACTACAAAAAGAGCTGCTATATGTAGAAATAATGTTTTTAAATGCATAAAACATATAGGATTGCAAAGGAAGTCAATTATGTTGTGATACATTTATTAGATACTACAAATTCAAAGTTCATGGGTTCTGTGAGATATGTTTTTGGACCTCTATTTGGGGACCTGAGGTTAAGAACCCCTGAAACAGGATAGGTAAGATTTATGGAGAGGAGAATGTCTTGTGTTACAAAGCAACAAGTTAGAATCAATGTTTCCTAATATATATGCCTTTCTCCAAAAAACTAATTTTCCATCTGTTTTCTTTTATTAAAAAATTAAATTGACTTTATTTTCACGTAAGAGCAAATATTGTTCCAAATAGGGCACAAATTAAATGAAAAAAATGTGAAGCTATCCATGCTTGAAATCTATAATGAACATAAATTTATAAGCAAAATAAATATTCCTTTAATGAATGGGCAACTGCAAATCCCAAATACCTTTTCAGGCATATTAAGAAATTAGAGACACAAAAATATATGTAATATAGAATTCCTACCCACAAAGATGTCAGGGTCTACTAGAAGAGATACATGCATAAATAATCACAATATAAGGAAGTATGTGCTAGGTGCCCTGGGAGTAAAAACGAAGAAAAATAAGGATTCAGAGGAGAAAGGTTACTTCTGCTGCAGGATGACAGAGTGAGGCTTCATGGCAGTAGTGGCATTTGAGTTTTGCCACAATGGATGGATTTTAATAGGCAGAAATTGGAGTGGAAAGGATAATGTGTACTAGGGAATGGAAAGCAGTACAGATTGGATGAGTCATAGGTCAGTGTAGGGAAGTGACAGGAAATGATGCTGGAAATTCAATAATTCAATTCAACATAGACTTATTAAACATCTGCTATGTGCAAGGCTCTGTGCTAAGAGTTGAAAAGAGTCATTTAGGGGCATACTGTAAATGATTTATATTGAATTGTAGGATATTTATTCAGTAGGCAACGGGAGCCATTAGAGGTGTTTGACCAGGAGAGTGACTCAAGTGAAGTAGTGATTTGAGAGAGCACTGGTGAAAGAACAGTGAGGATTCAAGTGAAGGAGGTATCAAAGAAGTAAAACCATTTAGGTGGCTATTCTAAGAGACCTTGTATTCAGTTAATAAAGTTAATCAGTCAATAAACATTAATTAAGCATCTTCCATATGCCAGCTACTACACCAAATGTTAGAAGTAAAATGGAAATTTGAACTAAGGTGGTAGTGGTGGGAAGTAATCTATCAGCATTTGATAAGAATCTGTTATGTTCCAGGACTGATATCAGGTGCTGTGTTAGGTACAAAGACAAAAATGAAATAGGTCTCACCCTTAAAGAATTAAGTACATACAGAATACACACGCAATTATTTTGCATGTACTTTTTGTGAGGAAGAGGGAACAAATCCTAGTAACTAGAGGGAGATAGGAGATGGAGCACTGTATGTGAGGCACATCCAAAGTCATTTTCACTGAACCATAAAGTCCAAGAAGGGGCATTATGTGAAAGAACTTTGAAAGCTAAACAAAGAAGCTTATATCTGATCCTGGTGGCCATAGGAAGCCACTGGAATTTAACTGCAAAGGGAAGTGGCACTGATAGAACTTCATTTTAGGCGTATCACTTTAGAAGATGAGGTGAGGATGGATTGGAATGGAGGAGAGATTTGAGGAAGGGGATAAAATGAAGAAATATTTAAAGAGTCTGAGGAAAAGGTGATGTGGGTCTCATCTAGGGCAGAGCCTGTATGAGTAGACAGAAGGGAACTATGAAGGTAGAAATGGCAAGATTTGGGAAACAGTGGGGGTGAAAGAGAGTGAAAGATGACACCGAGAATGGAGATGAAGAGCTAAAAGGGAGAGACATTAGTAGGGAACCATCAGCAAGTCTTGGTGATTGGTGGAAAGAGGATGAGTCAATTATGAATGAAGTTTACAATCTAGATGAGTAGGAGAACAGTGGTATCATTAACAAAAATAGAGAGGGCAGAAGGCATTGATAGTTGAGGTTAGAGGGTTATGGAGATTATGTTAATTTTACATATATTGAATTTAAGCTGCTGGTAGGCCATCCAAGGAGTCATTTCCATTAATTGAAACCATATTAGTAGGGGAACTTAACCCAGATATGTAGTATAAAGAAAGAACAGAAAAGCTTATATACTTACTCTTAAAGGAAAAAAGAAGAAAGGGAGCTAGTAAAGGAAGTAGATAAAGATCAGCTAGAATTAAGAGATCCAGGATAGGATAGTTCTTTGGAGGAGAATATATTAAGAAAGACAAGATGGATGGTTAATAGTGTCAGGGCTTCAGAGAAAAAGTCATTGAATTTGATATTTTAAAAATCACTGGTGACCTTCAAAAGATCAATTTTGGTGGAGTTGTATGTGTTTGTGTTATGTGTGTTCATATAATCCAAAATCTAGGGGTTTGAGTTACAATGGATTGAGTTATGATGAATTCTCTCATCTGGTCCCTCTTATGATCACTGGGTGACCTCAGTATTTACAATTATGGTTTGGGTGAATGGAACTGGGGTTTACTTATATGTGGACCTAAGAAGTCTATTCAGGAATTAAATAACAATCTTGGCTTCACTGGCATCAATGGAATTTTACTAATGCAACTCTAATCAATTCTATGGATTTTCCCATTTCAAGCAATGCTTTTTAAAAAAAAAATCAAACACTTTAAAGAGAGCTTTATTTCAATATGGTACCATTCCCTCTTAAATATTCAGACTCTATCTTTACCAAAAGTAATTGGAATTTTATTAATAGCCTGTTTCCCACTGGGCCAAAAATTATGTCCTCTAATTATCTAAGCTAAAGTTAATATCTTAGTAGTATCTCCAGTCTATTGAAACTTTTTAAAAAATCACTCTACTTGTGATAGATGTTCATAGGTTTTCTGGACTTTTATTACATCATTTCGAAATTCAGTTTGCACCATTAAAATATCAATTACAATGCTTCCAGGTACTCTTCTTTATGCCTTGTCAAAAACAATCAAGTTGGTGACTAGATGATTTTGGATTGTCATTGAGGCTGGAAGGATAATGTTTGCCTCTTCTTTATCAGGGTGTCACAAAGGTCACACAAGTCAACTTTATTGAAAAGACTTAGATAATTCAGTTATGTCTCCCTGGGACTTATGCTACAATGGTTACTAATTACCCAAGGCAGAGGGGGACCTTTTTCTCTAATCCCTCAAAATAAAGTTGCTGTAGCATCCAAAAATATTTTTTTCTCTATTTTTTGCCAAACAGACAAATTTACAGTGTCAAGATCATCGTGGAGGGGTTTAATATCATGTCTGGCAAGAGCCAAATCAAACTAGCCATATATCCCACTACTCAGTTATGGTTACTTGTAGCATTCCTTAAGAAAGCATCATTGAATTTTACTGGCAGCAGGGGGCTGTTGGCTTTAAGGGTTATATGTACAAACAAACCCACACAAGGAAGGCATTGTAAGAAAAGTATTCATTAGGACTAAAAGGAAAATTAGGGGTTGGGTCTATGTCTCTTTCCAGTCTTGGATTTGACTGAAGTGTGTGGGAGCGAGGGGAAATAAGGTGGATAACTAAAAAATAATTTATCCTATGCCGCTTAATTTGGAATACTAATAAGGAAAGGTCCTTTTGTCTTTACCTTTGAGCTTCTAAAAGACAGGATGTTCATAACAATGCTTAATACTTAAATAAGCACCTTTCTTCTTCAAAGTGTTTAGAAAACATTAATTACCTGTTAGAATCTGTTCTGGGCAAAGAATGTAGAGCCTGTTACCTAGGGCACAACTATATAAGTTCATAGAGGAGATACACATCCAACCACAGCACAGAGATTTTAATTCCCTCCAGCTGAACCCACTGCAGGCAATAGAAACAGAGTTTATAGTCCATCCCATCCCCCCAACTCATCCTCACCCAAGAACACCCAAGGTGTTTCTGCTGCTCCTAGAATTCTCTGTTCTACCTCATGATTTCTCTGTATTGTTACTCATCCTCCTCCTTTTCCAGCCTTTATCAGAGAAAGAGGCATCTTTCAACTTTTACACTGATAACTCTTCCACTTGTGTCCTCAGTCCCATTCTATCCTGGTTTCTTGGGGATCTTATTTTATTATCTTCTATCTGTCTTGTGTTTTAATTTGTAATTTCTCTGCTGGCTTCTTGCTCTTTTCCAGAAACATTCTCAAGTCTCCTTTGTTCTAAAACCAAAAACAAAGCCAAAAAACACCTGCCTGGACCTTATTATCTCCTTGGAGCTTTTATCATCTGTCTCCTTTCTTTCACAAACATCAACTTTCTATATACCCTCTTTCTCTGCCTGATCTCTTGACCTTGTCATCTCTATGGAGACTATTTTTATATCTCTAACTCTAGTCCAAACTACAGTCCCAAACTCAACTCTTATATTTCCAATAGTGGTTTGGACATGACCCCTTGGATGCTCCTCCCTATACTTCAGTCTCAAGATATTTGAAATGGACATCATTTCCAATGATTATACCATGACGACATTCATCTCATATAACCAGTTCTTATGTTAGCTCTCCTCTTTTGCTTTCCATAATACTGGTATTCTAATAGTCAATGAGGGGCAACTATCAGAGTCACTGTTTAAGACTCCTTACTCGTCTACATATCTCATATCCAACCAAATGCCAAATCCTGTACATTCTTTCTTTTATAACATATTGAATTATAAAATTATTTTAACATAGGTCTTGATATTTAAGCAACTTCACTGTGAAAATGTGCACAAGAGAGGGCACCAAAAGTTATATTATAGAAAATATATTGTTGACTACTCAGAACCTTCATTTCAGGTCGTGATGACTATTCAAGAAGAGATATGGAAGACACTAGACACAATGTCACAAAAAATGAAATTGATCATAATTTATTTAACAGATAAGAACAACTAGTTGTAGATATAACAGCTGTAGCAGACTGAACCCAGCCATGAAGGCCTCTAAGACACCCTTAAAAGGGGCCAGTGTCGAGAGCGGGGGTAAAGATACAGGGATTTTTAAGATTGGAATTCTATCTTTGTGGAGAGTAAAACAATAGTGACGGGTTGATTACTTTGCTCCCTTGTTGCTCCCTTGTCTTCTGGAGGAGTATTGAGCTAGAATTTTCTTTATTTCTTCCCTCAAAAAGCTTATATTCTATTGACAGGAAGTGTAGAGTAGTGTAGAGAGTGTGGAGTTAGAGCTGGAAAACCACAGTTCAGATTCTGTTTCATATCTAAGTCAAGTTACATGATGTCTTTGCCTCAGCTTTCTCATCTGTAAAATAAGGGGGTCAGGGTAGGACAGTTCATTTTAATGCGGTGAAGAAAACAAACATGGCAGCCAGGGGCAATATTGGTTAGGAACAAGGATTCTTAATTTTTATTTTTACCAGTTTTTAACTTTTTTTTTTCATTATGGACCCTTTTGGCAGGCTGGTGAAACCTTTGGACTCCTCAGGATAATTTTTTTTGGCTTGCATTTATAATTGAAGGAAATTGGTATTTCAGTTAGAAGGTAGTGAAAATAAAAATAATTTTCCTCCATCTAAGTTCATAAACACCCTGACATCTATCCATAGACTCCAAATTAAGATACCCTGTAATATTAGCTAATTTGCCAAACACTGTGGACTAGTTATGACAGAAGACTTTGAGTAGTATCTCCTTTATAAAACATGGAAGACCAGGAGAAAATGAGCCTACAGATCTATCTACAGAAGATCATCTTGAGATCATTTGTAGATGAAATCAAGAGGACAACTAACCAACCAAAAATAGGACATAGTTGCCAACATTTTTATAATGATCTATTTTCATCAGTGAGAGAGCAGTGGAGAATTTGTACTCAATCATCTTAATATAGGGATATGCTCAAGAAATTATATCAGAGGAATAAGCAGCATCCAACCAAATACCTATTGCAGAAATTCCTTTTAGAGGCTGTACAAATATCAGAGACACTCAGGAACCCCTTTTCAAACTATATAAAAGAGAGAGGAAGCATGGTGAAGTTGACTGAAAGAGCTGGCCTCAGAGACATGAAGAGCTTTGGCTTCCAATATAAAGTGGCCTTTGGCAATTCACTGTAGGAATAATAGTCTTGGATCATTGTTTTGCTAAAAACAGCTAAGTTAATCATAGTTGATCACTGAACAGTGTTGCTGTTACTATATATAATGTTCTCCTAATTCTGCTCACTTCACTTTGCATCATGTGTTTCCAAATTTTTCGGAAATCTGCCTGCTCATCATTCCTTATAGCATAATAGTATTCCATTACACTCATACAGTTTCTTCAGCCATTCCCCAATTGATGGGTATCCCCTCAATTTCTAATACTTTGCCACCACAAAAAAAAAGTTGCTACAAATTTTTTTATATATGTGCAGACCTAGTAGTGGCATTGCTGAATTGAAGGATATGCACAATTTTATAGCCCTTTGGGGATAGTTCTTAATTGCTCTCCAGAATGATTGGATCAGTTCACAACTCTACCAACAGTGCATTAATGCCCCAATTCTCCTACTTCCTCTCCAACATTTATCATTTTCCTTTCCTGTCATGTTAGCCAATCTGATAGGTACCTCAGAGTTGTTTTAATTTGCATTTCTCCAATTAATAGTGATTTAGAGCACTTTTCATATGACTACAGATAGCTCTGATTTCTTCATATGAAAACTTCCTCTAAGCAACTTTCTAAGACTAAACTGCAGAGAAGGTAGAGATCTGAACTGAAAAACTTGGTATCAAGAACTCCCCATGCAGATTGGTCTTTTTTTTTTAATAGTAAACACTAGTTCATAACAATAAAAAGGAAAAATTTTAAATAAGATTACTAGGGGAAACCACAGTGATTTTATCTGTAAAAACACCCAAGAATATATCAACTACTAAAGCACGTTTTTGATTTCTCATTTCATAAAAATCTTTCCTTCTTAATTTTGGTGCCTTCCCCTTAAGATGATCTCTTTATATCCTGTATGTATCATGTTTGTCCACAATTCGTTGGCATATTGCCTCCCCCAACGGACTGAGGTCCCTGAGATCAGAGACTCTTTCTCTGTATCCCTACTATGTGTGCACACAGTAGGCCCTTAATAAATGCTGGGGGGGGGGTTTGACTTTACAAGGGTATATGCATAATTCTGTCAGCAGTACAGGTAGAGACGTATTAGTAGAAGCGGGGAGTAGGAAGCCGAGGGCATGAAAGAAACCTGTTACTAGGTTTTACAAGATGGCACATGATCTAGGCTTGAAAGAACAGATGGGCAAAGAGAACACTTCAGGAACAGGAAACCTGAGACCACGGGTTTAAGTGCTGAGAAGGCCTTAAAAGGCCTGTAAGTATAGGCCTCATGTTTTATAGATGGATTTACAAAGGTCCCAGAAAGTCGGCGCCTTGACCAAAGTCGCCCAAGGAGTGAGCAACAGGGTTGGGATTTGAACCCTCGAACTTGCACTCCGACTCTCGGGTCCTTCCTTTCCGGGGCCGCGCGGCCGCCGCACGGGACGCTGGGAAAAGGTCGCCAAGCATCCGTTGAGTTCTCGGAAGGGTGGGGGCCCGAGCCAAGCGCGGCTTCCTACGGTTTCCTTCCTAACGCCTTCCAGCTCTCCGCGATGCTGCCCGTGGTCCGCGGCGCCCTGAGTCGCCTCTCATTTCGAAGCATCCAGCACACTGCCAAGAGGCCGAAGCTCAAAAAGCAGCTTGACTTCCACGATAATTACGGCTCGCTTATCCTGGTCGGCGGAGCTCTCTTCTTCGCCGTCACCTACACGTACGCGCTGACCCACTATGACCTTCAACATTACTTGTCCCCCGTTGGGAGAGTGGAACCGAAGGCCTGGAAGAGGCTGTGACGGGCACTCCGCCGCCGCCGCTGGCCTTCGCGAGTGCTCCAAACCCGACATTGACTTATTCCCAGCCAAGGCAGCCTGTTATCCACTCCCATGTGGACGTTATTAGTGTGATACATACTTTTGCAACATAGATAGATAGACTTTCAAGTTAATTTAGGGAAAGTGAAGAAAATTGTTTGTGGAACAGTTTGAACGGATGGCACAGTGCAAAGAGGTGAGTGCCGTGAAATGAGGCCAGGAGTTCTCGGCAGGGTAGGCCCAGCTCGTAGGGGAGAGTTAAAAGGCCTGGGTCAGCCTGCTAGTCCGGGAGAGGTTTGCAGCTTGAATTATTCTGTCGGTAGCATGCGTGCACGGGCTGCAGGGAGGAGGAGCGCGAGCAGGAGGCTCTAGGGCTGCTGTTGCCGTTGTCTAGGCCGGCGGGTGACGGGGCCTGCGCTTCCCCGGGGGTTGGGGGGAGAGGAAGCATGGCGCCCCGCAGCCGGACTAGAGCCAGGACCGCTTTGATAAAGGATCCAGTATAGGAATTGAGGAGGAAGGCCTCTCCGTTAAAAGACTGTAAACTCCTTGAGAGCAGAGATGATTTAATTTCTTGTCTGTGTGTCCCGATTGCCTGGAACAGTGCCTGGTACATAGTAGGTACTAGGGAAATGTTTGTTGATTGTTCATTTAAGGCTGAGAGATATTAAGGTATCAGCAGTTCATAAGACATTAGCGATATGACCTTTTGCCTTAATAATTTTTGATTACAGAGTACCTCCCTCTGAGGTATCCTTTTTTTCTATTAATATTTAGTTGTGGTTTTTTTTTTTCAATTTCCAAGGAATTATTTTTTCTCCTTCTCACCCGGGCACACACACAGTCACGCTCATGGGCATTGTTATATCTGTATCTACATATCTATATCCATACTACTTAGTTTTATAAACAATCCTTAAAGAATCATGAGAAGTTATTTTAGATATAAAGAAAATTGGGCAAAGAAAAATGTTTAGTGACCAGGTCTGGGTGACCCAGAGTGGCATAATATCCTTTCTACCTATGACCCTTTCTTTGCTCATGCTCAGAAAGACCTTTTCCTCAGCTCTCCTTATTAAACCCATGGATCTTTATTCTTCAAGACCCACTTTAAATGCCACTCATTTTGTAGTACCCAGCTTGGTGTGGCAGATACTGTGCAGGATTTAGAGCCAAAATGTAGGTTCAGATTCCCCTTAAAGGGCAAACAAGTCACTAACCATTCTGAGATTCATTTCTTTATCCGAGGAATTGAAGTTGGGCTAGAGAGGTAGAACTCTTCCAGCTTTCAATCTGTGATCCTGTCATCCCAATCAGAAGGAATCCTTTCCCTTATCTCTGTCAAGTAGCATTTATTGAGTGCCTGCTATGTACACGTGTGTGCATGTGTATAAACATGTGTTTATATCTATATATACACATATGCATATATGTATACACGTGCCACACACAACATTCTGTGCCAAAACATTGGGGATATCTATGTCTCTCTCTTTATGTATAGACAAAGAATTTAATAATACTTAATTGAAAGGAGCTTACATTGAAATGGAGGAGATAAATATATATGTGTGTATATAACTATTCATATATATACACACACTGAATGTAAAGAAAATGCAAAGTGGCTCTTTTATTTGTTTGTAATTTGTGCAATTTTTATTTGTGTATTTCAGATTTTATGGGAAGATCAAACATCTGGAGCACAAAAGGCATATATATATATAGTTCTCTTTAAGATATTAAAAATGCTTCATTATTGCTTCACTGTTGAACATCAGTATAACTAAATTAAAGTTGCTTAGTAAAGTTTTACGTTTCAGTTAATTTCATTATATGAAATGTCATCACAACTTTTCAGTCATCCTCTCCACGTCTGTATTATGATTCTTCATTTGTCTGTCCTTGCTTATGAAGTTCCTCTCACACTGTCATAATTAGTGTGTAATTTATTCTTTTAGTTCCCATTATTTCATAAAGATGTTTCCAACATTTTTAATAGTATTTAAATTGGTCATAGTTACATTAAGGGAACACATGATAAGCAGAAAAGATTGGATGGTCACGTGATCAGGATAACGCAATAGCCCAGTATTCCACCGGTGTCCTCAGGATGCCAGGAGAAAGTGAGGAAGGAGCCGCCCGGCCTGTTAGGTGGATCCTTGTGGCCACCTTATGGGTGAAGATGGACAATATTTTGGATTTTTTTCTTTCTTTTTGGACAGGGTCCTTCTGTTTCTGTCCCACCTCCCCCTTCCCCCTCAACAGCATTCACATGAGTATAGCAGACCTTATCTGTCCCTGAAATGGAGGTTGTCTCCCCTGACCCTCCCCATTCTGCCTTTGTATTGTTCCTTGAAAATCTTTTTTTAACAAAGAAGTAAATCTGTGTGGGTATAATGGATAGGTATGGATGGATTGTGATGTACATCTTTGGAGAAAATTTCCAAACCAAATCAATGAGATCACAGATGAGAATTTAAGGATAATTGCTTTATAGTATTCAATTATATTACTGCATTATAATTTAGCCATTCTCCTTGTTGTTGGACCTGTAGGGTAATTTGTTGTTTTTTTTAATGACAAATAATGCTCTCAACATTTTTGAGGAAACAGCTGCTTTTTAGGGGTTTATTTATTTCTTTAACATTTTTTGGAGGGGTGAAGGCAGTGCAATTGAGGCTAAGTTAACTTGCCCAAGGTCACACAGCTAGTGTCAGGTGTCTGAGGCTGGATTTGAATTCAGGTTCTCCTGACTCCAGGGCCAGTATTCTATTCAGTGTGCCATCTAACTGCCCTGGGGTTTATTTTTGATGACGCCTTCAAGTATATTCCCAGTATATTTCCAACAATGGTACTATGGGGAGGGGAGGAGTCAAAGATGATTATTTTTGCAAATTTTACCATATGCTGCCAGATTCTTCTCCAAAAATATTTTACATGTTTGCATTCCACAAAAAAGTTTGTTAGTTTCTTTACAGTTAGACTACGATTATTATTTATTTTAATTGTGCTTTTGCCAATTTGATGAGTGTCTTTTAATAAAATTTTTGTTCAGATAAAAGACTTTGTGTTGTAATAGAAAGACAATAGCCTTGTAGTGAGAACACTTGAATTCAAATTCTGACTTTGACTCTTCATGCCCTAGATACTGTGATTATGGGTAAGTTTATTAACCTCTCCAAGCTTTAGTTTCCTTTTTTGTTCAGTAGAGATAATGAAGAGAACAAGCATTAAAACGTCTACTATGTGATAGGCACTATACTAAGCACTTTACCTGTCTCAGAAGGTTTTTGTCCAGAGTGCTCTTTAAACCCTAAAATGCTGCATAAACATTACCTATTCTGAAAGGGCCGTCTTGTTCACAGGGTTATATACATACATACATACATAAGTATGTATTCTGCCATTAGAGAGGCAGTCTGTGTAGTGCTGAGGAATTCTTGGGTTCAGATTCTGCTTTATCTACCTTCTATATGGTCATGGCTAAGTCACTTTGGGAGCTTTAGGCAAGTGTAACTTTCAGCCATAGAGAAGGTGTGATCTTTGTTGATTCTTATATTGATAAAAAGGTGTTAGGGAGAGAGGGGGGGGGGGAGGGAGAGAGAGAGAGAGAGAGAGAGAGAGAGAGAGAGAGAGAGAGAGATAGGTGCTATTATTTCAGAGCTCAGGAGACTGAAGCAGATGGAGGTTAAGTGATTTGACCAGGGACAAATAAGTGTCTGAGGTCACATTTTAATTCAGATCCCTCCTAACTCCAAAACTAGCACTATCCACTGTACCATGTAGCTGCCCATGAGTTAGAAGATGCAGAATATAAGCAGTTTCATATTAATGGAATAGAACCACTCTCCATAACAGTGATATTACCAGGAAACATTTAGCCCTGAAACCTATATAACACTCCTGCAGGAAGCATTTAGGCTTTGTTCCTCTGCATTGGGGCATCCCTCTCTCTTTACCAAGTACTGCTTCTTTCCTGTAACTTAGATCTCCTGCTTTTCTTAGCAGGTATCGCCATTATTTGCTCTCTGGTTGTTAGTTAGACCTCACCTCCATTAGTCTCATCCTGAAGTTGTCCTTGACTCTTAGCAGGTACATGTTTCATTTCTGACCCCTTTGACTTTTCATTGAAGTATAATCATTCTCAAACCCTAGCAGATGGTACTTATTATATTTCTCCAGGGACCAGCCCTCTAATGACTATCCCATATGGGAAGAATCTATGACTATGTTTATGGCTCTAAAGACACCTTAGCTATTTAAAATTTTTCTTTTGCACGTGTTCCCTACAGCCATTGGCATCACACAAGAACAGTCCCTTGCGTGTTGTAGAAACATCTGTTCTTTGTCCCAGAAATTGCTGCAAGCAGGTAGATGTGTGGCCCCAACTCCATACAGCCTCTTTATGACTTCACCTTCTCCTTTAGTGCCCAGAGGGTAATAATGTCTCTTGTTTGTATCATTACTTCCCATTGGGACAAGGGGCTTGGGAGGAATCCCCTACTCTCTTTTTTTAAAGCAATGTTGTTTTTCTCAGTTATGTGTAAAAATAATTTTTAACATTATTTTGTAATTTTTGGGTTCCAAATTCCCTCCTTTCCGTTCTTTCCTTGAGAAGACAAATTGATATAAGTTATACATAGGTAGTTATGCAAAACATTACCATATTAGCCATGTTGTAAAAGAGAACACAGACAAAAAAGTATGCTTCCATCTACATATAGAGGTGGATAGCATTTTTCGTTAAGTCCTTTGGAATGGTCTTATGTCATTGCTGAGGATAACTAAGTCATTCACAATTGATCATAGGACACTACTGCTGTTACTATGTACAATTATCTCCTGGTTCTGTTCATTTCACTCTGAGTCAGTTCGTGTATGTCTTCTCAGGTTTTCTGAAATCATCCTACTCATCATTTCTTATAGTGCAATAGTATTTCATCACAATTATATAGGACAACTTTTCCAGCCATTGCCCATCTGATGGACATCATCTTGATTTCTAATTCTTTGCTACCACAAAAAGAGCTGCTAGAAATATTTTAGTGCACGTAGGTCTTTTTCCTTTTCCTTTAATCTCTTTGGGGTACAGACCTTGTAGTGGTATTGCTTGGTCAAAGGGTATACACAATTTTAAAGCTCTTTGGGTATAGTTCTCCAGAATGGCTGGGCTAGTTCACAACTCCAAGAGTGTATTAGCGTCCCAATTTTTCTACATCCCATCCGACATTTGTCATTTTCCTTTTCTATCACATTAACCAGTCTGATAGGTGTGAGGTAGTATCTCAGAGTTGTTTTTTCATTTCTTTAACTGTTATTTTAAAGCATTCTTTCATATAACTATTGATAGCTTTGCTCACTTTGTCTGAAAATTGCCTGTTCGTTATCATTTGACCACTTATAAGTTGGGGAAATGACTCATATTCTTATACATTTGTCTTATTTCTCTATATGTTTGAGAGATGAAGTCTTTATTAGAAAAGCTTGCTGTACAAACTTTACCCCATTTTCCTACTTCCCTTTTAATCTTGACTGCATTGGTTTCGTTTGTGCATAATTTAAAAGAAATAATCCATCTTGCATCCTGTAATACTCTCTATCTCTTCTTTGGTAACGAATTCTTCCCTTATCCATAGATTTGACAAATAAAATATTTTATGCTCCCTTAATTTGCTTATATAACATCATCTTTTATGTCTTACTCATATCCATTTTGGTATATGGTACAGGATGTTGCTCTATACCTATTTTCTGCCAAATTTTTTTCCCAGAAATTTTTGTCACATAACTTTTTTCCAAAAAACTTGGGTTTGGGGGTTTATCAAATGCTAGATTACTATGGTCATTTACCACTGTGTTTTGTGTACCTAATGTGTTCCACTAATCCACCACTGTTTCTTAGCCAGTACCAGATTGTTTTGATGACTACTGCTTTGTAATACAGTTTGAGATCTGGCACTACTAAGCCACCTTCCCTCACATTCTTTTTCCACTGATTCCTTTGATATTCTTGACCTTTTGTTCTTCCAGATGAATTCTGTTTATTTATTTTTTTTGGTATGACACTAAATAAACTAGGTAGAATTGTCATTTTTATTACATTGGATCAGCCTACTCATGAGCAACTAATAGTTCTCCAGTTTTTTAGATCTGACTTAATTTGTGTGAAAAATGTTTTATTATTGTTTTCATATAGTTCCTGGGTTTGCCTTAATAGGTAGACTCCCAAATATTTTATATTATCTGCAGTTATTTTAAATGTAATTTCTGTATCTCTTCCTACTGGACTTTGTTGGCAATATATAGAAATGCTGTAGATTTGTGTGAGTTCCTTTTATATACAGCAACTTTGCTGAAGTCACTTATTTTAACTACTTTTTGAGTTGACTTGTTAGGATTCTGTAAGTTAAAATCATAGCATCTGCAAAGAGTGATAGTTTTGTTTCCTCATTCTCCATTCTAATACCTTCAGTTTCTTTTTCATCTCTTATTGCTATAGCTTAGCATTTCTAGTTTAATACTGAATAGTGGTGATAATAGGCATCCTTGCTTCTCTCAACGATCTCAATGTGAAGGCTTCAAGTTTATCACCATTAGAAATAATGCTTGCTCTTGGTTTTAGATAATACTTAGCAGGTTGAAGAAAGCTCCCTTGTTATGCTTTCTAGTTATGCCTTTTTTTAAAAAACAGGAATGACTATTGTATTTTTTTTGAAAGCATTTTCTGCATCTGTTGAGATAATCGTGATTTTTGTTGTTGTTGTTGATAGTTATACTGATAGTTTTCTGAATATTGAACCGGCACTGCATTCCTGGTATAAATCCCACCAGATCATAGTGTATGATCTTTGTGATATATTGGTATAATTTCCTTGCTCGCATTTTATTTAAAAAATTTGCATCAGTATTCGTTAGGAAAATTGGTCTATTGTTGTCTTTCTCTGTTTTTGCTCTTCCTGGTTTAAGTATCAGCACCATATTTGTATCATAGAAGGAATTTGGTAGGATTCCTTCTTTGCCTATGTTTCCAAATAGTTTGTATAGTATCAAGATTAATTGTTCTTTACATGTTTGGTAGAATTTACATATAAATCCATCTGGTCCTGGGGATTTTTTCATAGGGAGCTCATTTGTGACTTGTTCCATTTCTTTTTCTAAGATAGACTAATTTAAGTATTCTATTTTCTCTTCTGTCAGTGTGGACAATTATTTTTGTAAACATTCATTTCACTTAGGTTGTTAGATTAATTTGGTATAGAACTGGGCAAAAAAGCTCCTAATAATTGCTTTAATTTCATCTTCATTGATGGTGAATTCACTCTTTTAATTTTTGATACTGGCATTTTGGTCTTTGTAAAAAAAATAAAATTAACCAATGGTTTAATCTGTTCCCCCCCCCCCCCCAATAAAACAAGCTCCTAGTTTTATTTATTAGTCAAATTGGTTTTTTATTTTAAATTTTATTCATCTCTTCTTTAATTTTCAGCATTTACATTTTGGTGTTTAATTAGGGGCTTTTAATATGTACTGTTTCTAGTTTTTTTTTTTAGTTCCATACTCACTTCACAGATCTGCTCTTCCTCAATTTTATTAGTATAAACATTTAGAGATATAAATTTCCCCTAAGTATTGCTATTGAGTCCCATAAATTTTGGTGTGTTATCTAGTAACAATGAGTCATTGTTTTCAATGAAATTAGTGATTGTTTCTATGATTTATTCTATGACTCATTTATTTTTTAGGATTAGATTAATCTATGTCTCCATAGCCCTTTATTGATTGTAATCTTTACTGCATTATGATCTCAAAAGGTTATGCTTAAAATTTTTGCTTTTCTACATTTGGTTGTAAGGGTTTTATGCCTTTTTATGCCCTACTTTATGGTCAGTTTTTGTCAAGGTGCCATTTACAGCTGAGAAAAAAAGACATACTCCCTTCTATTGCCATTCAGTTTTCCCAGAGATCTGTCATAGCAAACTTTTCTAAAATTGTGTTCATCTCCTTAACTTCTTTCTTATGTTTATTTTTTGTTTTTATTGATCTATTTCTAAGAGAGGGTAGTTGAGTTTCCCCACTAGTATAGTTTTACTGTCTCTTTCCTCCTCTGATTCATTTAAACACCTCCCCTAATCTGCGCTCTCTTCTATCAGCATACCCCTTCTCTTCCTCTCATACTTCCCTGTAGGGTAAGATAAATTTTTATACCCAATTGAGTGTGTATGTTATTCTCTCTTTGAGCCAGTTCTCATACAAAGTAAGATAAATGTGCTCCTGCTTACCATCTCATCTTTTCCTCCAGGCCCCTATTTTTATGTGAGATAATTTACCCCATTCCACTTCTCCCTTCCTCCTTTTCCCAATGCATTCCTACTTCTTACCATCTAATTTGTTTTTATATCATCCCATCATATTCAACCCACAACCATCTCCTTTGTTTATATATAATCCTTCTAACTTCCCTAATAATAAAACTTTTCAGAGTTACAAGTATCATTCCCATGTAGGAATCTAAACAGCTTAGCGTTAGGGAATCCCTTATGATTCTTTCCTGTTTACCTTTTTATGCTTCACCTGAGTTTTATACTTGAAAGTCAGATTTTCTATTCAGTACTGGTCTTTTCATCAGGAATGCTTGAAAGCCCTCTATTTAATTGACTTCACATTCCCCTCCTCCCCTCCCCCAAGAGGATTGTACTCAGGTTAGCTGAGTAGATGATTCTTGGTTGTGATGCTAGTTCCTTTGCCCTCCAGAGTATCATAGTCTAAGCCCTCCAGTCTTTTAATGTAGAAGCTGCTAGATCTTGTGTTATCCCGACTATGGCTCCATGATATTTGAATTATTTCTTTCTGGCTGTTTGGAATATTTTCTCCTTGAACTGTGGGCTATGGTATTTGGCTATAATATTCTTGGGAGTTTTTGTTTTGTGATCTCTTTCAGGAGATGATTGGTGAATTCTTTAAATGACTATTTTACCCTCTGATTTTAGAATATTGGTCGGTTTTCCTTGATAATTTATTGATAGGTGATATCTAGATTTTTTCTTTAATTGTGGATTTCAGGTAGTTCAATTATTCTTAAATTATCTCTCCTTGACATATTTTCTAGGTCAGTACTTTTTTTTTCAGTGAAATAGTTCACATTTTCTTCTATTTTTCCATTCTTTTGGTTTTATTTTATTGCTTCTTGATATCTCATGGTGTCATTAGCTTCCACTTGCCCAATTCTGTTTTTTAAAGAATTATTTTCTTTATTAAGCTTTTGTACTTCCTTTTCCATTTGGCCAATTCTACTTTTTAAGATACTTTCTTCCATGAATTTTTTTTTTCAGTGAATTTTTATATATATTTTTCTATTTGGCCAATTCTGGTTTTTAAGGTGTTCTTCTCTTCATTGGATTTTTATGCGTCTTTTGCCATTTGACCTATTCTGTTTTTTTAAAGCGTTTTCATCAGTATTTTTTGGGGGGCCTCCTTTACCAAACTGTTTACTTTTTTTTTCCATAATTTTCTTGCATCGTTGTTTCTTTTCCCAATTTTTACTCTACCTCTCTTATTTGATTAAAAAAAACCTTTTTGGGTTCTTCCAGGAATTTTTTTTGGGTTTGAGACCAGGCTTTGGATTTAAGACTTTGGAAGTAACAGTTTTGGTTTTGTTTTCTTTTTCTGAATTTGTGTTTTGATCTTCCCTGTCACCATACTATCTTTCTATGGCCAGGGTCTTTTATTTGTTTGCTTACTTATTTTCCCAGCCTATTTCTTTACTTTTTTTTTTTCTTTTTTGGAGTGGGGAAGGCAGGGCAATTGGGGCTAAGTGACTTGCCCAAGGTCACATGGCTAGTAAGTGTTAAGTGTCTGCAGCCGGATTTGAACTCAGGTCTTCCTGACTCTCCAGGGCTGGTTCTCTATTCACTGCACCACCTAGCCATTCCTATTTCTTTACTTTTAACTTTATATTAAAGTTGGGCTCTGCTTCTGGGGTAGAGGAGGTACTGTCTCAAGCTTAAGGTATTTTCAGAACTAGTTCTGAGGGGCTTTATGTTTTTAGTTCTTCCATAGTAGTATGATCTAAGGAGAGGTGTGCTTACTACTTTGCTGTTCTAGCCTCTGGTCTATGAGTGACCACAAGGACTCCTTTCTGACCTGAAACCATGACCAGGGTCCCTGCTCCCCTGTGACCCCAAGCACTAGTATGCGAGTGCTCCTCCTCGCTGTGGGACTGTTACCCAGTACTGCCATGGGTATCTGAGTATGGGTAATACAACAATCTTGCACCCAGTGCCAGCAAAGGGTCCCCTGTAATGCTCTCACCACTTGTCCAGCCCCCCTCCCATCTGTGTGCTGAGAATTGTTCCACTGATGCACCGGCCCGTATGCCACAGCCTGTGCCATTTTCCCAGAGTCCAACACCATCTGGTAAAACAGACAATTTCTGCCAACTTTCTAAGTCATTTTGGGCTGGAAAATTTTTTCACCTCAACCTTGTGTTGATTTTGCTGCTCCAGAATTCTATTTGAGGCATCATTTTAAAGTTGTTTGGAGGGAAATTTGGGGCAGTTCCTGTTTGACTTTCCCACTCACTTTTATATACTTTTTTGACCCCTACCTCCTGCCTGGGGCAACTAGTCCCAATTTCTCAAAAAGCCCAAGGCTACTTCTTGAAATAGCTGAAAAATAAAGGAGAGATAGCTTTTCCTAGCACATCCAGAAAAATTTCTATTTGTTCTAGATACACAAATATCTATATGTGTGCCTACAACCACACAAACATACATACGTACATACATATGTGTATATATGTATATATAAAATAGGGACCTGTATGCTGAGAAAAGTATCATGTGCTCATGTGTAATAGCAATAATCAGGGGATCTCTTGGTCAATTTGATTAGTCTTCCAATAGATCTTGGGTCCCTCCACAGAGGGTCGTCTTGAAGCTAGATGACTAAAGCTGTGTAGGTAGGAGCCAAGAGATATCACCCTTCATTATTCTTTATCACTGAATTGCCTAGACAGTGCAGGTCTGAGGTAAATGGGGAATATTTGTTCAGCAGTCCCACATAGGATCTTTACCTTCTTGGGAGGAGTCTAATAAGATATTTTGAGTGTTTTATGTTTCTATGTTTGTTCATGGGTGCCTTCACATCACACGTTTTTTGGGTCAGTGAAATAAGGGCTGCTTCATACCTGATACCCATACTACATACTGAGTGCTTATGCAAGAGTTGGGGATTCTGTTACTTACTTTTGGGGAGATTTACATGAAGTATATCTAAGTTTCATTCAAATTTCCAAGAGTTAGCCCCTAGACTCATGTCAAAATGAGCCTAGGGTTCTTGGGGCTGGGAAGGAAATGGTGCCTCATGGTTGACATTCTCATACATGTATACAATATGCATATTTATATATATATGTGTGTGTGTGTGTGTGTGTGTATGTATATATATATATATAATGTATGTATACATACACACATATGTTCTAATCGAACTATGTCTTAGTAATTGAGCAATAAAATATTTGCTTTTTATGCAGAGAGGCAGCCTTCAGTTTAAACTAAAGGCATTTATGTGCACACTGGTGCAATATAGTATAATGGGAAAAGGTCTGGATTAAGAGAAACATGGGTTGAGATCCTAAGTCAGGGTCATCTTAGTAGCTGGATGACCTTGAGCCAGTTAATTTCTTTGAACCTATTTCCTCCTTGTGATATGCCCTACCCCACCCCCACAGGTTCATAAGAGATTAAATGAAGATTCATATGCTAAAATGCTTTTATGAAGAGTTATAAAAAGGCAAAATCTATCAACCTGACATTAAGTATAAAGCAGTAGATGTGACTTCATTAGTAACTAAACTAGCCTATTCTTGCAAATTTTCAACTCTTAATTTTTCTCCCAAAGAAAATTCAGTATCAATAGTTGTATTACCAGAGGAAAAATGTTAAGTTTCCAAACATCTAAAAGTGTCATTTTAGAGCTGTGTAGTAGTGAAAAATAGATTATTTTTCTTTCTTCCAAGAATTGTGTGTAAATAGATTGAGCAGCCAAATTTTTGACCTGTGAACGACTTAATGATCTAGTGTGAACAAGTGATGTGACTATACTGGCAAAGATTATATTTAAAGATCAGAAGGAAAGCCAATAGCTAACCTTAGGGAGATAGTCCTCTGAGAAAACTAGTGGCAATGGAACTGGCAGCAGTTCAATGAGTCTTTTCATCAGCTACCCATTTGAAAAACTTGGCACCTGAAAGAGAAAAGATAAACTGAAGGGAAGAAAAGCTCATATGACATGATACAAAAGATCCAGCTATACCTTGGGGCATTTTTTTTTCACTCTCTTGGCTCATAGGTTCCACTTAGGCTATATGGGAAAACATATACAGACCACTTAGTCTACTTAGACCAAGAAATTGACAAGATTGATATTCACAATATTATGGAGAATTTTTTAGGTGTTACTTCTGTGGACAGTGGTGAAGGGCTGAACAATTATCCAGTTATTTAACTCAATGTAGAATGTATATCTGTATATATATGTATATCTATCTATCTGTCTATCTATACACATACACACATAAACAAGACTTGATAAACAGAGTTTACTTGATTAGTAAGCAAACACTTTTCAGTCCATGATGCTAGAAAACTTTTTCTTGATCTTTTGCAAATAAAGTTCTTTGTGGTTCCTAAGAACACAAAGAGTAATGTTGGCACTTTTCTGCAATGAAGAAAAATAGAGTGTTTGTCATCTGTTATTTTTAAGCATTTGTTTTTAAAACAAATTTCCTCATATGATGATAGGCACACAGACCCCATTTGGGACATATATTCCTCACATACACACTAAATTGAAAGTGTGAAAATTCGTCTTTAAATGTCTTGAGCAGAAGAGTTTATGACTCTGGAGTCAACCATGAATCATTTTATTTCCCTTCACATCTGGATCACTCACAACTGATTGGGAAGATGTTTACGAAACTTTCCAGAAGGATAAAAATTTGGGGGGGCTGGGACCAAGCCTGTGATGTTTCAGCAAAAAGGTAATTTTCCCCAGAATCTTTGGAGAGCCAAAAACCAATTCATTCTGAGATCTTTGCCTCTACTTTACTTTCATATTACTATTATAGCAATTGAGAAATGGCAAATTTAATATAACCCTCAGGGATTGTGAAAAGTCTTATATAGGTTGGATAATCTAGGAATTCATTCTACTATGTTACTCTCATATGGGATCCTTAAAAAAAGACAGTTGCAATAACAATACAGTAATTGAAGTTGATTAATTACAGAATACAAATATAGATTTGGGATAAATTTGGGATTAAAGGATAATGCTTGAGAGCCCTGTCAGTATGGGAAGTCTGCTACTCAAACAAAACCTCTATGGGCTTTGGTTTGCTTATCTATAGAATGGAAATAATTGTATCTCCCCAGTCTACTTCTTTGTATGTAAAGTATGAAGACTAACATTGCCCTTATGCAAAACCACAGTAGAAAGCCATCTATTTTTGGTCATTTGAGGGACATCAGAAGAGGTCCCTTTGACCCTCAATGTCCCCCACTACCCTGCCTCAGGAAATTCTTGAAATGGTCTGCTTTGATCAATCTTTTAGATTAGCGCCGAAAAAGCTCTCTGAAAATGCTTGACTTTAGTGACCTTGTTTCCTCTTGATCCTCATCTAATCAAACCTTTTCAGTCTTTTTTTGCTTTATTATGCATCCCAGAAGGCTCAGTACTGGGCTACCTTTTCTTTTAGTTCTGTACTTTCTGGTAAGTTGATGCTAAAAGCTCACATGATTTGGTTATCTTTAGCACTTAGCACAGTGCCTGGCACACAGTAAATGCTGAATAATTTTTTAAATTGATCTATGCAAATAACTCTAATATCTATATATTTAGATCCAGTGTCTATCCTGAATTCCTGTGCTATATTACTAACTGCTTCCTGGATATTTGTAACTATGTCCCTGATGCATTTCAAATTTAACATGTCCAAAATGCAACATATTTTTTTCTCCCAAATCCAACCAACTCCCAAACATCGCAATTTCTTTTTATGCCAATGCCTGCCATCTTTCCACTAATTCAGGTTCACAATGGTGGAGTCTTGAAACTTCCGGCCAATTTTTTAGTTATTATTTTGATTGTCTAGACTAAGAAAGTGATGGAGATGTTAATAATGCAGATTAAATTTGAGCATGTGATATTACCAACAAAGTCCATCAGCAAGAGATAGAAAGAGAAATTCCATTAAAAATAACTGTATACAATACTTGGGAGTCCACTTGCCAAGACAAACCCAGGAACTGCATGAAAACAATTCCAAAACATTTTTCACACAAAGTCAGATCTAAACAATTAGGAAAATATTCATTGCTCATGCATAGGTTGAGCCAATATAATAGAAATGAAAACTCTGCCTAAATTAATTTACTTATTCAGTGCCATACCAATCAAACTTCCAAAAATTAATCTGTAGAGTTAGAAAGAATAACAAAATTTATGTGGAAGAATAGATGGTCAAGAATATCAAGAGAATCAATGAAAACAAATGTGAAGGAAAGTGGTTTAGCCATGCAATCTCAAACTGTATTATAAAGTGGTAATTATCAAAACAATCCAGTACTGGCTAAGAAATGCAGTGGTGGATCAGTGGAATAGATTAGATAGATAATACATTGTAGTAAATGACCATGGTAATGAAATGTTTGATAAACTCAAAGATCCAAACTTTTGGGACAAAAACTCATTATTTGATAAAAACTGCTGGGAAAACTAGAAAACAGTATAGTAGAAATTAGATAAAGATCAACATTTCAAACTATATACCAAGATAAAATTAAAAGAGTATGTGATTTAGACATAAAGGATGATATTGAGTGGGATACACCCTCCGTACCCTCTGTGCAGACTTCTCAGAGTGAGGAAAGAGGGAGAGAGAGAGAGAGATTATCTCAAAACCAGGGATAGACCTTTTGTAAGACTGGACAGACCTGAATCCTGGATTTCCCTAAGAAATTACACAACTCAGCACCCTTCCTCTTCCCTTGCTGCCACATTAGCATTAAGCCCTTGAGAAGTCTTTTAGGACCCTTTCCCCTTCCTTGCTTTAGCCTTTGCCAAATAGGGGCATATACATTTGGATCAGCTATACTCTGTTTCCCTGTTCTTTGTCTTTTTCAAGCCTAGCCTGTAAGCCCACCTCCCAGCCACTAAGGCAGAGGTTTTCAGCCTGTGGGTCGCAACCCCTTTGGGGGTTGAACAACCCTTTCACAGGGGTCACCTAAGACCATCAAAAAACACATATTTCTGATGGTCTTAGGAACTGAGACACCGCTTCTCTATCCATCTCCAGGCAGGTCCACCCACATATAGATACACCCACATACGAGTATTAAAGGGTCATGGCATTAGGAAGGTTGAGAACCACTGCACTAAGGAATGATATTGTTCGTTGTCTTTGGAGAACATTTTGCACTGAGACTGTAAGCCTGCCTCCCAATCCCTGAGAGATAGTGGCAGGCTTCCTTGTTTCTTGTGATTGGAGAGGATTTCATGCTTAGATTGTAAGCCTGCCTGCCAGCCAATGGGAGAAAAGGATAGTGGTGAGGGGTCGCTTGATTGCATTAGGGTAAAAAGCTTTGCTTTATCTCCTGTCACACGCCTCCTTCCATCAGTCAGTCCTGGTGGAAGTGATGCCCTGTTCTTGAGAGAACTGAATAAAAGCTTCCTATTCATATCTTTTGAGACATCTCTAAGATTTTATAAACTTTGAGTAGGGGATTTTTGAGGTCCCCGTACCCCATACAATACCATAAGCAAATTAAGAGAGCATGGAATAGTCATATCTATAGGTGAGGGAAGAATTTAGGGCCAAACAAGATAGAGAGACCATTACAAAATGTAAAATGGATCATTTCGATTATATAAAATTAAAAAGGTTTTGCACAAACAAAACCAATGCAAACAAAATTAGAAGGAAAGCAGAAAGCCGGAGGAAAATGTTTATAGTAAGTATCTCTGATAAAGGCCTCTTCAAATATATAGAGAGCAGTCAGATTTATAAGAATACAAGTCATTCCTCAATTAATAAATGGTCAAAGAATATGAACAGGCAGTTTTCTGATGAAGAAATCAAAACTATTTATAGTCATATGAAAAAGTGCCCTAACTCACTATTTATTAGAGAAATGCAAATTAAAACAACTATGAGGTTTCAATTCATACCTATGAGATTGGCTAATATGACAAAAAAGAGAAAATGATAAATGTCAGAGGGAATGTGGGAAAACTGGGACACTAATGTACTTTTGGTGGAGTTGTGAACTGATCCAGCCATTCTGGGGAGCCATCAATAGGGGAATGGTGAACAAGTTTTGGTATGTGATTGTAATGGAATATTATTGTGCTATAAGAAATGACAAGAATGATGATATCAGAAAAACCTGGAAGGACCCACAAAGTGAAGTGAGCAAAGTCAGGAAAACATTGTACACAGCAGCAGCAATATTGTATGATGAAGATGTGAATGATTTAGCTATTCTCAACAATACAGTGATCCAAGATAATCCCAAAGGACTCATGATAAAAAATGCCTTCTACCTCCAGAGAGAGAATTGATGATGTCTGAATACAGACTGAAGCATACTATTGTTCTTTCCTTCCTTCCTTCCCACCTTCCTTCCTTCCCTCCTCCTTTCCTTCCTTCCTTCCTTCCTTTCTTCCTTCCTTCCTTCCTTCCTTCCTTCCTTCCTTCCTTCCTTCCTTCCTTTCTTCTTTCCTTCCTTCCTTCCTTCCTTCCTTCCTCAAAATGACAAAATGAATAATATGGAAATGTTTTACATGATTGCATATGTATAACCTGTATCAAATTGCATACTGTCTCAGGGAGGAATGAAGGGAGGGAGGGATAGAATTTGTAACTCAAAACTTTAAACAAAAAAATCTTAACAAATATTAAAAATATTTTTTACATGTAATTGGGGAAAAA
>CM053596.1:79898033-79989283 GCA_028646575.1 Pseudocheirus occidentalis | reverse complement strand
GAATTCACACCTTTTCACCAATGGAGGAGTTTTATACTTAGCCCTAAGTTACTAGGTGCTACTTAGCCCTAAGTATCTGATCTACTTATCCCTAAGTATCCTATCCACTTAGCCCTAAATATCCAACAAATTGATTACCATTACAGCTTGCTATAATATGGCAGCTACATCCTCATCTATGTTGTACCCTCTAACCATGAGTGTGCCTCAGGGTTCTGTCCTGGGCTCTTTTGTATGCTCTGTACTACTTCACTTGGCAATCTTTTCAGCTCCCATGGATTTCATTACTCTCTCTCTACTGACTATTCTCAAAATCGCCCATCCTATGTTCTTACCTCTCTGCCATCCTCCAGTCTTACAACTCCAGTGGTCTTTGAGATATTTAGAAGTGGATATCCAGACATCTTTTAAACTCATCATATCCTAAACAGAATTCATTTCATTATCCTTCCCCCTAAACCCTCCTATTTCCCTGTTATTTTAAGAGCAATGCCATATCAGTCCCTCATATAAACAATCTAGGAGTCATTCTTCTATCATTCTCACCCTCATGTCCAATCAGTTGCCAAGGCCTGTTGATTTTATGTTTGCAACATCTCTTGAATACTCCTCTCCTCTGACACTGACACCACACTGCTGCAGGCCCTCATCACTTTACACCTGGACTATTGCAGTAGCCTGATAGTTGATCTCCCCACTCCAGTCCATTCTTCATTCAGCCACCAAAATTATTTTCCTGAAGCTTGTGTGATCTAACTGCTCCTACTCAATAAACTTCAATGGCTCCCCATTGCCTCCAGAATCAAATACAAAATCATTTGTTTAGCATTTAGAATCCTTTATAACCTAGTCCCAGCTTACCATACCAGTCTTTTTACACCTTACTTTCAACTCATACTCATCAGTCTGGTGATGCTGGCCTTTTTGATGTTTTTAGAACAAGATATTGTATATCTTGGCTCCAGACATTTTCTCTGGCTGTCCCGCATTAGAGCTTATTTGTACTGTTTTATTTGCATGCTGTTTCCTCCATTGGACTGTAAGCTCCTTGAGGCCAGGGACTGTCTTTTGCCATTTTTTGAATCACTAGTGCTTATCACAGTGCCTGGCATATATATAGTAGGTACTTAATATTTACTGCCTGTCATTTACTAGGGTACCAGTTAAATGTATTTCTCCCCCTCCCCTGTGGTCTTATTGTGTATAGATGGCCTTTGAGCAGTGATTTAAAAGCAAATATGTTTATCGTCTTTGGAGGTGTGAGTCAGTTGACTTGAGAAGAATGAAATAACACATTTCTTAAGCTCCTACTATGTACCACATACTGTATATTAAGTAATTTACAAGTATTTTTTATTTGATCCTTAATAATGTAGTTGCCCAATTAACTTAGTTGTTTTTTGAATGAAGAACTTTCTGAAATCCACTTGCATCCTCATGTCATTCATCCCATTATTTCCTTCTCTATTCCTACTTTAGCATAATTCAGTGGAAAGAGCATTGGATTTACAGTTAGAAAACCTGAGTTTGAATTGTGGCCTCACGGTTTGTGATCTGTGTATCCTTGGGCAAATCACTCGGCACTTGGCTGGGACTGTTTCCTGAATCTGTAAAATAAAGGAATTTGAGTAAATTATCTCTGTGGTCCCTTATATACTTGATCCTATGGTGTGTGCCTTCATGGAACTTACTAATTTTAAGGGTGAATGGGAAGAGGGAGGATATTCCAGTTTGGCCACTAGATGGCACTTGTGCCCTTTTCTCCCCCAGATTACCCTGTGTGTGTTCAGGATAGGAAATGTAAGCTAGCCATTCTGCTCCATACCATAGCGAGCGTTTCTGTTTGTTTTAAACTTCATTGTATAGTTGATCTACTTCTTGCATGGGGAATTTTGAAAAAAAGTCAGAAATATACACTGCTCTTAAACAGTTAACTATTTAAAGTAACTATGAAATATTTACCTTATTGGAAAAAATAACTGACCTGAAAAATAGATCCAGGAGAGACAGTGTCAGACCATTGGACTCTACCTGAAAGCCATAATCAAAAGGAGGACCTGGAAAGCATCTTTCAAGAAATTATCAAGGAAAAGTACCCTGATATCCTAGAACTAGAGGGCAAAATAAGCATAGAGAGAATCTACTGATCACCTCAGGAAAGAGCTCCCAAAACAAAAACCCCAAGGAACCTTATAACAAAATTACAGAAAAAAATGATACAGGTGGCCAGAAAGAAATAATTCATATAGTGGGGAGCCAAAGTAAGGATTACATGGGACTTAGGAGCTGCAACGTTGAAGGATTGGAGGTCATAGAACATGTTATTCCAAAAGGCAAAAGAGCTAGAACTACAACCAAGAATCACCTATCAGGTGAAATTAAGCATACTTCATTCGGGGAAAATGGTCATTCAGTGAAATAGAAGGATTTCAAGCTTTCATAAAGAGAAGCCCAGAATTGAATAAAAAAATTCGATCTCCAAAATCAAGACCCAGGTGAAGACTTGGGTAGAAAGGGATTCATTGAAGCTGAACTGTTTATATCTCTGCATGGGAAGATGATACTTGTAATTCTTTTTTTCCTATCATTATTATTATTATTATTATTATTATTATTATTATTATTATTATTGTTTTTGTCTTTATTAATTTGTTTACTTTTAGTTTATAAGATTCAGTTCCATAATCCCTTGAGTTTCAAATTTTCTCCCCCTCCTGCTCCCCTCCCTTCCCTCCATGGCAGGATGCAATCAAGTATAGGATCTGTAAATACTTGCACGTTAGACATTAACCAGGTTATAAAGAAGGATTGTAATGTATGGAATGAACAGTGGGAAAGAGGAAATAAAACCAAACAAGAAAAAGAACGAGAGAAGGTAGTTTGCTTCAATCTGCATTCAGACTCTAATTCTTTCTAGTTCTTTCTCTGAATGTAGACATCTCTCTCCATCATGAGTCTTTTGGAGTTGTCTTATAACCCTGCATTGCTGAGAAGAGTCCAGTCTATCAAAGTTGGTCGTCACACATACATCATGACTGTAATAGGGTACAAATTTCCCTTAGTTCTGCTCTTCTCACTCAGCATCAGTTTGTATAAGCCTCTCCAGGTAAATATGAAGACCATCTGTTCCTCATTTCTTAAAGCACAGTATTCCATTATATTCATATACCACAACTTGTTTAGCCATTTCCCAATTGATGGACATCCACTTAATTTCCAATTCTCTGCCACCACAAAAAGAGCTGCTATAAATATTTTTGTACATATGGATCTTCCTCCCACTTCTGTGATCTCTTTGGGATACAACCTTAGAAGTGGTATTGCTGGGTCAAAGGGTATGCACTTATTTATAGCCCTTTGGGCATAGTTCCAGATTGCTCTCTAGAATGGTTGAATCAGTTCACAACTCTACCAACAATGCATTATGTTCCAATTTTTCCACATCCTCTCCAGCATTTGTCATTTTCCTGCTTTGTCATCTTAGCCAATCTGACTGATGAGATGTGGTACCTCAGAGTTTTTTTATTTGCATTTCTCTAATCAGTAGTGATTGAGAGAATTTTTTCATATGCTTATAGATATCTTTAATGTCTTCCTCTGAGAACTATCTGTTCATATCCTTTGACCATTTATCACCTGGGGAATGACTTGTATTTTTATAGATTTGACTCAATTCTCTGTATATTATAGAAATGAGGCCTTTATCAAAGACACTGGTTGTGAAAATCCTTTACCAATTTTCCACTTCCCTCTTGATCTTGGTTACATTGGCTTTGTTTGTACAGAAACTTTTCAATTTAATGTAATCAAAATTATTCATTTTGCATTTTATAATGCTCTTTAATTCTTGTTTGGTCATAAAGTCTTCCCTTCTCCATAAATCTGACAGGTAAACTATTACTTGCTTTCTCAGATTGCTTACAGATATTTGTAATTCTTAAAAATTGTACTGCTAATAATTTAGCCAGAAGCAATATACATAGAGGGTATGAGTATGTGGTAAATTTGAGGGAATGACATAAAAAGAAGGGATGAGAAAGAGTACATTAGGTATAGAAGGAAGGGAAATGAAAAATGGGGTAAATTATTTCCTATGAAGAGGAGTAGAAAAACCTATGATAGTGGAGGGAAATATTGGATGGGTATCATTTTACCTTATTTTCATTAGTATTAGCTCAAAAGAGGGCATATGCACAATCTTTGGATTATAGAAATCTGTCCTACCATACAGGAAAGTAAGAGGGGAGGAGATTAAGTAAAGGTAATAGATATGATAGAAGAGAGGGCATACTGAGGAAGGCAAAAGACAGAAGCTAAACACTTGAGGGAAAGTGTGAAAGGAGAAAGAGCAAACAGGAGGAAAAATAGAATAGAAAGAAACACAGTATAAGTGCGAATGTGAATGGGATGGACTCTCCAACTCTCCCATTAAACAGAAGTGGAGAGCAGAGTGGATGAAAAACCAGAATCCTATGAAATATTGTTTACAAGAAACACAGAGTAAAGGTAAAGGCCTGGAGTCAGATGTGTTCTGCTTCAACCGAAGTGGAAAAAGCAGGGGTAGCAATCATGACTTCAGACGAATCAAAAGCAAAACTAGACCTAATTTAAAAAGATAAGGAAAGAAATGACATCTTGCGAAAACATAGGCAATGAAATTATAGCAATACTAAACATATGCACTAAATGGCATAGCATCCAAATTCTTAAAAGTTAAGTCAATTACAGGTTCATGATCAAACAAGAACTAGAGCATTATGAAATATAAAATGGATAATTTTGATTACATTAAATAAAAGGCTTCTGCACAAACAGAACCAACCAAGATTTGAAGGAAAGCAGAAATCTAGGAAACAGTCTTGATAGCAAGTATCTCTGATAAAGGCCTCATTTCTCAGATATATAAGGAACTGAGTCAGAATTATATACAAACCAAAGGGGAAAGGACCTATGTGTGCAAAAATATGTATAGCAGCCCTTTTTGTGATGGCAAGATATTAGAAATTGAGTGGATACCTGTCATCTGGGGAATGGCTGGACAAGCTGTGGTAGATGAATGTAATGGAATGCTATTGTCCATTAAGAAATGATGAGTAGATTTCAGAAAAACCTGGAAAGGCTTGTATGAACTGATGTAAAGGGAAATGAGCAGAACCAGGGAAACATTGTACACAGTGAAAGCAACATTGTATGATGATTAAGTATGAATGACTCAGCTCTTCTCTGTAACACAGTGATCAAAGGCAAATGTAAAAGACTCACAAAGGAAAATGCTATCTACATCCAGATAATGATCTTATGTACTCTGAATTCTGATTGAAGCATACTTTTTTCACTTTCTTTATTATTTTTTGGGGGGACAGGAGTTGGGGGATTTTTTTTGGAGGAGGAAAAGCAGGCACTTGCCCAACGTCACACGGCTAGTAAGTGTTAAATGTCTGAGGCCAGATTTGAACTCAGTGTAATGCCAAGCAAAGGCAACTTCCAAGGTTTGGATTACCAGCATAGCAAACCCCATTTATTCAGCAAACATTCACAGAACAGAGAAAAGTAAAACTCATACATTTCACAAGGAAGTTCTCAATTCAATCCAGGTAAGTCAAAGTCCCTTCTCAAATGGAGATCAGACTACTCCACCCCTAGACAGTACAGTCTTTTAATCCGTCAAAGTCTCTTCTCAAAAGGAGAGAGTTCTTCTCAAATGGAGATCAGTTTCCAATCATAAACAAAGTACACTCACAAAAAGGCCAAAGGTTTCCCACCCCCTGGACTCAAAATAATTACAGTACCAACCATTAACACCAAGCACTTTCTCAAAAGGGAGCAGGAGAGCACAAAAGGCCATCTACCCTTAAGCCATAACAAAGTTAAGATAACATCTCAGCATAGAAAGACCAAGAAGAGGCCTTTCTTTCATCTTCACTTGAGGCAAGCCCTCAGCAATCTCATTTCCTGGGAGACAAGGCTCAACAAAGCCATAGCCAGTGTCTTCATCAAGTCACACTCTGCCTGTAGGACAGTCCCAGAACCCCTGAAAATATCAGCAAGTCCCTCTTCCAGGATTTCTATGAACATACAACAAGAAAGGCCTTCTTCGGGGCTTCTGCACCAACAGACAAGTTCCAGGACCTCTACAACAGCAGCACTGTCCACTGTCAGGTGAATCTGAAAAAACAACATCAAAACAGACAGACAAAATGCCAGCATCACAGCCATGCCTCCTTAGTTCTCATTAACAGCTCCAGGTGGCAGTCCTCAAAAGTCCTGGACAGCTCCAATGGGCCCTCAATAACTCAGGCTTAATGATACTGGACACTGCTCTTCCCAAAACTGTTTTTTTCTTCTGGCCTTCTCTGGGCATGAGCCTTCCTTTCCATTCATGGCTCCTCCCACGTCAGCCCCCTCTCTTCACGTCAACAAGTCCATCCCACAAGTGGGATTCACAAGCTCTGGGTCTTAACACCCAACCCAAAAGCCAGGTCAATTCAGGGGCATCTCCAAATTCCATTACCATTACATTCAGGTCCTCCTGACTCCAGGACCAGTGCACTTTATTCTTTTTTGGTTTTTTCCTTATTTTTCTTTTTTCACAACTGTAACATGGAGATATGTTTTACATGATAGCATTTGTATAACCTATGTGAAATTGCTTACCATTTTTGGAAGAAGGGCAGGAGGAAGAAAAATTGGGAACTCAAAATTTTGTAAAAATGAATACTAAAAATTGTCTTGAACATGTTATTGGGAAAAAAATTAAATGTTTTTTTTTAAAACCCTCCGCTAACCATGTCTGTTTTGTGGGAGAGTTTATCACATTTGTATTCACATTTATGATACTACTTATATTTCCCTCCTGTTTATACTTTTTCCTCTCCTTTTACCCTATTCTTCCTCACCACTGTTACGCTTCTGACTACCACCTTCAATCTTCCCTCCTTTCTGTCATCTCCCTTTCCCTTCCTTTTCCCCCTCCTATTTCCAAATCCAACAGAATGTGTATCTTTTTCCCTCTTTGAGTCAAATCCAATGAGAGTAAGGTTCAAACAACACTCCCTCCCTCCCTTCTTTCCTTCTACTATAAGTGGTCTTTTGCTTTTCTTCATAGGATGTAATTTACTGTATTCTGCCTCCCTCTTTCCTCTTCTCCCAATACTATCCTTTCTTTACCCCTTATTTTTTTATTACCACATTGAAGTCAACTTATAATCACACCTTCTGTGTATACTCCTTCTAGGTGCCCTAATAGAGATAGAGTTCTCAAGAGTTGCAAGTACCTCTTTCTGTATATGGATGTACGTAGTTTAACTTTATTAAATATTGTATGTGTGTGTGTTCTTTCCTGTTTAGTTTTTTATGCTTTTGAGTCTTGTATTTGAAGATCAAATTTTCTGCTCCACTCTGGTCTTTTCATCAAGAAAGTTTGAAAGTCCCCTATTTCATTGAATATCCATCTTTTCCCCTGAAAGATTATGCTCAGTTTTGCTGAGTAATTGATTCTTGATTGTAATCCAAATTCCTTTGCCTCCCAGAATATCATAATCAAGTTTTCTGATCCTTTAATTTAGAAGCTGCTAAATCTGTGTAATTGTGACTGTGGCTACCTGATATTTGAATTGTTTCTTTCTAGCTGCCTGCAGTGTTTTCTTCCTTACTTGAAAATTCTGGAATTTGCCTATAATATTCCTTGGAGTTTTCATTTTGAGATTTATTTCAGGAGATAATCAGTGGATTCTTTTAGTTACTATTTTACCTTCTGTTTCTAAGATTATCAGGACAGTTTTCCTTGATAACTTCTTGAAAGATGCTATCCTGGCTCTTTTTTTAATCGTGCTTTTCAAATAGTGCATTCATTCTTAAATCATCTCTCCTAGATCTGTTTTCCAGGTCAGTTTTTTTCCGGTGAGGTATTTTACATTTGCTTCTATTTTTTTTTTCTTCTTTTGATTTTGACTAATTCTTGATGTTTCATAAGATCATTAGCTTCCACTTGTCCAACTCTCATTTTTAAGGAATTACTTTCTTCAGTATCTCTTTTTTCATTTGGTCAATTCTGCTTTATAAAGAGTTGTTTGCTTCAGTGGATCTTTTTCCCCATTTGATACATTATATTTTTTAAGGAATTGTTTTCTTCAGTACCACTTTTGTCCTTTCTTTTCCAAGCTGTTGAGCTTTTCTTTTTACATACCTTTCATTTCTTTTCCCAATTTTTCATCTACCTCTTTTATTTGACTTAAAATCCTTTTTGAGATCTTCCAACGTTTAATGATTACCATAAAAAAACATTTTACATGACAAACTAAAACTGTCATTGAAGACTTTCCAACATCTGTTCTCTCTCTGGCTCACTCCCTGGACATTATGTATGTGTCCATATAACTATCCATAAACATATACACATGCATATTCTACAATATTTCTTCATATAATCAATGAGATGATTTTATTTAAAAATCTTCTGATTAATAATCAAGAAAGGCATTAATTGGGGAGACATCCTTACCTCAAGATATTAATCACTGTGATGGAAGATTTCCCAGGCAGAATCCAAATGGGAAAAAAAAAAATTTACCATAGAGGGAGATAGATATTAAAGGTCTTCTGATTGAAAATCAATAGGATGATCAACTTCTAGAGTTGGAAGAGTCCTTAACGTTGTCATATCGGACTTTTTTCAATTAGATCCATAAATGTTTAGAAGAGATAAACTAGCTGGCAGTCAACAACCAAATAGATAAAATCTGTAAATTGCCCATATTTGGAACATGTAACTTGTTAGTTACTACACTGAATTAGTTCAAAGTTTTCTGTGTAGATATTGCAGAGGACAGTGAACTCTTCAGAAGTGAATAGGGAAGAGATAGTGGACTGGATAAATTTGACCAAGTTGGCTGAACACTCTGATTTTTTAAAATATACTAATATTCTGACATACAGTGGCTTTGTTATCCTGGACAAGTCATTTAACTCAATAAGTTAACTCTCAGACACTTTAGGGGACTCTCTTAAGTTTATAAGTTGAAGTGAAGGTGCCAACATATATTGTTCCTCATCAGGAGATCTCTGAAGATTACAGTTCCAGTCTCTATCTCCTATTCTTTTATGGTGTCATATGGCTGTCTATCATACAACATCATGATTTCTGAAAAACTCAGAGGCTCAGATAAAGATACATGATAGCCAAAAAGGTGTTGTAGATAATATCATCAAAGAAATATATGATCAGAAAATGATATTAATGGCATATGTAATAATAATAATAGCTGGTATAACATTTTTTGATTTACAAAAGTGCTTTATTTTTATTAATCTCATTTGATTTTCATGATAATCTTGGGAGATAAGTACAATTAAATCATTACAGATGAAAAAATAGAAACAGTTGTTAAATGACCAGCCAAAGCCACAAGGCTAATGAGATCTGAGGCTGGATTTGAACTTAAGTCTTCATAGCTCTGTACCTGGCATTCAGTCTGCTACAGATATTAAGACAGCCTGATTTCTGTGCGTATCCAATGGAATGGAACGTATATTTAGGGTTTAAGGACATGTTCAAGAATTGCATGGTGTGAGAAGGTGTAGGTGGGTTGCAGTGTGTTGTTGGGAAAAGTACTTACATTAGTGAGATTGAAGGATCTATGAAAGCATTAGATTAGGCACGTTTCATAATTAATGCCATTTGAGTGACAACACTAGAAAAAATACAAATATAGAAATGCTTGTGTTATGTTTTCTTTTGTCTAGAATAGAGAATATGTGTTGAATTAGTGAGAAACTAGGCTAGATGGTATATGACTAAATTATAGAAGAACTAGAACTGAAAGTGTATAGTGCTTTTTGTTAACATTCTAAGAAAAGGCCCAACAGAAAGAACTGAAAGTCTTAGCTAAAATCAAGTCTTACGTTAACAACTGCAGTTTACTCATTAAAAAACTATTAAAGGGCTATTGTTTGCAGAGCCACCGTATTTGGTGCAAGGGTGGAGATAACATACATAAGAAAGTTTCTGCCCTCATAAGCAACTATTTCATAGGACTAGAATTAAGCCAAAATTAACAGGATTCTAGGATTTAGAATTAAAACTGATGGACAGAAGATGATAATCATGGGTGCCTATAAAGTTTGCCTCCATTTCAATATAGGAGACAGCTAGGTGGCTTTGTAGATAAAAGTGTTGGGCCTAGATTCAGGAAGACCCAAGTTAAAATCCAGACACAGATGCTTACTAGCTGTGTGACTGTGGCTGAGTCACTTAACCTGTTTTCCTTAATCCACCAGAGAGAGAAATGACAAACCACTCCAGTATCTCTACCAAGAAAATCTCATGATCAGTATGGAGTTGCTAAGAGTCAGACGTGATTGAACAAGTGAACAACAACAAATTTCATTAGCCTTATTTCAGCCAATAACTCAACAGGCAAACTACTCAGTGTTGGGGATACAAGTATAATCAATGAAGCAATCCTTACTCAAGAAGAGTTTATATTCTAGCCAAATTGGACTAGCTGTTCCCTTGCCTAACCTGCTATGACCTGCTTTTGTGCTTTCACATTAAGTCTTTCTCCAAACCTGAATTTCACTCTTTCTTCATCTATATCTCTTTACATTCTTTTTCCTTCAAATATCACCTCTTAGGACACTTCCTTCATGAAGTTTTCCGAATTCCCCCTTAGCTCAAAGTACTTTCCCCTCCTTTACTTAGACTCCTTTATATCATTTGCCCCTGTCACACTGTGCTTCATATTCTTCTCTAAATATTAAATATATTGCATATAGCACATAGTGCTTGACAGATGTTAATGGAATTAAATGTTTTTAATATACAATAATGCATGAATGTCCTACAGTAATTAGCCATCAGTTACTGTTATGTGTCGATTGTGTTTTGCAATTAAGATGTGTATATTTGTTTATCACTATACTAAATAGCCCCCAATTGCTTTTGTCTCTTCTTTTTGCTGTCAGCTGTCCCTTTTCACAAATGTAAGTATACACCTTCTCTTAATCCATTTCCTTATAGTATAGCCAGTTGTCTGGGTGAGGGCTTGCTGTAAAGTATGTGAGTTTTATCATTATTGTCTATTAGCTTTTTAAAATTTGCTTTTGCATTCTTGATTATGTTTTGAGTAGTTAAGGTTACTGAAAGTCTGTTTTTTAAATAAATCAGGTGTTTGCGTACTTTTAACAAACTTAGATTACCTGAGTTACCAGTGTATATGTTTCCTCTTGTCACCTATATCAGAATATTTCATAGGGAGAAATGCATCTTCTCATAGCTGGAAAAGAGCACATTTTTAAAATGCTACTTTTCTGTCATTGTTTTAGTTAATATTTTTCCCCCTCCCCCACTTATTTTAAGGTTATTCTGGTGCAAGTTAACCCAGGGGAAGCATTTACGATAAGAAGAGAAGATGGACACATTCAATGCATTACAGGTAAGATGGGTAATTCTGAGACTGAGGTACCATTTAGTCCAAATATAGATCACCCTACTTAAAAATTAAGAGCTCTTTGAAGACTGATGGGGAGGTGTGGATGGGGCAGAGGAGAGAGAACAGAAGGAGAGATATGCATATATGTGGGTGTTACATAAAATGTGTTGGTATATAGTGAAAATCGTACAAAATTACTGTTTTGATATACTTACGTGAGTTATTAATGTGTCTTTTACTTTGGATAAAGCTGTCATTCATTTTTGTCAGTACTACCTGTATCATTATTTTTATATGATTTTTGTTTCACTTGGTCTTTCTATAATATGTCATTTATATTATCATACATTGCAAAGCAGAATAGTTTTGGAGCTGTTCTTCCCAGTGAAGTTTAAATCTAGCTACTAAGCCATTTGCCGATGAGTTTTAATTTTTCTACCCATTAGGGAAGTACAGGACCTTCCATCAAAAGCTTTTGAAGTACTAACAGCACAATTCTAGTTTTTCATTCAAGCATATAAACCAGAGTTGGGAAAAATGTGAGACTTGTGTTTGGACCATTATACTATGCAATAATATTCTCTAGAGCAGGAGTTCTTAGCCTGATACTTATGGATGGGTTTTGGGGAGTCTTTCAACTTGCATGAGGAAAAAATTATATCTCTAACTTGCTGCAGTTTAGTATCTTCAATTATAGATGAAGGCAACAAACCACAGTTGTATTAGCAGTACATACAACTATTACCAATAGAAATCATAGATATTTTCATATATTAAAATTGTTAGAGATATCTCAAAAATAATGTTCTTAGTTATCACTACTTGGAACTTGCTACAGTTATTAGACCTGCCAGTAGATCACATATAAATTATAATTTTCCTGACTCCCTACTGTATTTCAGTACCATTTGTTTCCTTTGTAATCCTGTAAAATAAAATTTTATTTCATGCATTTAAAAACATTATTCTTAGAAGGGACCCATAGGCTTCATTAGATTGCCAGTGGAGTCCGTGACACAAAAGATATTTTGTTGAAGGTTTTTTGGTTCATCCCACAAAAGCTCACTTAGCCCATTACGTACCATAATAATAATACAGAAGAACCTAATCATGCTATATTAACAGTTTTTCTGTGGGAAATTGTTCTCAATTTTCCAACAAGAACAAACTTTTCAGATCCCATCTTAATCCAGAGTGATTTCTGTACCTTTCCCTAATTGCAAGACACTGGGAATGCATACTTCTTTAGTTCCTTGAGGGCAAAAATTACCACTTTTTTATGGTTTATATATGTAGTATCACGTAAAAAATATTTTCTTATTAGTCACAGTTGTTAAAGAAGAAGCAGATTTTTAAAAACCATAAGAAAGAAAAGTGAAGAAAAAACATGCTTCAGTCTGGATTCAGTCCATCTGTTCTTTATCTGGATATGGATAGCATTTTCCTTTGTGAATCCTTTGTACTTGTCTTACTTAGATCATTGTGTTGCTGAGAAAAGCTGATTCATTCATAGTTGATCATCACATATTATTGCTGATACCGTTGTCGCACTTTTTTGTGCTTGTGTTTTCAGTGTTTTACACAGTGCTTGGAAAATAGCATCAGGAATCTGCATATCAGGATGGGAAGCTAGAGATATTAATGATGGAAATTAGGCTCAAGAGAGTAAAGGATTTATAGGACCAGAACCTTCAGCTAGTGTAAACTCTAGGAACACTTCTTTATTTGATACAGCTTCATAACTACCAACTTCTTTTCTTTCTTGAATCCTGTATGTTGACCTTCTTGTTTCAGTGTCCACTGCCGCCAGCTGTTGTTTTTCACCAGTGTTCCTTTCTCTGGCACCCTGAAGTACATGGTATTGTTGAATTAAAAACAGACCCTCTCCTAATGGAGTTTTAAGTCTCATGAGAGAGATAATATATAAATAACTAGGTTATTTATAAGATATAGAAAGAGCATTTGGAAGATAAAATTAGGGGAAATCATTGAGAGCTCTGCCCCCTCATGCCTAGAATGGTCTTTTCTTCATCTCTACCTTTTAGCTCCCCTCACTTCCTTCAACAAATGGTACCTTTTGCAAGAGGTCCTCCCTTCCAAGATTATATTTTATTTATTCTCTGTCTTATATAGGGCAGCTAAGTGGCACAGTGGATAGAGCACTGGACTTGAAATCCACAAGCCTCATCTTTATAAGTTCAAAGCAAGCCTCAGGCACTTAACTATCTATGTGACCCTGGACACCTGTTTACCTTAATTTCCTCATCTGTAAAATGAGCTGGAGTAGGAGATGGCTAGTCACATCGGTATTTTTGCAAAGAAAACCTGGAAAGGGGTCATGAAGAGTCAGACACAACTGAAACGACTAAATGACAGAATCTCTTATATGTGCCTATTTATGTGCATGCTTTCTTCCAGATTAGACTGTGAGCTCCTTGTGGGCAGGCACTTTGCTTTTTTCATTGTACTCCCAACATTTAGCACAGTGTCCCTCTGGAACAGTGCTTTAGTAAATGTTTGTTGATTGATTAAGAAAAGGCAATATAATTTTAAAATTCATATTATAGATTCCTCTTTCTAGCACCTTACGTCAATATATTACCTAGGAGTATTATCTGCAATACCTCCTCCTTGGTTATTTTCCCTTTCTGTTTTACTGAAGGAGATAAAAAGACTTGTGTCATTAATTACAACTTAGAAACAACAACTTTCATTATGAAGAATGAAGTTGTAGAAAAGTTCTGTGAACAACAAAATGAGATTTTCCAACCATGTTTACCACCTCAGTCTTAAATGTACTATGTGTTGAAGTGGTTATGACAGTTGATGAGGTGAAGTTGGAAAAAATGGCTAGATTTGACCCAGTACATACATGAATTTGATCCTGGCAATGGCAGTTTTAAATGCGTGCATGGATTGATTTTCAGTATATTTCAAAAAAGAGAAGATCCTAAAGAGTAAGAGGGGAAAGTATATGCATTGCTTTTCTTTTTTAAGGGTCCCTAAGATAATAAGCTACTGATCTATATAAGATAATAGTTCTGCTTCTCAGGGCATTTTGTAAACCTTGACATGTTATGTACATATGAGTTGTACCTGCTACTTCATCCTTACAAAATTTTTATGAGAATGGTCTAGAGCATACTTGATCAAAACAGGAAATAAGAATAAACAGACTTTCAGATATATTTTGCAAAAACTCACAATCTGGTCACATTGAGAGTTAAAAGAATTTAATATTTTGTTGTGTTTTGTTTACCTTGATGGTAGTACATTTTATCCATTAGAAAAAGGATATATTTACCCTTAAATGTTGAGCTTGCCATTACTTCATAGTTAATTTTTGGGAGGTGGGAGTGAAAGGGGAAGAGTAAAGAAACAATCATTCAGTTTTCTGATATAGAGATAGAAAAATTTAAAAATAAGTCACTGTTTTAAAATGTGTAATAGGTAATGTCTGAAAATAAAATATCCAAGTTGTAAGAAATTTTTATGATATTTATAGTGAAGAATAATAGTAAACGTTTTATAAAAAATTATATTCCAAAGCAGGTTTTATTGTATGGCCTCTGAGGTCCCTTATAACTTCAGACTCTACATTCTGTGATCCTGTAATTATCCTAAAACACATTAAATCAAGCTGACATACTTCAAATAAAAATAATTTTTTAAATTTAATTTTATAACTGTAGTTATATAGGTGTTAGAATTGAGGGGATGGTTTAAGATCAGATAGGGTAAAGTCATAGACTGAGGTTGTTCTCATCATTGAAATGAAGTCTCTCCTGAAAGATAACTTTCTTATGAAGTATCAGGTCATTATTAATCAGATTAAAAGCTAGAGGTCATAGATTTGTGCAAGTAGTAGGATAGCAGATACAAAAACATAACTGCATTGCAGATTGAGTAGGGAAGAGCAAATACCTAATCATTTTTATAAATGTGTTCTTTATTCTAGGTCTAGGTCTCTACCTTAAAAGTTTTGTGCTCTTTCTATTCTACATATAAATCTTAATCTCTAACTTATTTACTGTACCTTTAACGTGCTCCTGCATTTTCCTCAGTTTTGTTAACTTATTTTTGATCATGTGTTCTGCTGTATATCAAAAACTAGTTTATATCCCAACTTTTTTCTTGACCATCTGATCCTGAAGTGATCTCTACTTTTTTGGAGCTCCTATGTAAATGATTATAAGCTCTATGGTAAGTGCATTTATGAAACTATAATCTTATAAATGTGAATATTGCTTCAAGTGGTGCAGATCAAAACTCTTCCATCCTTCATCCAATGGGCCTCTTGGCCATGTCCTATTTTAAGTCTTCCAGGATTCTCCCCACTGTACTAAGGGCATTCTTGCATATATTTTGACATTGCATGGATACCTTTGGAAGCTATATTTTTAAGTCTGGTTTATTGACCTTATAATTGTTTTTATACTCTCCTAGTGAGATGTGAAGCGTTCTGATAGTGTGTTGAGGTGTCAGGTACAGAGAGATGTGTTGTGAGAATTAGTATAATCTTTTAGATTGGTTCCCCACACAATGACGTCCACATAGTTGTAAATATCCAATAAATGTTTTTTGAAGAAAGTGTCATCATGAACTATGCTGTTTTCATAGAAGTTTTTTTTTTTTAGAGAGAAGTTCAGAGCAGGTAGGAAGAGAAGCAATGCTAGGTGGTGCAGAGCCCTAGACCTGGTTTTGCATACAGCTTCATACACTAGCTGTGTGACCCTGGCAAGTCACTTAACCACGCAGTCTCAGCTTCCTTATCTTTAAAATGAGGAGAGCTGGTGAGGATATTTGCAAACTTTAAAGTGTTGTATAAATGCTATCATCATAGTAATCATTAATATTAATATTATCTACGGTGTTTCTGAAAGTAAGAAGGGGCTCCACATAAAATAAATGGTTATCGGCTAGTTTTTGAGTGAGCTATGTTGGAAGATCTGTTTGGGACTATGAAAGAAAGTGAAACTTACCATTCATATGCATATATACATATACACACACATTCAATATGTGTTCTTCTGATACAGTATTGATGATGGTTTTATGGCATGAAGGGAAGAAAAGAAAGATTAAGGAAATAGGAATATTTCCTCAAAGTCTTCCTGGTGCCTGACTTAGATCCCACCCTCAGACCCTTTTCCAGAGATTTATAATAGAACCATCTTTTATTCATATTTGAATTCTGCACAATGTTTAGAGACGATAATTTAATACATGGGAGCCAATTGAGATCATCAAGCAAAATAGTATAGAGAGAAAAGAGAAGAGGTTTTAGGACAGAGCCTGGGAAACCACATACAATTAAGCAGACATGACCTTGATTTAGAGCCAGCAAAGTAAGTAAAAGAAAGAGTGTTCCATTAGGCAAGAGAATCAGGAGAGAATAGTGTCATAAAAACTTTCACTCTTATCTACTAGTGTAGCTCTCTAAGGCCAAACAAAATGAGTCTGAAATTCCTCTTTTATATGACAACCTTTCAGATACTTTCATCACTTTGCAATCCTCTGCCACCCTCTATATCATTTTATTCTGCAGGCTAAACATCTCCAGTTCCTTCCAGCAATCTGTTACACTACTTTGAAGGATGTGGCTATAAGAAGTTCTGTATAAGAGAAGTGTCAGATACTCAGGATGGTAACATTCTCCAGGGTATCTAAACCAGATTAAAATGTACAAAATAGGGTGGCCAGGTGGTACAGTGAATAAAGCAATGGCCCTAGAGTCAGGAGGACCCGAGTTCAAATCCGGCCTCAGACACTTAACATTTATGAGCTGTGTGCCCTTGGTCAATTCGCTTAACCCCAATTGCCCTGCCCTCCCCCATCCAAAAAAAAAAAAAGCAAAAAACAACAAAATAAAATGTACAAAATAAATAAAAATAGAGTATTTGTTGTTGTTGTTCAGTCATGTCTGATTCTTCATGAACCCCCTATATGTGGTTTTCTTGGCAAAGATACTGGAGTGGTTTGCAGTTTGCTTCTCCAACTTATTTTATAAGTGAGGAAAGTGAGGCAAACAGGGTAAGGTATCTTGCCCAGAGTCACACAGCTAGTAAGTTTCTGAGTCCAAATTTGAACTTAGATGTTCTAAGCTCCAGGCCTGAAACTGTATCCATTATGTCACCTTGCTGCCCACAGTAGAATATAGATAATGTTAATGTGTGATTTTCCAAGTTGATATCTTGCCAAAGGGATCCTTGTATAAGGTGTCCCCATTTCTATTTGAGTTTGGCACAGCTGCTCTATAACACATATTCACAAGTCTCATCGTCATTTAACAAATAATGCCTTTAAAAACTAACCTTTAATGTGAAGTCAGTGATTTAAGAAGAGAGTGAGAACAAAGGAAGTGGAAGTACCAGTTGTATATGGCCTTCTTACAGGAGGAAAGCTATAGGTGCGGAACCTGTGACTTTCTAGGTCCTTGGTTGTGACCTTTTGACTGAATCCAAGTTTTACAGAACAAATCCTTTTATTAAGGGAATGTGTTCTGTGAAATTTGGATTCAGTCACAGGGACACCCTTGAGGACCTAAAGAGCCATATGTGGCCACAAGTGTGCAGATTCCCCACCTGTGAATAAGATACAAAAAGTGCAGATGGATCAAAGAGTTTCTTGAAGTTCATGAACGTGTGTGTGTGTGTGTGTGTGTGTGTGTGTGTGTGTACTAGAGAGGAATTTGCCTTGGCAAGGAAAAGGCCTGTCTCTTCTTCTTAGAGGTAAAGAAGGAGACAGTAGCAGAAGGTATCCGAATGTTGTAAGATGAAGAGGAGGGGCGAAGAGGGAGATCTTAGCAGACAGCAAATAGCCAAATCTTAGCCTTTATTTTTTAACGTGAACTCTGATGCAAGGCTTTTTTTAAGCTCCAAATATCCTTTATTCACTGTAATTTTATCACATTATAGTCTAAAATGGTGTATTTAATATTTCTGCCTTTCTGTATTTGTGAGGTTTTTAATGCCCTACTACATGGTCAGTTTTTGTGAAGGTGCCATGTATAGTTGAACTGGTGCACCAAGGGGACAAGCTGGGGAAACAAGAGGCATGTAATAATGATGATCTAGAAAAGAACTGAGCAATGGATGGCTTGGAAGTTGTGGTGAGGATAAAGAATAAAAAGAATTCAGAAAGAAGGAGGAGGTAGAATAAAATAAATTATGATCAGATAAAGGAATTTCAGAGTTAATGAACATGAAAATGTAGAACACTTATTAATGATAACAGGATCAAAAGTATGTGTCACTGTGTAGCTGAATTAAGATTAAGAGTAGGTCATGGCAAATGAGTAATTTGAGCAACTGGAAAGTTAGAGTTTGAGGGAGTATTAGTATGTATTTTGAAAGTCTAGCGTGAAGGTCTAGTGTGAGGTTTCTCCTCATACCTATCAGATTGGTAACATTGACAAAAGGGAATGTGACAAATATTGGAGAGATTGTGAGGAAATGGGCACACTATTGGTGAACTGTAAATTGGTCCAGCCATTCTGTTAAGCCCTTTGAAACTATGCCCAACATTAACATAGTGTGTGTATGTGTACGTATATGTATATGTGTGTATATATCTGTGTGTGTGTGTGTGTATGTATCCTTTCAGCCAGAAATCCCATTATTAGGCATATCCATAGGAGATCAAAGAAAGTAGAAAGGAACCTGTAATGCCATGCACCAGCAGCTTCCCAAAAGAATGCTACTGTGAACAACTTTTAAGGTTCAGATTACACAGTATAATGAACACTCCATTTGTTCCATTACAAATCAAAACAAACATTCACAGCAAATCACAATATATTATTCACAACATTGCATCTTATCACAGAAAATCATAACATAGTGTTCACAACATCCTAACATTAGAATGGCCACATAGTTTTCGCTACATTGGCCACAATATTTAGAACAAAGAACAAAAGAATAATCATCTGGTTTCCCTAAGGGGGAAAAACCCTCTTTACTTAATCATTCAGTCATTTCATAGTACAATAATCAATCTTCTACTCATAGGGCAATCATAGATTAACATAAGCAGTCACTTATACAGATTCACAATTACTAAGTATCATTAATCACTAAATACAGTCATTACACAAACCCTACACCTCTTGGTGTTTAATAAACTTCAATTATATCACATGTTCAATATCCAAGGAGAGGCCTTTTCTTCATCTTGACTTCAGGGTGGTCTCTCAGATTCCATGGTCCCAGCTCCTACCTAAATCTACCAAACAGTCACCTGGATTCAGAGGCAGACAGCTCCCAGGTTCTCGTCCAGACCTCTGGGTAGTTCTTGATACACACTGAAGTCCATAGAGTCCAGCACGTCTCAAACCCTTCACAACTTCTGTTGTTGGGAACAACTAACTCTCTCTGTCTCTGTCTCTCTCCCTTCATCTCCCCTCCCTCTCCCTTTCCCCCTCCCCTGGCTTCAGTCTCCATGATTCTTCCTCCACCAGGAGCTGGCCAGGAAGAAAAATCTTGATTCTGATTCTCTGTCCCTGGAACTCTTCTTACACACACACACACACGCGCACGCACACACACACACACACACACACTTTCTGTCTCAGCTAACCTACCCTCCTGCCATGTCAGCAACAGGAGACAGAGTTCACACCCTCTGCCCTTAGTTACTAAGGACCAAGTACCTGTTACAGGACCATATATACCAAGTATTATTAGTAGCTCTTTGTAGTGGCAATGTAACTAATGAGTTGCCTACCTATTAGAGGATGACTAAACAAATTATAGTATGTGAATGTAATAGAATATTATTATGTAGTAACAAAAGATGAAATGGATAGTTTCAGAAAATTTGGGGGAAAAACCTCTGAATTCACGCAGAGTAAAAAGGGCAAAATGAGGGAGAACAGTTACAACAAGAACATTATAAAGATAAACAACTTTGAAAGACTTCAGAACTCTAATAAGTACAGTGACAATGACTTTAGTAGACTGAAAATGAAACACTACCCACTTTTTATCAAGTGGTAATAGACTTAAAATGTAGAATGAGAAAAACATAACTTAACATGGCCATTGTGGGAATTTGTTTTGCTTTAGGCATTTTTGTAAGGTGTTTTTTTCTTTTTAAAAAAGTATTATTCAGTAAGGGGAGGAGAGAAAAAATAAATGTGTGTTAATTAGAAAAAGTAATAAAATTAAATTAGAGGGAAGAAGACAAGTTGTATAGATTTCCTAATGATGGTAAATAAGTTAAGGCCAGATTATAGTGTAGGTGATTGTTAATTATCAATCTGTAGACCACAGGTTCTTAATGAAGTCCATGGATCACTTCTTAAGGAATCTGTAAAGTTAAAATATTTTCATAATAGGTGTTATTTGCCTTTTAAAATATTTTTTCCTTTTCCAACTACATATCTGTAGGTGACTGGAATTTCTTCATATACTTCAACTAAAACAACATAGTGCAACATAACTTTGTCATTCAACTAAAATTGCTCTCTCAGAAGTTAACATTGATCTCTAAATTGCCAATTCAAAATGGCCTTTTATCAGTTCTTATCCTTCCTGACTTGTGTGGCCTTTGATATAGTCAGTCACTTTCTTTACAATAATGATAATAATAGCTGACATTTATATAATGCTTATTGTGTGCCAGGCACAGTACTAAGCACTTCACAATTATTATCTCATTTGATCCTCATTAACTTGTAATGGATTTATTGTCATTTTAAATAGTTAAGAGTTTAAAGTTTTATTCGTTTTAATTTCTAATATGCTAAATATTAAAAGATTATCTATATAAATAAAAACTTTTGTGGGGCCTCAATAAGTATTAACAGTACAAAGAGTCCTGAGACCAAAAATTTTGAGAACCAATGTTTCCTTTTTTTTCATAAATAATATTTCATTTTTCCCAATTATACATAAAGATAATTTTCACCATTCGTTTTTATAAGATTTTGAATTCCAAATTTTTTTCCCTCACTCCCTTCCTTTCTCACTCTGGAAGACGGCAAGCAATCTGATATAGGTTGTATATGTGCAGTCATGGAAACGTTTCCACATTAGTCATGTTGTGAAAGAAGAAACAAGATGAAAGAGAAAAGCCACAATAAAACAAAAAAGAAATGAAAATAACATGCCTCGATCTGCATTCAGACTCCATACTTCTTTCTATGAATGTGGATAGCATTTTCTGTCATTAGTTTTTTGGAATTGTCTTAGATCATTGTATTGCTGAGAAGAGCTATGTCAAACATAGTTGATCATCCCAGTGTTACTGTTACTGTGTACAGTGTTCTCCTGGTTCTGCTTATTTCACTCAGTATCAATTCATGTACATCTTTCCAGGTTTGTCTGAAATCTGTCTGCTCATCATTTCTTTTTTTTTTAATTGTTTTTTTAATTTTAGTTTACAACCTTCAGTTCCACAATCTCTTGAGTTTCACATTTTCTCCTCCTTTTCTCCCCCCTTGCCCACATAGCTGCATGTAATCAAATATAGGTTCTACAAATACCTTCATGTTGAACATTAGACATATTGTAAAGAAGGATTATAATCAATAGGGTGGACAATGAGAAAGAAGGGGAAAAAAAACCAAACAAAACACAAATGAGAAAGGTGCTTTTCATCTCTTATAGCACAATGTTCTTCCATTACATTCATATACCACAATTTGTGTAGCTATTCCCCAATTGATGCACATCCCATCCCCTCAGTTTCCAGTTCTTTGCCACCACGAAAAAAAGGGCTGCTATAAATATTATTGCACATATAGGTCCTTATCCCTTAGACTTTCCTTAATATGTGAGAAGCATTAATTTATCTGCGTGTGTGTACGAACGTGCGCGTGTGTGTGTGTGTGTGTGTGTGTGCATGCATGCACACAGAAGATAAGCCTCTTGTTCTGTTCTCAGGGAATCCTGTTGTTGACCTCAAAACTGTGCTGCTTAAAAATTTAGATTGGCCATATTTTATACTTAAAAATCAGGTTAAGAGGCGGCTAAATAGAGCACAGGCCCTGGAGTCAGGAGGACCTGAGTTTAAATGTGATCTCAGACACTTAACACTTACTAGCCTTGTGACCTTGGACAAGTCACTTAACCCCAATTGCCCTGCCCTCCCCCCCTCCAAAAAACAAAATTAAAAATTAAAAAATAAATAATAAAAATCAGGTTAAGTGAAACTATTTACCTTTTCAGATATCTTCTTGCTAAGATGAAAACATCAATTATATTAGAGAAATTCAGAAAACTAGTTTTGAAATATATAAATATGTTTGTAGAATTGAATTGTAATAGATTATCCTGAATGAAGTAACCTAAATTACTCTGCAGAGTTAGCAGAATTCTCTAACTTGCTATAACTAATGGCCATTTCTCCATTTTATCCTTCTTGATCTCCGTTCAACTTTTGACATTATTGCTCAACCTGTTCTTGATACTTTGTTCTCTTTATGTTTCCTAAAACTGCCTTTTCCTAGTTCTTCTCCTACTCTTCTGAGCATTCCTTCTCATTCTATATTACTGGATCTTCATCTAGGTCATGCCCACCAATGAACTCTGTCTTGAAACCTCTTTTCTTCTTCCTCTCTACTAGTTTGTTTGGTGATCCTATCAGCTCCAATGGATTTAATTATTGTCTTTATGTTGATGGTTTTATTTTTCTTTCTTTTTTTAAATTTTTAGTTCCAAATTTTCTCCCTCCCCCACCCATTGAGAAAGCAGTATGATAGTCATGACTCATGTAAAGTCATACAAAACATTTCTGTATTAGCCATGTTCCAGGTGATTTTTAAAAAATAAAATAGAATGTATGCTTCAAACTGCACTCTGAGCCTAACCATTCTGCATCTGGAAATAGGTAAAGTTTTCATCATGAGTTCTTTGCAATCATTGATCAGAGTTACCAAGTCTTTCACAGTTGGTCATCTTTATAGTATTGATGCTGTATAAACTGTTCTGGTTCTGCTCGTTGCACTTTGCATCAGTTCACAAAAGTCTTCACAGCTTCTTCTGGAGCTATCCCCTTCCATCACATTCATATGCCATAATTTATTCAGCCATTCCCCAATGGATGACTATCCCTTCAGTTTCTAATGCTTTGCCACCACAGTAAAGCTCATGCTAATATAATGCCATGCACCAGCAGATTCCCAAAAGAATGCTACTGTGAACAGCTCTTAAGGTTTAGATTACACAGTATGATGAACACTTTACATTACAAATGTAATTCCATTACAAATCAAGGTTCAGTACAATATTCACAATATAATATTCACAACATTGCATCTTATCACAGAAAATCACAATATAGAGTTCATAACAGCTTAACATTAGAATGGCCACACAGTTTTCACTACAGTGGCCACAATATTTAGAACAAAGCATTCAATCAACTCACAATACAGTAATCAATACTTAATCATTCAGTCAATTCACAGTACAATAATCAGTCTTCCACTCATGGGGCAACCATTAACTTAATCAGTCACAATAGAGTGATCAATCTTCCACTCATGGGGCAACCATACATCAACTCAAATCAGTCACTAAACACCATCATTAGAAAACCACACAAATCCTCAACCCCTTGGTGTCCAGCAAACCTCAGTTTAGTCCAGGGGGAGGCCTTTTCTTCATCTTGACTCTGGGTGGTCTCTGATTCCCTGGATCCCCTTCTGTGGTCCCAGCTCCCTCCTGAATCCACCGAACACTCACCTGGATTCAGAAGCAGACAGCTCCCGGGTCCTTGTCCAGTCCTCAGGGCAATTCCTGGCACGCACTGAAGTTCACAGGGTCCAGCACATCTCAAACCCTTCACCACTTCTCTTGCCTGGAACTCAAGAATCAGCCAGGCCATGAACAAACAAAGTCTTATCCTGGTCATGCTTCTTCAGTCCTCCAGCAGTTCAGCTGGCCCTAGAACCCAGAAGGAATATCAGCCTTCCAGATGGCCTTCATGAGATTCTGGTCTCAGGAAAACTCCATCTCAGTTCCCAGTCAGCTTCCAGATGCTGGGAGAGAAACTCACACTCTCTCTCTCTTATATCTATCTTATTTGTACATAGTTATTTGCATGTCATTACTTTTATTAGAATGTGTCCTTCTTAATTGTATTGCTCATACTCCTGCCTTTAATTGTACAGATCATACTTGACACAGCATCTGACATGTAGTAGATGCTAAATTAGTACTTCTTGACTGACCAGTCGGTCCTTTGGTCCCTCTGTGATTTCATTGGTGAGTAAAATCTCTCCAAATGCAAATCAGAAACCTTATATGGGTCCTTATCAATATGGTAAATCTGTCCAGAACACCAGAGACTTCTCTTTTCCTATAGTTCTAAATTGCTTTCCATAATGATTGGACCATTTCCTGTCTCTACCAGAAATGCTTTAGTTTGCCCATCTTTCTACAAATGCTGAGATTCACACATTCACTCTTCTCAGCGGTCATCACTATTGACTGTTCTCATCTTTTCTGTTTTACTGGGTATGAGTTGAAATTTCAGATTTGTTTTGCGTTTTATTTCTCTTCTTAGTGATTTGGAACATTCTTTCATGATTGTTAATAATAGCATTTAAGTAGCACTTTAAGTTTTGAAAGAATATTATCTTATTTGATGCTCACAGCAGCCTTGGGAGACAGATGCTAGTATTATCCCCATTTGATTGATGAGGAAACTGAGGCTGAGGGAGGTTAAATGACTTGCCCAATTTACATAGTTATGTGTTTGTGTCTGGATTTGAATTTTGATCTTCCCCACTCAGTGTCCTGCACTCTATCCACTTAGCCACCTAATTGCCTAGTTTATATTTTTTTTTTTGAGAACTGTTTGTTCATATACTTTGACTGTTGGGGAATAATTTTTTTAATCTTAAATATTTCTGTTAATTACTAGCCATCTTGGGGAGGGTGACTGAGAAGGAGGAGGGAAAAAATATTTGGAACTCAAAATATTATAAAAAATATATGTTGAGGGGTGGCTAGGTGGCATAGTCAGTAGAGCACTGGCCCTGGAGTCAGGAGGATCTGAGTTAAAATCTGGCCTCAGACACTTGACACTTAACACTTACTAGCCATATGACCTTGGGCAAGTCACTTAACCCCAATTGCCCTGCCCTTCACCTCCTCCAAAAAAAAAAAAGAATGTTGAAAACTCTCTTTACATGTGGTTGGAAAAAATAAAATATTTTTAAAAATTAAGATATTTCTGTTGTGTATATATAGCAAAGTTTTTAAACATTGTACTTTTTTCTCGTTTTCTTTCATTACTAGTATTGTAACAACATTATTTTCTGTGTTGTGGATTAAATAGATAGAATTTTGTGGGTTAACCTTCCCAGCATTTCTAAAGCTGTTTCTATGGGAAAATATATTCCAGGCTCTAAACAGGTAACTTAAAAATAAACTTTTAGGCTATAATTTGGTTGTAAAATTATAAACCTATTTTAAAATAGTTACACTTCTCCTTTTCTTCTTCCTCTTTCACTAAGACTTTTCCCATCATCCCTGTCTTGTTTCCCTTAGTATACCACTACACAGACCATGAACCACAGATTCCCTAGGATGATTCTATAGGTCTTTATAGCATTTAAAGCTGGATGGGACCTTAGATAATGATGAGGATCAGGTTGATGATAATGATGGTCATTGCTAGTATTTATATAGCACTTTAAGGTTTTCAAAGCACTTTATTTGGTTCCCACTGAAGCCCTGGGAAGCTGGTGCTGTTATTATCCCTATTTTACAGATGAAGAAGCAGAGGCTGAGAGAAGGTAAATTACTTGGCTGGGGTCACACAGCTTGTAAAATTGGATATAAACAAACAGTTCTCAGATACTACTGTGACACTCAATAACTCTGTGTAAGTCATATAACTTCTCTCAATCTTGGTTTCTTCATCTGAAGAATGAAAAAGAAAGAAAGTAAGAAATAGGGGTAATAATATCATTACTCCACAGAATTATGAGAAACCAATGAGAAAGCATTTGTAAAGTGCTGTGTAAATTTTGAAGTGCTTTATAAAAAATAGCTGTTATTATTGTTATTATTATTATGTGTCTGAGGCCGGATTTGAACTCAGGTTTTCCTGACCCTTAAGTCTAGCACCTCCTTCACTATACTACCTAGCTCTCAACTAGATAACATCTCATTGCTTATGTTGTTCCCTCTATCCCCCTTCACTCTACAGATGAGAAAACTGAGGCTTGGAGGGTGACGTGTCCAAAGTGGAAAGTAAGAATCAATTGATCCTCTGACTCCAAGCCTGACATTCTTTTCACTGTACCAGTTCTTCCTATTCCCTTTCTCATGCCTTAGACCCATTAGGACTTCTCTCCCTTAATCTCTCTAGTTCCCTCTCTTTCCTTTAATTGCTGTCATGCACCTAAATGGGGGTGGGGGGAGAAAAGGGGGAACCCAGGTTCCTCATCTTTGTTCCTTCCCTTCTGCTGAGCTGACCAGAAGATTTCAGAGGAATTCTGCTTTGCTGCTGCTAGGTCTCTTTCCACCCCCTTTTCACTGCTCTCAAATCCCTTCTTATGTACCTCTTCCTTTTTGATCAAGCTTCCCATTCCCTTTATTTGCTTAGTAATCAGTGTAATGTTTCTGAGATTATGCAGATTGTATGACCCATAGCTATTTTTTTCCCTTCAAGACAGTTCAGATTTCAGGGAGAAAAAATAATATACTTTTAATAAAGAATTGTAGAAAATATAATTCTTAGGTCATGTTGTCCAGCAGAGTTTGGAGCTAAGCAAGTAACAGACCACTACATACATACACACACACACACACACACACACACACACACACACACACACACGTGTGTGTGTGTATATATATATATATACCTGCTTAAAAATTAAATTAAAAAATTATTAAGTGCCCACTATATGCAAGGTACTGCTGTGCTAGGAATATATGGTTTTAAAATGATGGTATTTGCTTTAAAGAATCTATTTGGAAGAAAATTAGTTACAATACAAATTATAACTCAATCTAAGTACATAGGAGTAGCTAGACCAGAAAGGCAGAAGATACTGGGGACTGGAAAGGTGATCACTTCAGGACTGATAGATCAAGGAAGTTCTTCTGAAGGAGGTAGTGCCTAAACCTGGGCAATTAAAACAGTTGTAGATGTGGGGAGAATTTGTTGAAAGGAGACTGGCATATGGCAGGCACAAATGCATAGAAATAGGAAGGAGTAGAATTAGACAGTAGAAAACACTTTTCAGTTATCTAGAATGTTGGCTATATTCTGAGAATAGTGGTGAATCAGGTTGAATCTTGTTTGTAAAGGACTTTCATGGTAAACTGAGAATTGACACAAGTATCACCTAGCAACAGCCAAGAAACTTCTCCCTGGTGGATGATCTGAGGTTCAGACTACCCTAAAATAGAGAGTGTCTACTCAAGGAATTTCTAGGGAGCATGTTGCATTGCGTGCCCTTGGTAGGTTGTCATATGTGAAACTAGAAATAAACCTGGGGCAACAGAGTGAGCTTTTTGCAGATTAAAAAAAAAAAACCTGTGAGGATTGTACTTGTTATTCATCTTAAATAACAAGTGGATTGTATAATTAAGACCTAGAGCATCTTATTGAATCTAAATGGAACAGATTTTGAGTCTCTTCTTGAAACACTTTGACATAATCCACAGAATTCTGTCATTGAGACCTTGAAGTTCAGAAAAGCCTGAGAGAGTGAGGGAACCAGTCCTTGGTCTGCAGGCAACTGGGGAACAGCTCAGCAACATCCATAGCTATTAACTTAGTATTATGGTTTGTAATTTGGTAGACAACTATCCACTGTACTGTCAGTATTGCCTATGAGCCCAGAAATGGGTGATAGCAACGGGTTAGAAGAGCCTAACTCCTGCCATCGTGAAACTGGGAGCCTATAGGATCGTTGGGGTTTACATTTTTGGTCCCAGCAGGAGGCACAGTTTTTAGGAGTCTGTCATGCCTGATGATGCCAGGTATTTCAGGACAAAAGGTTGGACAAGCAGTAGTAAATGAAGTGCGAACTTAGACATTGTATAGCTGGCAACAGCTGAAAAGGAATTTCCCTCTAGGTAGATGATCTCAGGCACAGGATGGGGAGAGGATGGAGTAGCTAAAAGTGGAACTAAAAAAAATAAACACCTTAATTTCATTTCTGGCTGCCTCAGCCCCCCACACTTACTGAACTCATCTTGCAGACAATTAAAAGCCATAGGAACTGTACTCATTAATTTTGTTGTGTTGCAGTTGCTGTATAATGTCCTTAAGACCTAGTGTTTCTATTGATTGAGAGTAGAACAAATTTTGAGACTAGGCTAGAGACAGCCTTGAATGCTATGCTAAAAACATTGTATTGTATCTCATGGGAGTAGAGGAGCCATTGAAGGTTTTAGAGCAAGAAAATATACTATTAATAGGCGTATACTAACAACAGACAGATAAGACTTTAAAGTTTACAAAGTCTTTTTCATATATTCATTGTCAAACCTATGCATTTGAAAAATTAATTTGCAGCAGTGTTAAAAATATATTGGAAAGAAACAGAGACTGAAGAAAAGAAGGCCACTTTAAAGCTTTTTCTTTTTTCCTTTTTTTGGTGGGTTGGGAATGGCAGTGGGAGAGGCAATCAGGTTTAAGTGACTTGCCCAGGTCATATAACTAGTAAGCGTCCATGGCTAGATTTGAATTCAGGTTCTCCTGACTCTAGGGCTAGTATTAGCTTTTTTTTTTTTAGTCCAAAAGTTTCAGAGGAAAAAGGTGACTCTTCAAATTATAATGTATTATTTCAGCTATTTTATGTCAGCTTTTGTGGGTTTGCATGAGAACCTAATCATCGATAACATTATTTCTATGGATAAATGGGTTTCCAGTTTAGAAATGTCTGCTTTTAAAATAACTTTAACACAACCTGTTTTTAAAATGGGAGCTGGATATAAGTAGTTATTTTTCTGTGTTCTTTTAAAGGACAGTGTTTTTTGGTGCCCGGATGCTAATTTGTTTCCATTTACTGTAACAGAGAAATAGATACTAGAATGTATTGTTGGTGTACTTTGTGGTGTTCCTGAATATTGTTCTCATTTCATAAAAATAGAATTAATAAATTAGAGAAATGTCTTTCTACATGCAAATACTCCAATTAACCATTATTATAGAGTTATGCTTCCTAATGATTTGATAAGAATTGAGAGATGTCATTATAATTCATTTATGCCTGAAATAAATTTTTTAGTGTTGTTTAATACTTTTTTATTTGGGGCTCTACTAGAACCCAATTGGATAATTTTTAAAAATCAGAATCCACCAATATATATTCCTACTTTAACAGTTCTACAAAATCTTAATGACAGTCAACCATATTTGTTAAGAACATCTTTAATGTAAGAAAAATCAAAAAGGAAAGTCTTTCACAAATGAAGCCCTACAACGATATATAGTCACACAGTTGCCTAAACATGCAAATAATACAAGATCCTATTACATTTACTATAAACTGTAAAAAGGCATTTAATTTAATTGGACAAAATTCAAGATCAAAGACTCCTCCTTTGCTTATGTTAAAAATTCTTTGAGATAATACTTGCAATAATTTGAGAAATCCTTAATCATTAGTCTTTTTGAGGGGAAGGAGGGCATAAAGTCAAGGCATAAGAAAATGGATGTTCACCAGAAGCATTTTCCGCTGTCTTGAAAGCTGTTTACTACAAAGTCCGAAAGGAAGAAGGATTTCCCTATAGGAGTATTATTCTTCCAGATATTCCTGTTTGTAGATGACCTTGTACAGAATATATCAAAGTCCTAGAATATTTTGTAGCTTCTTAATTGAGATTCAAAACCACTCAAAAGGGCTTTGCCTAACAATTCTTAGAGGAAAAAACAACTTAATGAAAAGGCAAAAGAACAAATTATTTACCATAAGCAATCTTGGTCTCAAAGAAGAGAGAATGAAACATAATATCCATATTATATCACCCTTTACATTGTAGGTTCCTTGAGGACATGGACTGTCTTTTATTAATTGTATCCCCAGTGCTTTACATGGTGCTTGGCACATGTGGCAAGTGAAAAAGAGTGAATTGAGCAAGTTAACCACTTCAGTTCCCTCACACTGTAGGTACTTAATTGATGTTTTTTGTATTGGAGCCTCACATATTCGCTTCGTGGCAAAAAAAAAAAAAAGGAGAGACCATAGGTATGAAATGTTGCATACACTACAAAATAGGTTTGATTCAGAAGTCAGTTACACTTAATCATTTTGGGTTTTTTTTCCCTTTTTTCAGTAGACAGAGAGCGGGTAAGGTGTGGAAAACAGTATGTCAGAAAATTATTGTAATAAGTAGGGTAAGAGGAGCTTTTGTGTTCAAGTTGTGACTGAGATTTACTGCTTCTGTGACTATACCTTTTTGGAACAGATTGCTCATTGGATAAATTGCTTTGCATCCAGGTTTTTTGTTTTCCTTTCACTAAAGAAATGCTTTAAACAAATACAGATTGTATTGACGTCTTTTATTTTTATATCTCCTTTATTTCCATTTTTCCCTTCCCTAAGAGTTGTTCCTTGTAATAAAGAATTCAAAAGAGGGAGAAAAATCGTTCTTAAAACCAACCAACGTATAAAGTATGCCTGACAATACGTGCATTAATATATTATTCCACACCCATAGTTTCCAACCTCTGTAAAATAGAGAGAGAGTTACATTTTTTTCTGATCTTCTCTTGGGTCAGGCTTAGTTATAATTGAGCAGCCTTTTAAAAAAATTTTTAATAAAACCCCTTCTTAAAAGCAGAATAAAACAAAAAAGTAGAAAAGAATGTTTGTTTTTCTGACTCCAGTTTTCATTTAAATAGACACCCATTGAGTTAATCACTCTATCTGCTGTAGTTTAACAATGAGCTAGATTCAGAATTGGATAAGATTATGAGAGTGAGCCAGATTGTATTTGGGGAATCATATATAATTTTCAAAAACCTCAAATCTTTTCACCTAAACCAAAGGACCTATCTTTACGATATTTTTCTTCTGGTAACGCGGCATGACTCTAAAGAATCAGAATTTAAGGTTGCCCAAAGAGCAATCCAGAAATGAATAGTGGGTATAAATAGACTGCAGCATAATATCAGTAGTGAATTGAGTGTAAGAAATGGGATGAAATTTATCAAAGTCATGGATTTGGGGGAACAAAAAGATTGATTCAGCTCTATAGGAAAAAGACAAGGTGGTAGATGAGAACATTAGAACAAACAACCACTATTTAAGACAGTAATGTCTAAACTCAAATAAAAATAGGTCCTTCTCTATAGGCTGCATGTTGACTTAGAAAATCACAAATTAATGTCATCTATTTTGTATTTTTATTTATTTTGTTAAACATTTTCAAGTTACATTTTAATTTTATTCTGGCCGCACTTGGGAGTTTTGAGGGAATCAAGTTTGACACCTTTGATATAAGAGGTCTAAAGGTAGGATTCTGGCACAGTTGTGTGGACCCACTTTGAATGATTTACAGGAGAAGAATGCATGGATCGCCTGCTTTCGGAAGAAGTACCCAAATATATCAGTGAAATCTAAGAGCCATTGAAGTACTGAAATATAAGCATCTGCAGGGCAGCTAGGTGGCACAGTGAATAGACACCATCCCTGGAGTCAGGAGGACCTGAGTTCAAATTTGGTCTCAGATACTTAACACTTACTAGCTGTGTGGCCTTAGGAAAGTCACTTAACCCCAATTGCCCTGCCTTCCCCTTACAAAAAAAGCAAAAAAAAAAAAGAAGAAGAAGAAATATAAGCATCTGTCATTTTTCAACTTTCATCTTTACATTTATAGTTAAATCTTAGCCAAATACCACTTATTCATATTCAAATACCTTCATTGGTACTCTATGGTCTATAGAGTAAAATTTATGGTATCTCAGAATTGGAAGGAGATTCCAGGGCCATCAAGTAAAAGCAAGAATATACTCTACAATTTACCCAAAAAGTGTTGATCTGGCCTTTCTTTGAAGAAACCTAATGAGAAGAAACTTACCTACTGCTATTTTGGGATCTTACAGAACTTCATCTTCTCATTCCATGCAGAAATTCCTCCTTCAGCATCACTATCCAAACATTCCACAGAAATGGGGGCAAGTGGGTGGTATACCAGTATGTGTGCAATAGACAGACAGACGAATTTCAATCAGTTAACAAGTATGTTTAGTGCTAGACAGTGTGCTAAGCACTGGAGATAAAAAGAAAGTAGAAAAAAATATGGTCCTGATCCTCTAGGAACTCGCACATTCTATAGAAGCAGGGAGTCGGCATGCAAACAACTATTTACATATGCATTTTAAGTGAGAGAGAATCCCAGAGACAAGGCCATAATAGTGGATAGAACTGGTAAAAGCCTCTTGCATTTAAAGTCCTGAAGGTAATGAGAGAAGCCAGTTTTTCAGGAAAGGGGGTTAGCTGGTGAAGAAGTACACAGAGTGAGGGAACGCAGTATCATAGGAAAATGGCAAGGGAGGCCGGTGTTGCTGTATCATAGAGTATTCTGAGGAGAGTAAAATCTAAGAAGACTGAAAGGGCAGGAAAGTACCAGATTATGAAATGCTTGAAAGCCAAACACGAGATCTCAAATTTGATTATACTAGTATGGAGTCACTGGATTTTAAGTATTAGTATATTACATGGTCAAATCTTCACATTAGGAAGATCACTTTGGGAGATGGAGAATGGGCTTGAGTTGAGAGAAGGCTATTAAAAGATTAAGACCTGCACAGTGTGGTAGCCATGAGAGAGAACAAGGGAATGTACATGAGAAATGTTGTGCAGGTAGAAATGTGGATTGAGCGTGAGAGGAGTCCACAATGAAACCAAGGTTATGAGCTTGGGTAAATGAGACAGTGATGCTGCCCATCAGCAGCAGTAGGGAAGTTGGAAAGAGGGAATAGGTTAGGGGAAAATAATGATAGTGAGTCAATCTAGCCCACCTCAGCTCTTCATTTTCTCCATTTTTCTCTATGCTTCTGCCTGTACTTATGGGCCTCAGTTTTTGTAGAGACACCAGTACAATTTTGAGCATTACACTAACAGTAACACTAAGAAATAAGAAAGCAAGATAGGTAGATAAATAGGAACAATAAATACAAAATCAGAAGATAGGTAAAAGAAAGATTATGTGGGTAAGTAACATGAAGAAAAGGGACCTGATGGATCTGAAGCATATGGTTTTACCTGTCGTAAGACTTCAGTTCAAAGTTGGTCTCCTTTGCCTTCATGCTTTGTTAAGCCCTTGTAACTCATATTTACCAGAAAAGCAACAGTTTTCTTACTTTGGAGCCACTGAGACCAGCATAGAACTTTCTTTGGGGAAATTGGTGCTGATCACCCTGGCTAATGCTAGCACTCTTCCCTTTTTTGTATGTGTGTCTTCTTCCCAACTTAAAGACAGGTGCCTCCAGCATTGACTTTTTACAATGGGAGTTACTCTAAGGAAGAGAGAAAAATTGAGGAGGGGGTGAAAGGGGAGGCTGATTAAGTAGGCATTTTATTTCCATGACTAATGAAAATAACTAGCATTTAAAGCCTGATTATGAGGATAATAAAAATTGATTTTAAAAAAAGGATTGATCAAGCTTACATGATTATTAGCTGGGCTTTAAAAGGAGTGGGAAAGGTATTTTTAAAAAAATAATTATTTTTTAAAAGTCTTATAAATCAAAGAAATGGCAAGAAGTCCATAAGTAGAGATATTATTCCATGTTTAGGATGTATAGATGTTACAATTTAATCTGTACTGATAAATATGCTATATATTTAGTTTATATTATATATATTATAGTTAATATAATATCCTACATAAAATGGAGTAAGTATATCTTTTCAATTCTTGAACATCATGTGATACAACTAGTGATTTATAAATGGGTTATGGCAAATTTTTATGATTGTTTTTATTACACCAACATGGTTTTGCAAAGTAAATGAATCAAAATGATAGATTCTCTGTTTCCAATTTTTCTTCTACTTCTTTGTACTCTTTGGGTCTCAATATTTTCATCTGCAAAATGAAAAGATTGAATCAGCTCTTTTCTGAGTTCTGTCTAGCCCCAAATCCTATGATTCTGTTGATTCTTGATTGGTTAATGTGCATGTCTTATTGAAATACTTTAGAGACAAGAATGATTTTTGTTGTCATAATATATCAAATTTAAATGTATTAATATATTCTTTAATCATGACACATGACTGAAAAAATAAATTAGAGGCAAATTTGACCCAGTCCAGTCATCTATGAAAAATTGAGTATAATCAGATGTCTAAAAAAATTCTTCAAATTATGTACCTGTGATTATTTTTCTTTGTGATTATAACTGCTCTCCATCGTATGAAAAACATGTGTTCTGGGGCGGCTAGGTGGCGCAGTGAATAGAGCACTGGCCCTGGAGTCAGGAGTACCTGAGTTCAAATCCGGCCTCAGACATGTAACACAAAAAAACTAGCTGTGTGACCTTGGGCAAGTCACTTAACCCCAACTGCCCTCCAAAAAAAGAAAGAAAAAAAAACATGCGTTCTACTTAATGTCATTTATTTGATCCAGGATTATGTGACTTTATGCAAAACAATATTATATACAGGTATTTAATTCCATGGTAATATAGCTGAGTAGAAAAATGCAGAGTTTCTGTTATATAGTATGGAAACAAAAGCTAGTATGTCAAACGAAGGACCCTAATATTCCTAGGAGGGTTCACTTATTATTTATTATTATATAATGTTGGGTATTCCTGTATATGAAGACCACTTTTCTACAAGCTACTATTGTTGGTAACTATATGTGGGTCTTTCTAACTAGTTGCATTTTTTTTTCCAAATAATTTCTTTCAGAATGAGGTGAAAGAGAGTCTGGTTCCTTAGTTAAAGCAACAACACGCAATTCACCAAGACGTAATTACAGTAACCCAGAGAACATTACCAGGGTGAATACTAGCTGGAGGCAGTGTGGTGCAATGTTAGTTATAGTATCCCAGAAAGATGAGATCTATGACATTGAGAAGTTACTAAGGTTTCAAAGGGTCCTGGGCAATACTTCTAGTCCTAATAAACCATATGCCCTGCATCTGTGTTCTTTGGGGTAAATTCTAGATTTTAAAGAAAAGTACCAGTGACTAGAAGTGTTGCTGAAGAATGAAAGAGAAGGGGGTGGCTAGGTGGCGCAGTGAGTAGAGCACCAGCCCTGGAGCCTGGAGGACCTGAGTTCAAATCCAGCCTCAGACACTTAACACTTGCTAGCCTTGTGACCTTGAGCAAAGTCACTTAACCTCAATTGCCCTGCTGTTCCCCCCTCCAAACAGCAAAAAACAAAGAGTGAAAGAGAAGGGTGATATCATTGGTACATCAGGGATGAATTCTAATGCCGCATGTATTTTGAAAATAGTTGTGTCACGGCAGCTAGGTGGTACAGTGAATATAGCACCGACCCTGCAGTCCAGAGAATCTGTGTTCAAATCTGGCTTCAGACGCTTGACACTTACTAGCCGTGTGACTTTGGGCAAGTCATTTAACCCCATTTGCCTCCAAAAAGAAAAAAGAAAAAAATTGTTGTGTCGTTCTGCATCCGTTTTGCAGTAGATAATATGATAAATAAATAAAACATTTTTATTTCCATGATAACCTTTAAAACCAAATTCCCCTTTTGCTTTTCTTGATACAAAATGAACGTGATTTTTTTTGAGCAACTTCTTTATTTTCATTATATTTTATTATAGGATTTTGGCATTTAACAATCTAAAAGATTATCTAGGCCACACCCTTTATTTCACATATAAGCTATTATGCTACATTTTATTGATATATGGTTGGGGTTGGTTTTTGTTTTTTGCTAACTATGATTATCCTTCGTTTGTAGCACTTTCTGCTATTATTAATAGGTGGTTGTCATGAAAAAAAAATCTCCCAGACACAGTTTTTAAAAATATAGGCTTTTGTTGTTTTTTATGTGCTAAGCCTAAAATAAAATTCTGGAAGTCTTAAATCTGAGGATTGTTGATTTCCTATAGTGTGTCCACATTAGGTGAATGTGTTACTGCATCAGTTGGTCCTTGTTTCTGCTACTATGGCCTTTATTTTTCATCTACTGGGGCTTACGTCTTTGATTCATATCATTTGCCAGTGTGATGTCAAAGTGTGGGTGTTCAGTTATAGAGACACGATTAACCTAAAATGCTACAGTGAATCCCAAGTACTATTTCCTACCAGGATAACAAAGCAAGAATGATTCATCATTGTTCAACTAAAAAGAGCAGTGTACATGACCTGCAGCATCCATATACATTAATATCATAGACTCTGCAGCTTTCTAACCAGAATGCAAAAATAATGGGAAAAATCCTTGAATAGAAAGAAATAACTGATCAAATATGTCTCAGGCTTCAAAGTTTTCAATCAGTAAATAATTCATTTTAAAGCTAAAAAATTATGAGGTCAAATTCACTCTATTAAGTTTTTCTCCACAAGTTTTTTTTTTTTACTTTATTTGTAATGTGCTTGTTCTGGAGGCATCTAAACTATTAAATATGAATATAGAATTTTAAAATATAATATAAAATGTGGAATTTTTCTAATCTTTGCTAATGGAGGAAAAACTGAAATTCACAAACTCTCAGACCTCACTTTTGTTACTAATTCATTTAATTTTTTAAATAAGAGCAGTAGACTCCAGAAGAAAATATTATAAATATACGTATGTAATCTTTATTTACTACTTTAATATATTTGTGTATATTGGAGAGGTAAAAAAAAAATTCACTACCTTAACCATTTCTCTTTACACTCTTTTAACTCCCCTTCCTCTTTGCCAAAAAAAAGTCACTAAACTCCTTCCATGTTTTATTTCTCTGTATTTCTCACTGTGTCTAACTCAGTTGTTTGCACATAGTAGGCCCCTAATGAATGATTTTTTAAAAAAAATTAATGTACAGCAGACATTGTTTATCATTTGATGGATTATCATCCCCATTGTATCCACCTTTTGTTTCAAAGGCCATGGTGCCTAAGTTCGCCTGCAAAAGCCAGTGAAACTGACCTTTTTGAACCCAGTTTTCTGTATACAAGAAATTGCATGACCTGCCAAATAATTTTTAGTGTCCCTTTGTTGAAGATATTCTGAATCCTTATGGTACACAGCGAAGAGGAAAAAAAGAGAAAATAGATGAGGGCCTTGTGACTCAAAACAATAGGATCCTATACATGTAAAGAGATTAGAGGAAACTATGTTTCTAAAGTACTGTAACAGAAACATTCTACTGCTTCTCTATATTTTTTATCTTTATCTTTCCTTGATCCCACTTTTCTCTTCCATGATTCAGTCCTCCATGAGTTGCCACAAACTAAAACAATTATTTGGTAAATCATGCATGCATGACTTAAAACTTTATTTGACAGTTTCTCCGACAGTCATGAGAAATAGTGTGAGCAATGTAGGGTTCCTTCCTAAATTTGAAAATTACTTGTCTTCCTTATAGTGGCTATAGTAAATCTAACCCACCCACCCACCCCCAATTTTTTTTTAACCAAACATATAACAAATGAGAAAGTGTGTGAAAAGGAGGTGGCAGTAGAAAATTGAACCACAAAAAGTAGTTCTACAAAAAAGTGGTATATCTACATTAAAAGTGTTAGAATAGCATACATTATTAGTATAAAATATACTAAATGTGACATGCCACCTTAAAATATTTATTCCTCTGTGGAATAGACCGAAAATGTGCATTTCTGTGTTTTATGTGTTCTGTGCATTCATTAAGCCTTTAGTCTGAAACAATATTTAAAGGCTAAAAAATAGCCCGTTGAAAAGTAGCTTTTATCTTTTTTTAAACTGCAGTATTTATCAGAATAAAAATGCTAAGTGAATAGCACAGGTTTTTAAGTGAAAAATACATTAACCAAACTAAGCAGTGCATGTTATAGAGGACAGCTACTGAGAAATGCCATAAGAAAGTAATTGAAAAGAAACTTTTTTCTTTTTTTTCCAAGTACCTATTCATTTAAATTACAGACTTTTGAATTTACTCATAAGGCATTAAGGTAGAATTTCATCAAAGCAAACTACAGTGCACTGCCTGAAGAAATTACTTTTCTGTGGGTAATAGTAAAGGAAGGAGATGTGAACAGGAAGGCTTGCTTTTTTTTTCTCTGTCGTTTTCACTGTAGGTCACATGATAGCATCATGTGACTCGGTCAAAGAAGCTTTTCCTCCTCCAGCTTTGCAAAAAAACAAAACGATCCTCCAATTAAAGCAGATAACGTGTACAACGTTGTCTTGTTGGATTCTCTTGTCCTCTGCCGCTACTGTAAAAACAAAATGAGTGGTAAGATTTGCTGACTGTTTTGAGAACATTCTGTTTTTATTTAAAAACATAGAAAGCACTATATTAATCTAAAAGCATTCTGTGTTCTTGAATATGTGCCAGATATAGCAGTGAAAATATACTGCCATGTGGTTAAAATTGCTAGAATTATATAATTCGAAGGGTTTCACATTCCACAGAATACTCTCTTTCCAGTACTTATTTTTGTACTGCATGTGGATGTTCTGAGTTTTGGGGTTTGGGGGCATTTTAACTGTAACAAGGAAATGTGTTTGAGGTTATTCTGGAAGCCATTGTGAAAACCTGCTTTATGTGGAACTTTAGCAGCCCATTGCATGCTAGGCACTTAAAATTATAGAAATTAATTGTTTTATGTAGCATTTTAAAAAATTTTAAATAAGAAAAGCAGAAGTTAGGTTTTTTTAAAATAATACTTAATGAAAAGCATATTGGTTTAGGCCTTTTGTGGTGCTTTTAAGGTATTTTGTTGTTTTAAATGCCAAATTCAGTTGAAAAATGTTTTTCCTATATGGTAGAGGGCTGTTTACAGGTAGGGTTTTAAATTAGCTTTCCAAAATAACTGACAGTTGTATGATTTCAGATCCATTCTGTTCTAATCAAATAATTTAAAAAGCTGCTAAGCAAAATTTTTAGAATTTTAAGTTTCTTTTTAGAACAGGTGTGTTCTATTTATAGTTTCTATGTTTTAGTTTATTGCAGATTTTGAATTTTCTTCATATGGGACAGAGTTGTTTTTGTTTTGCACTTTAAATTTCTACTTAAGTCAGAAAATTACAAGGGCTAACATTTATATAGTACATTAAGGTTTGTAAAGGTGTGGGTGTGTGTCTCACTGTTTAAACAAAGGTAATTGTCAAAAAAAATAATTAAATTCCTTTTTTCTTTGCACGCAGATCTACTGCCACAAAGTAAATCCTAAAGTTATTTTACATACTGGTTGTTATTTTTGTATGATGTGTTAAATATGTTATTACAAATTAATACCTTAAATATTAGCTGTAGTTAGTGTTTTAGAGTCAGGGAATCTGAATAAAATTTTTTCTCAACCTACTTTTTTGTGTGTTTAGGTCACAAGTTATTCAGAGTAGTGTGGTAGAGTTACCATATGGAAAAAAAAGTTAATAGCTTATATTTAGAAAAGTAATTTAACATTATAACTGAACCAATTACTTGAGTTAAATCTTGATTTTGAATTGACTTATGGCCCCATGGGGGATCCAAAATGAGACTATTCTCACTTTGAAAGACCCATTTTTAAGATATGCCAATCAGTGATTCAATCTGTACTTACAGATTTCATCAGAAGTAAAATATATTGTCAGATATCATTTGTAAAATGGAATATAGCTTTCTTTTGAAGACTTATTGTCATTTTAATCATATCAATTAAATAGGAAACAATCAACATTGATATAGAAGTGGCATTGTCTTGATTTCTAGTTAACAATTGTTAAAAGATACATTATATTTGTCTGGACAAATACAGATACAATCAGATAACCTAGGTTCAAGTCTCAGGTCCTCTAACATTTGCTAATTATGTGATTATGGACAAAATCACTGTACTTTTCTATAAAATTTGGGTTATAAAATTTTCTATAAAATTTGGTTGTCAAGAAGGCATTTTGTAAATCTTAAAATTACTGTATAAGAGTAGAATGAGCTGTTTTTTTGTAGTGAGATGAAAAATGCATTCAGCAGATGAAGAGTAATTTTCATCTGGACTTGGGAGTTGATCTCCTTTTGTTAGTAAAGGACGTAAAAGTAATTGAGGACCCTCATTGTTTTCATGAGTATGGTTTTCAAAATTCCACAGTTCTAGTTGTAGCAATATGTTGTCCTTAGCTGTCCATGAAAAGGATTCATAAAAATAAAAACAAGTTACAAGTAGATGTTTTTAGAGGCAAAATAATCTGATACCCTGAGTGACAGTTACTTTCTTTTTGGTGAAACTGAGGACAGAATCTTTTCCTCTTGTATTTTTGTTGGGGATTTTTTTTGTTGTTGTTTGTATTTTATTGTTGTTGTTGTTGAGTCATGTCTGACTCTCTGTGACCCCATTTGGGGTTTTCTTGGCAAAGACACTGGAGTGGTTTTGCCTTTTCCTTCTTCAGCTCTATTTACAGATGAGGAAACTGAAGCAAACAAGATTAGGTGACTTATCCAGAGTCACACTGCCAATAAGTATCTGAGGCCAGATTTGAATTTGGGTCCTCCTGAGTCTAGTGCTCTATTCACTGGACTACCTAGCTGCCCTCAAATATGGTATAATTTATATCAGTCAGCCTCCATTCCTTCCCTGTACATTTCTTACCCTTAAGGTAGAGCCATAGAGAAAATCTAAACTGTCCCTAGTCTCCAAAGGTGACCTTATCTGCAGTCTTTAAAGAGTGTTTGGGAGTAGTAATGCCTGGAACTAGGGCTTGGGATCAGGGTCTGAATAGCAACGAATGCTCTGATCAAGCCTAGCTGGGAAGCATGTGACTACTCCTAATACCTCATACTTTCAATACTTACTGTTACTGGGCGATGAGGTGGTGCAGTGAATAAAGCAACAGCCCTGGAGTCAGGAGGACCTGAGTTCAAGTCTGACGTCAGATACTTAACACTAGCTGTGTCACCGTGGGCAAGTCACTTAACCCCAATTACCCTGCCCTCCCCTCTCCAAAGAGCAAAAAAAATAAAGTAAAATACTTACTGTTACCTTCCATCCCCCAGTAATACTTCATCTTCTTCCCCTCTCCCCCACCCCCCAAATTGCTGCTCTACCAGCCTAAGAACACAGTTGTTCCAATATAGGAACTGATGATTAAGCAACTGCTAGTAACAGGAACGTTTCCAGAGCAAACATTCAAAACAAACTTCTCTGCAGATTAATTTTCATTGGTGTGCCAAGCTCACTTTATTTTTTCTCTTTAAACTTCTGCTGTGTTCCTTACTTTGCTTCATTGTCCCCCCCAAAAAGGAAAACGTTATTTTAACTTGAACAAAATAGAGAACTTGTAATATGTTCTAGCTGTACAGATGTACTCTAAACCTACTTTTCTGTCCTCAGTTTCCACTACCACCTTCCACCACTACCAGTCCTCTGCTCTCACAGACCTTGCCTCATACTTACCAAAAAAAACTGAAGCTATCTGTTATGAGTTCCCTCTTTTCCTCAGTCCTATAGCTTAAATTCTGTTTTCCACATTGTCTCTTAATTTTTTTCTCTCTTCTTGCCAAAACCAACCCCTCAATTTTTACTGTAAATCCCATCCTCTCATCTCTTCTTGTCTCCTACTTAGCAATCTTCTTCAACTCCCTCTTTCAGGAAGCTCACAGCTTCCTGAGAACAAGGCCTGTCTTTTGCCTTTTTTTGTATACCCACTGCTTAGGAAAGTGCCTAGTGCAGAGTATGTGCTAATAAGTGCTTACTAGCCGACTGGTTTCTTACCTGATGCTCACAAACATATCCCGATATCCTTTATCCTTAAAAAAAAAACTTCATGTATCTCTCCTCTCTTTAAGTTATACTTTTTTTTAAAAAGCCTATTTACCTGTGGGCAATATCTCATCAACTTCTCTCACCCCCTTGTCATCTTTATTTCTTATCCTCCCCATTGAAAACTAGCCTACTTGCTTGTCTTCCTAGTACTGCATTCAGTTTTTCCTTTTGGTGTCTCTGCCTAAGCTGAGTGTTCTTCCTCCTCATCTCTGCCTCTTGGAATCCCTAATTCTGTTCCAGGATCAGGTCAAAAGCTACCTTCCCCTTGAGACCTTTCCTAATCCTTAACATTTCTTAAAACTCAACTCCTACCCAACTTTAGAGACTTGATCTATAATATAATGATCTCTAGTCTAGATTATTTCCTATGATAGACTATGAGCAACTTGAGGGGATGAGCGTTTCCTTTGTATCTTTATATCTTCAGCACCTAGCACAGTGCCTGATACCTACTAGACCCTTATAATGCTATTTTAAATGAATGTAATAATTTGAGAGTAAATTTTTAGTATAAACTTAGAGAATTATGGTATATGGTATGTTTGTGCTGCGGCTAGCAAGTCTGGGCCTAGCTACCAGCTGAGTGAAATAAAGGGACAGAGAGAGAGAGCTTCTAGCTGAATAACAAAGAGGGAGAGAGATGGAGATGTATTCCATAGTCTGTTTATTGCAGACCTATTTCATACAGAGCCCAAGATACATGAAAGATACAAGGTTTTTATACCCTTAGCAGAATGCAAGAAACCACCCTTGGTCTCATCTTTCTCTAACCCAACCCAAAGCCAATCACTCCTTAAGCTCTTTATCCTGGAACCATGTCCAGAGGCACAAACAGGGTGTTACAATCAAGACTTGCAAATTAACTCAGTACTTTCTTTAGATTGAGAGCATCCACCCAACAAGATTATACTTTCCTTGCATATCTGCCTAATGACCTTTGTAGAACTGGGGAGCTAATGTGGCCAAGGACCCTGAAAGTCTTGGCCTACAACATGTTTGGAATTAGAGGAGCCTAGATGCCCCACAAATACTCCAGTAAAGCTCTGAAAACCAGTGATAAAGAAACCCAAAGGGAAATAATAATAGTCCAGCCCTGAGCTGCAGAAAAACACTATCAGAATCCTATGTAAGTTATGAGACAAGTCAGAGTTAGAAAGAAGGAAAAGCACACAAGCAGACGGTTCTCATGGCAAGAGATGAGACAAGACCAATAGCTGAACTGCAAGTTCTGGGGAGACAGAACGAAATCAGCATTTAGCTCACAGTCTGTCCTTCTGCACAAGACAAGGCTAAACAAACACTTAGGTAGCCCAGCCAGAACCAAGACAGGAGACAAAACCAAACCAATTCTTGTACAGGCCAAGTGCACAAGTAAACCATGCCCAAGTTATAGAGGAGCCACAAGCAGGAGAGAGGGCAAGAGTAGTATTTCAGAGGTAAAGTGCCTCATATCTTATAAGGAGTTCTATTACTAGCAGTTAGCCACATTTGGTCAGGGCCTGTCAGGCTCACAGCAAGGAACAGAGCTAACTCCAGATTTAGCATGGTACAAGGAGGAGTCAGAAAATTAGCTAAAACCCAAGTTTGAACTATCAAGAAACTCAACCAAAACCCAAGGATTCCTACAGAAGACGGAGCCACACACCTTTCCACTACAACCAGGATCAAACAGGACCTGCCCATACCATCCAACACTATAGAAGGAAGCAGAGTTTGACCTGAATGTAACACTCAGTCCAGAAATTTGTGCTGAAGATATGAGTAAACAAAAGAAAATGCTGAATATAATGAAGAAATACCTTGAACTCAGAGAAGCCTAGTAGATAAGCCTAGAAAGAATTCCACAAAAAAGTCCAAAGTAGAACCTTGAAAGTACCTGGGGGGAAAATGAAACAGAAGATACAAATATAATGTTAAAGGAAATGATAGCTAAAGAAGAAGAAATTTAATGTAATAGTTTGAGAGAAAATTTTAGTATAAACAAAGAAAAATAACTGCTCAGAACAAATAGTCACAAACCCTACCCAAGAAATTGGACTCCCTGAAAATTAGAATGGGCCAAATAGAAAGCAGTGATTTGGGAAAGCAACAACAACAAAAGTAGGAGAGAATAGAAGAAAACATGAGGTATCTAATTTTAAAAAAAACAACTGATCTGGAAAATACCTAAGACAATAAAAGGACTACCTCAAGGTCTCCCTCTGTCCCTTTCCCCTCCCGCAATCACCAAAAGCCAGAATACCTTATATCAAGAAATCATAAAAACTTCCCAGATCTATTAAAACTATAGGGCAAAGTGAAAAATCCATCCGCTGAAAATTCACCCACTGAAGTTCCCTTCCTGAAAACTCAAAATGAAAATGTCCAGTAATGATATAATTCAAATTCATAACAAAGAAAAAGTACTGAAAGTAGCCAAATAAGAAGAGTTCTAGTATTGAGAAGCAACAACCAAGATCATACAAAATTTGCCAGCTGCTACTTTAAGGATTGGAATACTTTGAATACAGCATTCCAAAAGGCAAAAGCTGAAGCTTTGCAACCAAGAATAACTTAAATGGCTAAGCTGAGTGTTGTCTTATAGGGAGAAATGAACCTTTAATGAAATGGAGGACTTCCAAAGACCAGAAACAAATAGAAACTGAAATGCAAACACAGGAGTCAAGAGAATCATACAATAGTAAACACATTTGACCAATTAGAAAGCGACTGTGGATGGAAAAATGTCTTCTCAGAACTACGTTGTCTGAGATCATAGAGAAAATTTCAAAAGGCAGAGGAAATGAAGATGGTCATGCTTTGTTTTAATGGTCTTTGGAGCAGAAAATAGAACAGATGAGAAAATATTCTGGGAAGAAAAGAAGGAGGAAGGGAAAGGGACTTATTATCTCAAATAATAAGGATTCAAAGAAGAATATTGAAACATCCAGCCATAAGAAAATGGGTATTTGCTGAACCTCACTTTTGTCTCAACTAGACAGAGTGAACAGAGAAAACCTTTGATGTAGAAAATACTTTAAAATCAATAAGGTAATAGGTAGGAAGAGAAAGAGATTAAGAAGAGATACAGGATAGGTGACAGAGTGGTCTTAAATAAAAACTCTAATATCAGAAAGTATAGAGTGATTGTGGAGTATAAAGGGAAAGTAAAAAAACTTTGTGACTGTAAAAAGGACAAAAGAAAGAAGAAAGGTAATAAAATAGAAACAGACTACTTTGATTATATGTCATTACTGATGAGTAAACTTCTGCCACCACTTTTTTAAAGAGGGAGTTAAAGGGCAAAGAAATGTACCAGAGATCAGAATGAAGGTAAGTACACAATTTAACAGTCGTCACTGTGGGCATGAGTAGGATGAATTCATTCAAGGAAGAGAAGAATGGGTTAGAAAGCAGAATGTAAAATATTATTTTCAAGAAACATGCTTGAAACAATAAAATTCAGATAGAATTAAAACCTCAATGTATACCTTTCAGACCTAGACAAAATAACCAGAAGATAAAACAAAAAGAAGTTAAGGCACTAGATAGAACTTGAGAAAAGTTAGAGATAATAGACATTTGGTGATTGTTAAATAGGAAAAGAAGGAATTTACATATTTCTTAGCTGGACATGCTACTTTTACAAAAATATACAATATTTGGGGACCAAATAGAAACCTGACATACAAAAATATTAGACATATCCTTTACTGAACACATTTCAATAAAAATTATATTTAGCAAGAGGCTTTTAAAGAAAATATTATAATTTAATTGTATACTAATCGTAATGAGCTGGGGGTTTTAAAGAACAAATCATACTAATACAGAAATACATTTTACGTGATTGCTCATGTATTGCTTATGTCAAATTGCTCGTGAGTTCAGAAAACGGGAAGGGTAAGAATTTAGAACTCAAAATTTTTTTTAATGGATGCTTAAAATTGGCTTTACACGTAATTGAGAAAAATAAAATATTCAAAAGAAAGGATAAATCATAAAGTGCTTTCCAAACCTGTAAATGTAAATGCTGAGTGTTAGTATTATTATGAAATATATTCGTTAATAAAAGAAAGAGCAGATCAGTGAACAGTATCTTGTTTCTAATATGGAAACGAAATTTACGAATGAAGAAAATTAGAATAAATTATTTTGTCCAGTCATATAGCAGTAAAACTTACATGTAGTAAGTGAATATTTGCAAAAAAAAATAAAACACAAAGATATAAGAAATAGAGAATTTAAAATAACCCTAATGTTAGAAAAAGAAATTGAATAAGACATAACTCAACTCTCAAAGAAAAACACTCAAGAACCAGGTAGATTATAGATGAGTTATGTCAAATATTCAAATAATTCCATCATTATGTAAGTTATTGGTGACAATAGAAAAAGAATCCTTCCAAATTATAATAAAGTTATGCTTTTGATATCTAAACCAAGGAAAGAGAAAGAAAACCATAGACCACTCTCCCTAATGAAGATTGATGCAGTAATGTATTTTAAAGAATTGTGAATTTTTCTCTTCAATTAACAGGAAAGGAAAAGGGAAGTTGACAAAGCAAAGCAAAACCAAAAAAAAAAAACTGAGAAGTAGAGAGTCATTGGTTTTCTGGTTTTGTTTTGTTTTGTTTTTTTTAACACAGAGGGAAATGGGGGAGGGGAAGCAAGAATAGATGTGGACAGACAAGGCAGTTTTAAAAGTCACTTTTTAAATCTAAAAGGAAAAGCAAACTGATAGTGGTTTGTATTTTCATCAACAATCCTCTTTTTCTATCCAGCTTTTTATTTGGAAATGCTTATTTTATCTGATGTTGAAGTTCATGATAAACAGTTCAAGTAAATTTAAAGTTGAAAAAGTTTTCCAGATGTTATTCAAATCAATTGAAATTTAAGAAACTGAAAAGGTGACTAATTTATTTCTTGAGAGAATCTAGAAGATTGTACCAATTGTTGTTCAGTCTTTCAATCATGTCCAACTCTTTTTGACCTCATGGGTCATAGCATACTGGGCTCTTGTGTCCTCAACTATCTCTCAAAATCTCTCCAGCTTCATTTCATGTTTGTTATTTCTATGCCTATCCATTTCATCCTCTGCCTTCCCCTTTTCCTTTTGCCTTCTATCCCAGCATTAGTGTCTTTTCCAGTGAGTCCAGAATATTTAAGCTTCAGCTTCAGTATTTCAGTTTCCAGGAAATAGCCTGAATTACATTTTTTAAAATATTGACTGATTTGACTTCCTTGCTGTCTGAAGGATTGTTAATTAAGTCTTCTCCAGCACCACATTTCTAAAGCATTGATTCTGCAGTGCTTAGCTTTACTAAGCTTTAGCTTAGTTTTAGTCCAACACTCACGGCCCTACATTGCTTCTGGAAAAATCATAGCTTTAATACAGACTTTTGTTGGCAAGGTAATATCTCTGCTTTTTAGTGTGTTGTCCAGATTTGCTGTAACTTTACTTCCAGGGAGCAGGTGTCTTTTATTTTCATGGTTACAGTCACCATCTGCAGTGATCTTTGAGGCCAAGAATATAAAATCTGAGACTCCTTCCATTTTTTTTCTCCTTCAGTTTACCAGGAAGTGATGGGACCAAGTTGCCAAGATCTTACTGTTTTGTTTTCTGCGTTTTTTTTTTCCTGTTAAGCTTCAATCCAGTTTTTAAACTCTTCTCTTCCACCCTCTTCAAAAGGCTTCTTAATTCCTTTTCACTTTCTGCCATCAAAATGGTATCATCTACATATCTGAGATTGTTGCTGTTTCTCCTGGCAATCTTTATTCCAGCTTTTGTTTCATCCCTCCTAGCATTTCTCATGATGTACTTTGTATATAAGTTAAATAAGGTGATAATCTTAAACCAGTCAGTTGTTCCATGTCCAGTTCTAACTCTTCCTCTTAGCCCACATACAAGTTCCTCAGGAGAAAAATAACATAATCTGGTACACCTATCTTTTGAAGGACTTGCCACGTTTTGTGGTGATTCACATGGTCAAAGACTTTAGTGTAGTTGATGAAGCAGAAGATGTTTTTCTGGAAGTCCCTTTCTTTCTCCGTAGTCTAGCAAACATTGCCAATTTGGTGTCTAGTCCCTGTGCCTCTTTGAAAAACAGTCTGCTCTTCTGATAATTCTTGGTTCACATAATGCCAAGCCCTCCTTGCAGAAGAAGCTCAACCATAAATTTGCTGGCATGTGAAATGAGTTTGATGATTTGAACATTCCTTAGCATTGTCCTTCTTTAGGATTGGGGAGTAAACTTATCTTTTCCATTTCAGTGGCCACTGTTGTGTTTTCCAAAGTGCTATGGTATTGAGTGCAGCACTTTAACAACATCCTATTGTAGGATTTTAAACAGATCAACTCAGATTCCATTATCTCCAGTAGCCTTACTGTCAACAGTGCTTCCTAAGGCCCAATTGACTTCATTCTCCAGGATGTCAGTAACCACATCATTATGGTTAATAGTGATGTCAGTTATTTCTTGTATAGAACTTTTGTATATTCTGGCCACCTTTTCCAAATCTCTCCTGTTTCTCTTAAATCCCTACCATTTTGTCTTTTAACCTGGCTGTTTTTGCATGAAACATTCCCTTGATAGCTTGATAGCTCTAATTTTCTTGCTTTTTTTTTTTTTTTTTGAGGGAGGAAGGTGGGGCAATTGGGGTTAAGTGATTTTCCCAAGGTCACAAGACTAGTAGGTGTTAAGTGTCTGAGATTAGATTTGAACTCAGGTCCTCCTGATTCCAGGGCTGATGCTCTATTCATTGCTCCACCTAGCTGCCCTAATAGCTCTAATTTTCTTGAAGAGATCTCTTGTTCCAATTATGTTATTTTTTTCTATTTCTTTGCATTTAAGAAAATTTTATCTTTGCTATTCTCAGGAATTCTGCATTCAGTTATTTATCTTTCCATTTTCCCTTTACCATCCTCTTTCCTCAGCTATTCATTCAGTTGGTTACATCTTACCATTCAGCATTCAGTCAGTTATATCTTTCCATTTTTCCTTTACCATCCTTCCTTCCTCAGCTATTTGTAAAACCTCATCAAACAGCCATTTTGCTTTCTTGCCCTTCTTTTTCTTTGGAATGTTTTTTTGTTGCTGCCTCCAATACAGTATTGCAGACCTCTGTCCATAGTTCTTCAGACAGCTTTATCTGCCAGATCTAACCCATGAATCTATTTATCATTTCTATTTCATATTCATAAGGGATATTATTTAGGCCATGCTAGTGCAGTCTGCTGGTTTTCACTGCTTTCTTCGTTTTAAGTCTGAATGTTGCTGTAAGACGTTTATGATCTGAGCCGGTCGGCTAAAGGTCTTGTTTTAACTGACTGTGTAGAGAGCTTCTCCCACCTTTGGCTGCAAAGTTTATGATCAGTCTGATGTCTGTATTGACCATCTGATGATGTCCATGTGTTAGAGTCACCTTTGTCAGTAGTTGAAAAAGAGTGGTTGCTATTACAAGCAAGTTATCTTGAAATTAGATTCTATTCTGCTTCGTTTTGTATTCCAAGGCCAAACTTGTCTGTTACTCCAGTTATCTTTTGATTTCCTACTTTAGCATTCCAATCCCATATGATAAATATAACATCTATTTTTGGTATTATTTCTAGAAGATGTTGTAGGTCTTCCATAGAATTGGTGAACTTTGGCATCTTTGGCATTGATGGTTGGATCACGGACTTAAATTATTGTGATGCTAAATGATTTGCTTTGGGTTTAAGCAGATATCATTCTGTCATTTTTGAGAATACAGTACTGCTTTTCTTACCCTTTTATTGACTGTAAGGTCTACTCCATTTCTTCCAGGCAATTCTTACCCACAGTAGTATATGTAATGATCACCTGAATTAAATTCACCCATTCTCATCCTTTTAAATTCCTGTGCAATGTTGCATAGTTCAGTTGCACTGGCAGCTGTTTCCTTTTAACTTTGGTCCAGCTGCTTCATTAGTACTGGAGCTACTTGTAGTTGTCCTCCACTCTTCCTCAGAAGTGTATTGGACATCTTCTGATATCATCTCTTTTATCATTTTAGTAGGTTTTTCCATAGGCTATTCTTGGCAAAGATAATGGAGTAATTTGCCATTTCCTTTTCCAGTGAATCACCTTTTGTCAAACAGGTAACTACTATGTCCTGTCCTTCTTTGGTAATCCTGCCAAGTATAGCTCATAGTTTCATTGAGCTATGCAAAGCCTTCCTTCATGACAAAGCAGTGATCCAGAATGGGGATTGTACCAGGGTAGTATATTTAAGAAGTGTGTCAGAAATTAGAAATCACTATAAAATTGTTAAGTAAAATAAAATAATTACGTGGCTTGATTATTTTTCTTTAGTACATCTCTAGGTAAGACTTGGTATTTTAAAAAAACAACTTTATCTTTGTCATCTAACTCATTTTATGCACCACAGCTATTTTCCTGGACAGTTAAGTTTCCTCTAGAGAAAGGGGAGTCACTGCATCATCACTTTTCAGCGTTACTTCTGTGATGAGTTATATATAAGAATTACTTGAATCCCTTTTCATGGTAGTTTTTACTGTACTTCTACTGGTTAAATGTTTTCTTGTATATTTTGGTATAGCTGGTATTAATTCAGAATGTACTTTAATCTATTTAAGACTTCAGTTTGTTTAAAAAATATCATGTGGAAATATTATTTTTGTCACCCATCTAGGTCCTGCTCAGGTTCCAATGATGTCACCAAACGGTTCAGTGCCTCCTATTTATGTGCCTCCTGGATATGCCCCACAGGTATGGACGTTACATTTCTGTACATAGATACACACATGTGCACGAGAGTCATGAAAAAACTTTTGCTTTAACTTTGGGACTATTGAAAAAAGATGTTAGTGTGCTAAATCATGCCGACTATTACCTGAATGACATTGAGCAACACTTAACAGTTCTTGCACCTCATTTTGGTCCACTAGACCTCTAAGGTTACTTCCAGCTCTAAATCTGTAGTTTTATAATATTTGGTAATATATAGTTACTAGAACTTTGAATCCCTTTCATTCATTTAATAAACATTATTTTAATAAAACTTATCCCATTTTTATAAATGCACCTGTTTTAAAATATATTTTTCCTCTCTGAAAACATTACTTGTTTGATTTCAAAGTTTGGGAAGAGGATGAATGTGAATGTTGGTTTTTCAAATATTGTGTTATAAATACCTCAGTAATATTTTAGCAAACTGTACCTCCAATGTTCATTTGTTTCCCACTTATTTGGCTCCTGGCGTTTCAGTTACTAAACCTTGCAGGAAAGAAAAATCTTTAGCCTTTCTTAGACCATTTTAGAGTATTTTCACACTGGATAGTTTTTACTTTTATTTATTTAATGTATATTAGGAAAAACTGAATATTCTTTAAATGTTTGCTTGTCTAATATGTGATATATGATTTTTTTTAACATTAGGATTTTTTCATAAATTAATCTTTTTGTTATGAAAAAGCTCAATATGTTTACCAAGAATGATCATGTTCTTGTGAAACTCTGAAATCAGAAGGAACATAGTGCTTGGTTTTGTTTTGCTTTTTGACTCCTTGTTACATCAGTTAACTGATTTGTTCTCCACTAATAAGTTTGTTTTTATTTTGAAGTAAGTATAGTGTTTCTCTGGTAAGGAAAATACATTTATTTGGAAAGAAATATAACTTTTATTGTTAATATTTGGTTATTAATCTTTACTAATTAATTGGTTGATTTTAATTTGTTTTAATATATACTCTTTTTGCTTTTCTGAACATAATCTGTATTTTGAAGATTGCCCAAAATTATCAATAGCAAGAGGAATGAAAATGGTTTCACTTTGTTCCCAGTAAATTGACAAAGGCTGCAAAAGATAGAAATAGTCAATTCACTGTTCTGGTGGAGGTGCAGAAAGATAGATACACTAATAAACAGTGGAACTCTTAATTGATTCAGCTCTTCTGGAAAACTGTTAAGAATTATATAAGAATAGGGGTGGCTAGGTGGCGCAGTGAATAGAGCATGTGCCCTGGAGTCAGGAGGACCTGAGTACAAATCCACTCTCAGACACTCAACATGTACTAGGCTTGTGCCCTTGAGCAAGTCGCTTAACCCCCATGGCCCTCCAAAAAAAATTTTTTTAAAAAGAGAGGGGGAAGGACCTACTTGTGCAGAAATATTTATAGTAACTCTTTTTGTGGTGGCAAAGAACTGAAAATTGAGGGAATGTCTCTCAATCAGGGAATGACTGAAAAAGTAGTGTATTATTTTGATAGCATACTGTTGTGCTATAAGAAATGACAAACAGGATGCTCCCAGAAAAAAACAAAAAGACTACACTAAAGTGATGTGAGCAGAAACACTAGAAAATTGTACACAGTAACAGCAACATTGTGTGATGAAGAACTATGAATGACTTAGCTATTCTCAGCAATACAGTGATCCAAGAGAATTCCAGTGGTCTCATGAAGAAAAATGCTATCCACATCCAGAGAAAGAATTGATGGAGTCTGAATGCAGATTGAAGCATACTAGTTCCACTTTATTTTTTCCATGTTTTTTTTCTCTTTTGGTCTCTTTTTTTTTTTACATGACTAATATGGAAATATGTTTACACACTTGTACAAATATAACCTAATAGCCAATTACTTACCATCTTAGAGAGGGGTAAGGGTAGGGAGACAGGGAGGAAAATTTGGAACTCAGATTTTTTAATGAATATTAAAAATTTGTCTTTGTACATAATGAGAAAAAACTGTTTAAAAATTTTTTAAAGAAAAATTGAAAAGAAAAAAGAGGCAAGGCTTTAGTGGAAATTGGGAAAGAAACAGGATTAAGCAGACCAGTAGGATTGTGGTTGGCTGGGAGAAAGGCGAACTCATTGTCTGAGCCTGGCGCACAAGTGAAAATTACTACTAAGATTCTACATTTCTCTCATCCATCCCTTTGTACCCCTCAGCACCACTTATTGCTGGGTCCTCAACTGCAGGTTAGGGCTAATTGCTCAGATGACTTAACTAAGCCTTCTGAGTATGATTGGCAGTTTGGAGAGGCAGCAAGAGGGGAAGTTTTAAACCTAGATCTTGTTGAGTTAGTAAAGTTGCTTATCATTCCTAAACAAACTGTTCTTTCTGTGTAAACCAGCAAAGTAGCTTTCTTGCAGTGTTTATTCAAGTAGAAAATATAGTTTATTAAGAAGTTTTTAAGAATGACAGGTTTCAACTCTGGGGTTAACCCTTAACATCCATAAAGTTGGCAGAGATTACTAAAGATGGAAGTAGTGTTGGGGGCTGTAGAAGTAGAAATACAGTAATACAATGTATGCGGTTGTGAATTTTTGGTTCAACTATTCTGAAAAAGTCATTTTGAATTATGATTTATTAAAGGATGATCACACGCCCATACTTTGTGACACAGAGACTCCAATGAAAGGCATAAACTCTCAGGAAGTCAGAGAAAGAAAGGTCCTATCTACACTAAAATATTCATTGCAATACTTTTTTTGGTAGCAAAAAAAAAAGTAGATGCAAAGGAGAAAAAACTAGATGCTCTCACACTACTAATTCTGGCCCTCATCCTCTCTAGCCTCGACTGTTGCAGCAGCCTTCTAATAATAGTCATTCTGCTTCAGATCTTTCCCTTTCCAGTCCATCCTCCAGAGTGCCAGAGGGATGCTTCTAAAAAAGCTCTCCTGTTTCCCTCTTGTCTGTGGGATTGAATAAATCTCCTTTATCTTTCTAAACTTAATACCTATCACTCTCCATCATGCATTATATGTTACAGCGAAATAAACTGACCGCATTCCATCACCTATCTTTTTGCTTTTGAAGTTGTCCGTCATGCCTAACTACGAACTTGAACCTTTTAAAATTCTTATTTTCTTTAAAGAAAATGAGCTCAGGAACAACTTTGCTATATGAAATCTTTCTTGATCTCCTCTTCCCTCCCTGCATTACCATATTTGTTTACTTCTGTGTTCACAAGTTGTTTCTCCTGGTAGAAAATAAGTTTCCTAAAGGGAGAGATTATTATTTTTGTCTTTACATGCCTAATACAATGTCTAGCCTGACATATAATAGATACTTAATTACTTGTCACTGATTATTTTTTCTCCTTTGTGTCTTTGATCTTGAAAGGGACCTTGAAAGTGAAAGATTTAAATTAGAGGCACTAGGTGGGATGACTGTTGAGGAAAATTATAAAATTCTGGGGCCAGTAAGAGGTAGGTAGTAATTGTCTCAGGAGCTTTGGGATAGTATAAACTTGAGCTTATGTGGGGGAAAAAACCTTATTTGAAGCCTTTTGTTTTTCTGTCACAGTCATTTGTGAAATTCCAACCATCTCCACAGCAAAAGGAAAAGTTAGGTGCTAGAAGTTAGGATTCCTCATCTTTGGGAAAGAAGAGTATTTGTTTCATTAACTATTCTCCAGGACCATGATGGTGGTTGTTTTTCCAGGTACTCAGGTTTTGGCCTCCTTTTCATTTTAGTATCTTGTCTTTCTGGTTCTGTTTATTTCAGTATACCTCTCTTAATTCACAGAAATACTCCCATGTTTCTCCAAATTCCTCACGCTCATCATTTTCTACTGCACAGTGTGTACTTAGCACAGTGCCTGGTACATAGAAAGCACATGATAGACAAGCATTGCTGCTCACTACCTTCCCATTGTGTTATGATTCTGCAGTCTTATAGCCATTCTCATATTAATGAGCACCCATTTTGTTTATATTTCTTTGCCACCACAAAAGGTACTACTATGAATATTTTGATATATATTGGACTTTTCTAATATTCTGAAGAAGCTATGAAATCTGTCATTGTGTGTGTCACACTTTTATCTTAAATCTTGTCTAGCTACCAAACTGGAATTTTTATGAAAACCATCTTAGTGGGCTTTGCCTGTAAATAACACTTGGCTCTCTGCACCAAATAGGATTGTCTTTTCTTTCTTTCTTTCTTTTTTTTTTTTTGGAGATCAATTGGGGTTAAGTGACTTGCCCAAAGTCACATGGCTAGGTAGTGTGTCAAGTGTCTGAGGCCGGATTTGAACTCAGATCCTCCTGACTCCAGGGCTGGTGCTCTATTCACTGCACCACCTAGCCGCCCCAAAATAGGCTTTTCTTATGCATATGCTTTGTAGTTTGATCTGATCTCACTTGCTATCTAGAAGCAACTTTCTGTTATTTGATCTTGTTTATATTTCAACTGAGAGAAAGGAATTCATTGGAAGGAAACTATTTTTCTTGTTACATTTCTAGTACTACAGTGTATATCAAAAGTCTTTAGGAAGTTCACACCTCCTAAAAAATTCACCTCAAAATTTAGATTCAAGGTAAATTTTGATTGAGTACCATATTATGGCAGAAGCATGGAAAGTAATTTCACAGTTATGATTTTTAGCCAAAAAACTTCAGAAGAAAATGTTGAAGAAAATATAGTTGATCAAGTATAGCAGCATTAAAAATGTATATACCTAGTGTGCTTTTACCATATTCTGTCTCTAAGAACAATTCACAGTAAGAAGCATACATAGGTTTGAGTAGCCTACAACATGTAACCACATGGCAGACATTTTGATCATAGTGTTAAGTTGGCTCAAAAGAATTGATTATTCCTGCCAGAGAGAGGTGATAAACTTAAAATGCAGAGAGAGACATATGTCTTTTTTTTGGTGTATGCCTTTTAGAAATTTGTTTTGATGGGCTGTATGTTCTTATTTTTCATTGTTTTTGTCATTGTTCATTTGGAAATAAGGAGATAGTAGTAAAGACAGATTATAAATGGATGTTAAATTAATCAATTTAGGTGTTTTTTTAATAGAGAAAAAAAATTTTAAGTCACCATCACATCTCCTGCCTTGCCCCTTTAAAAATGTTTTCACATTGCCTAGGATGGATATGGCTTCACTTAAATAAAAGTGTCACAAAAGTACAGCAGAAATATTTCTCAGGTACATTTTAAGAAACAAAGGCAAAGGTAGCATAGTTATATGGATGGAGAACAGCCATTGAAGTTCTTCTCATTCAAATTGAGCACAGGGAAAGTCATTAAAACTTATAATTGGCTTCAGAAGGTTTCATGGCATATTTGAAATTTCAAAGACTTTGAATGAGGGAGAGGAGAGAACTTTGAACACCGAGGGAAAGCTGCTTCCTCTCAGAACTTTGGGTATAGGAAGACCAGACAAAAGAGTATTTGAGCAAAGGAGAGGATCAAAGAAGGAAAAAAGAGGAAAAGAAGTAGGCAGTAGAGATCTTGAATTTGTTCCATAGTGCAGTAAGAAGCTGCTCTAGGAAGTCACACATAAGGGACATGGCAAAGAAATGGTTTTGACTGTTTGCCCCAAGTTTGACTGTCCAGGCACACAGTACTAGAGGGAACACAATTAACAAGGAAGAGTTATAGTTCTAGAGAGCTGACTCTCCATCTTTTCATTTATATGAAATGCATATAAATAAATATTGCTAATTTATAGTAACAGTTCGTTTTTCTAGAGGTCACATATCTGTCCAACTTCAACTTTCTGATACGAGTCAAAAGTAAGGACCATGCCCCACCCCAAACCCTCCAAAAAGTTTACTTGGTGTGCTGCTAATTTTACCCAGAGCCTTTGGAGAGAAAAAAGTAAACATGTCAATAATTTGTTCTTATAGATGCATAAAAGAAATTCTATATTATCTGGGAATCTAAATTTAAGAATTAGAGTGCTCGTTTGTAGAATCATAAAATGTCAGAATTAAGAGGGACCTTAGAAATTATTTGGTCCTTGTTTTCATTTTATATTTGAAGAACTGAAACATAGGGAAATGAAGTGACTTGCCCAGAGTTTCATTACTCAAAATTCTAATCCAATCTTCTAACTACATGCCACGGTTTTACTTACTTCTTGATGTTCCAGGACTTTTCAAGGGATAGAATTTTAAATGAAGCCACCCAGAATTGATGGTTAAGTGAGCTCCTTGCACAGCCCCATCCATCACTTTAGATAGTTTGCTCATTTTTCTCCTTGTTGTAATCATTTGTGTTTAGGTCATAGAATTTTGATCTCAATACCATTTTTTCCTTTGTGAGTTGATTTTTTTGACCTATAGTTTCTTAGACCATGAGATGCTTTTTATCCTTTTAATAACTTTATGATTTAAAAAAGTTATAAAAGTTAAAAAAGATTGTTCTTTCATAAGTGTATGGCCCTTGTCTGAGCCTGTTTCCCAGCTTTTCATAGAGATCTAGTGGCTTCCCGTTACCTCTAGCATCAAATAAAAATTGTTTGTCATTTAAAACCTTTCATAGGGAGTGGCTAGGTGGCACAGTGAGTAGAGCACCAGCCTGGAGTCAGGAGGACCTGAGTTTAAATCCGGCCTCAGACACTTAACACTAGCTGTGTGACCTTGGGCAAGTCACTTAACCCCAATTGCCCTCCCTTCCCCCTCCAAAAAGCAAAACAAACAAACAAAAAACCAAAGTTTGGTTCCAGCCTATCTTTCCAGGCCGATCCCACATTCTACCTCCAGTCAAGCTGTCCTACATTCCATGTCTTGCAGGTCACAACTGGAATGCTCTGCCCTCTCACTACTGCCTCCTACAACCCTTAACTTCCTTTAAAACTTCTCTTTTAAGAACCATTTCTTGAGTGAGGCTTTTCTGATTCCCTTTCCCCAGCTCCAAAATTTCTGCTCTCTTGAAATTTCCTTATACGTATAAGGCTTCTGCATTTATATCCAGTAAACATAGAAGTTCCTGTACAGGTGGGACTGCCTCACTTTTGTCTTCGTATCCTTAGAATCTAGTATAGTGCCTTAGCCTTAATATCTGTTGATGGTTGCATCTTGAAATCACTACATGGTACCATATAAAGCAGGTATTTAATAAATTATTTTGATAATATGGTGGAAATTTTTCTTTAATCTTTAGCTCTTCAGTAATTCTTACTTTCTGCCATAACATGCTTTTAAAGTGCCTGTTCAGGTCTTGAGGAATAAATTTTAGCCTAATATTTATCCCTCTTTTCTTGGGACTTAACAGGTTATTGAAGACAATGGTGTTCGAAGAGTTGTTGTGGTTCCCCAGGCACCAGAGTTTCACCCTGGTAGTCACGCAGTGATACACAGACCTCCCCACCCTCCTCTTCCAGGCTTCATTCCTCTTCCAGCTATGATGCCTCCTCCACCTCGTCATATATACTCACCAGTAACAGGAACGGGAGACATGACAACACAATATATTCCACAGTATCATCCTTCACAGGTATATGGAGATCTAGGTAAGTAGATACTTGAAAGTTAACAAGCTCCTTTAAAAAAAAAATCATCCTATTGATAAATATCCATGCCATTTTCTATTATCTTCATTTGGAAATTATTATGTTATACATAGGAATTCCACATCAATCCATTACCAACTGTATATTGAATATGATATATAAAGCACTTTGTAGCCCGGAAAGTGCTGTCAGCTATCCTAATTATTTTCATTATTTGCTTTTTTTTGGAGGTGGGAAGGCAGGGCAGTTGGGGTAAAGTGACTTGCCCAAGGTCACAAGGCTAGTAAGTGTCATGTTTCTGAGACTGGATTTGAATTCAGGTCCTCCTGACTTCAGGGCTGGTGCTCTATTCACTGTACCACCTAGCTGCCCCAGGTATTTTCATTAGTACTAGTACTTTTGAACTCAGCAGTGTGAGGATGCTGACCAAAGCATCTTTCCACCCAAGGAGATACAAAGATGTGACTAATAACAGATTAAACATGAAAATTGACTATGCATATTTGAATTCAAAGGACCTGAGTTCAAATCCCATTTTTGCTACTGCCTGTTTGACCTTAGGCACACAATTTCCACATGAAAAATAAGAGGATTAGTCTTGAGGACTGCTAGACTAGTCATTTCTATTTCATATAAAGAAAAATCCAATTAATTCTAATTCAGCAAAGCATTTAGGCACTGGGAATACCAGGAAGAAATTGAAATTGTTCATTCTTCAAGGAGTTTACATTCTACCAAGTTACTTTCATATTGTTATACTACAGTGAGATTTTCAAAGATGAACACATTTCTAGATATTGTATTCTTTCATGGTCTTGTTCATTATCCTCCGAGAGCATTCCTTTTAGCCTTATCCCATGTCTTCTTTCCCATCTCCTCTTTACTGCCAGTCTTCTGGAAATAATAGTTGGTACTTGCTGTCTCCACTTCTTTCTAACTTAAGCCTTTTGTCCTTTGAAATGTGGCTTCCTATACAGTCACTCTTTTGAAAGAAAGCCCTTCAAGATTTGTGTGTGTGTTTGTGCCAAATCCAGAAACTTTTCCAGTCGTTCTGGACTCCTGTATTTTTTATACAGTAGCCTCCTTTGGATTCCCTGATAAGCAAGGAATTTCTTATTCTACTTCTCTGATTACTCCTCTGTCTTAGGTGCTGGATCTTCTTTCCTGTCCCAGACCCTAAATGTAGGAGCCCCAGCAGTCTTTTTTCTCCTTGCACTATTTTTCCTATGTACTCTCCCATTTCATTTATCACCTCTTTGTAACTACCAAATCAAAATCTCTAACCCTTACCTCTCCTCATAACTCCAGACCCACTATTTTATTTACAAGGTATTTTCACTTGGTTGTCCCATTGTCACCTCACATTTATCATATCCAAAACTGAACTCAGTTCAAAATTCCCCCCGCTTTTTTTCTTGTGATTAAACCATGTTCTCAGTTATCCAGACTTGAACTTTCAGATACATCTTTCTGTTTTTTCTTTCTCACCTTCTACAACCAATCATTTATGAATCCTGTTGATTTTATCTCTTAAATCGCTCTTAGAAGTCTTATCCATAATTATGGGTGTGATAATATGATTTTATTCACGTGTCTTTCAGGTATCTGGTACTGGCTTGCTTTTTTCATGCTTTCATAAGCACTTTTAATGTGATGTAATTTTTTTTTCTTGTTCCTAGATTCACTCTCTACACATGGTAGATCTAACTTTAGAGATGAAAGATCTAGTAAAACTTATGAACGTTTACAGAAGAAATTAAAAGATCGACAGGGATCACAAAAAGATAAATTGAGTAGCCCACCATCATCACCTCAGAAATGTCCTTCTCCTACAAATGAACATAATGGACTTATTAAAGGACATAATGTGGGTGGCTTAAGCACAGGATCAGCAAAGAATAAAGCAGGAAAAGGAAAAGTCTCACAAATGGATTCAGAAATAGAAGGTAATTAAAATATCATATTTTCCTACTGCTCTTTTTCTACCTTTCTCACATTTTGTTTAACCTGTTAACTTTTCTCATAATAAAACCTCATTCTAATAATGTACTTACTTTTGCAGTGGCTAAGTAAATTGACAGATTAAGAGCCTAGTACTTCAGAGCTTTGAAAATGCATAGTTTTGTCTTATTTGACCATGTTATGAATAGGGAAACTTCACATGGTCTCTCTCAAATGGCCTGTTGCCTGTCCAGGAGAAATTTCTGAGTGAAAAATCAGAAATCATAATTAATTCCATGTTCTCTACTTCAAAGTTCTTTCACACCACTGATCTTGATTTCAGTTCTTATCTTTATCCTGACTATTCTTTATTCTGCCCAAAATAATCTTCTGACTACTCCCTTATATCTGTTTTCAGTTCTTACTTTATACTTTGGTATAGTCTACTGTTAATAGTTGGAATAATATTTTCTTCCAGCTTTACAAAATCTGCTTTCCTTCCTTCCTCCTGATTTTTCACCCGTAAATTCTCTTTTATGTGACCTTTCCCAAACAAGTAGGAGGGAAGTAATAGTTCTCTTTTCCTACCCAGTACTGCTTGTCCTTTTTCAAGGAAATTATGAGCACTAATCCCTGTGTATTACTAAACATTGTATAAATAAAGAATAGATTAAAGCTCTCTATGTACACTATGCACTCAAGGACTTTTCACGCCTTTATTTTAGTTAGTTTTTTACAACCTTCTTGGTCTTGAATTATTTCATGATTTGTTATAAAGTTCTTGTTGTAAATATTCTAGATAGATAGTCTTCTTAATATGTTTTATATTTTGTTGTTTTTTTAGACATTTACTAATTAATTACAAAATGTAAGAAACTTTGGTATGAGAGATATAAGATTGAAATAAGATAAACTTCAGTAAATTTAGTTTTAAAATAATAACTGACATTTATATGGAATGACAAGCTATATTTCCATCTTGAGAGTAAAAAATTTAATTGAGGCTGTCTTTTGTCAGCACAGTCACAAAATTCATAGCAGAAACTATCCATAAAAGTTAATACAAAACATATAAGAATTTCTCCAACTCCTTATTTCCTGTGGAATAAAATATATCCACTATAACATCTTTTTAAAAATCCTCCATAATCTGACTAATTACAAATGTCTCCGGGCAATTTTCATCTTCAACTCTTTGCATGCTGTTAATTATAATTGAACTGGAATATAAGCTGTCCTACAGTCTTATTCTATACTAGTGTGTATTTTTTTCTTTTTTTAATTTATTTTTGGCATCCTTTTCTTTTTAAATTAAATTTTGAGTTCCAAATTTTCTTTCTTCCTTACACCCCTTCCATACCCTGTGAGAGGGCAAGCAATGCAATGTTAATTATACATGTGAAATCATGCAAAACATATTAGCCGTATTTCAAAATAAAAGAAAAATAATGTGAGAAAATTTTATTTCAGTTTGTCCCCCAGAGTTCATCAGTTCTGTCTTTGGAGGCAGATAGCATTTTTTCATCAAGAGTCCTTTAGAATTGTCTCAGATCATTGTGTTGATCATCATTATAACATTGCTGTTATCGTGCGCAATGATCTCCTGGTTCTTCTCACTTCACTGTACATCAAATTCATATAGGTCTTGGCTATGTTTTTTCTGAAATCCCCTCAACCCCATCATTTCTTTTAGCACAGTAGTATTCTGTCACAATTGTATGTCACAGCTTATTCAGCCATTCCCCAATTGACAGTACCCCAGTTGAGTATCCCCTCGATTTCCAATTCTTTGTCATCACAAAATGAGTTGCTAGAAATCATTTTCCTATCTCTTTGGGATACAGATTTTCAATTGTAAACTGGGACTGTGTCAGTTTTACTTTGCATAGCATCTGGAAGAGTGTCATGGGACCGTTGAGGCACATAATTCTGTTTGGCCATGATGATTTAGAAATAGAAACTAGTGCCGTTTTCACAAATCTTTTTAAAACTTGTTTTAAATGCTAGTACAAGACAGTAATAGTAGAGAGCATTGATGTCTTTTAACATGCATCATTATATGTTAAGTCATTTTCTCAACTCATTTTATCCTTAAATGAGTTTGGGTAAATTGATAATTCATGTTCTAATTTGTATTACATTAGCAAATCACTCAGCTAAGTAATTTGGAGCAAGTAAAGGGAAATAAAAATAAACTTCAGGAGAAGTACCAAAATATAACTTCTCTTCCCTTTCCCACCTCCTCTAGTCCCATACAATAGTTTAAATTTGATTTTATCTTTTTCTACTGTGAAATTCCAGTCCTCTCACATGACCAACCATAAACTCTAAGCCCTTATAATTTTTCTCTTTATCAGTTCTAGCCTTGCTAGTTTTGTAGTCTTCTGGGAAGCTAAGAATCACTGAATAGTCCACTGCTTCAGTTTCCAGAAATATCAATGAACGCTCTTAATTCTAATGAAGTAAAGTGCAACTTATCTTTTTAGAAAAATACAGTTAAAGCTCACCATGGCCACAACTTGAATTGAGGTCTTCCAGACTTTGAGTAAGCACTCTTCCATCCACTACTTCAGAGCCAGTAGTAACTGAAATCAAGTCCTGCCTGTAACTCATACTGGCTGTGTAACCCCTAGACAACTCATGAGCACCTCTGAGACTCCTAAGCTTCAGTGAAGGTGCCAGCCTGCACTGGTAGAAAGGGAATTCACTGTACTAATGAAGTCAGAAATCCAGTCCCTGAACATGTGATTAAAACATGACGTGCAACAGGCCTCCCACTAGCTTCTGAGTAAATTAGGGACTTGAATTTCTTAAGTTATAGTCTTCTATAGACTGTAATGTATATGTAACATTTCATTGTCTAATTTGATTGCCAACATTTTCGCCTTTTATTTTTGAGAACTAATTTTTTACTTTTTGGTCATAAAAAAATGAATGACTTTTAAAGTTTTCGATTTTATTTCCTACTTCAAACATAACATTGGAAGAGATAGTTAAACAAAAGAATGTGGCAGCAAGCTGTTAAAGTGGAAATAACTTGAATTTATAAACTTTGGGCATTGCAGCATTTTTAAAAGTCACATTAATATTTGTGCAATTTCTTTAAAATATTTTTCAATTTTTATTTACTTTTTTAAAGAAAAGGATGAAGAAACAAAAGCACTTGAAGCCCTCCTTTCTAGCATTACCAAGCCAGTGGTGAGTACCTGAGATACTTTCTTCATTTTTGAAGATTTAATCTTTCTATACATAAACTGGTAATAATTGTTATGCATAGAATATATGCAGATTTGTGGGGTTTCTGTTCATATATTATCTTTAAAATAGGTATTAAAGATGTGTTAGTCTATAGACAGTACTGTTAAAGAAATTCAGAACCTTTTTACTTTAGAATTAATTCTAGACTAATTAACATATGAACATTGCAATTATATATTTACATGTATTAGTAAACGTTTATTAAGTACCTACTACATGCCAGACACAGTGCCAAGAATTGAGGATACAAAGAAAAAGACAATCCCTACACTCACTAATCCCCCTCCTAAGGATGGATTGGAGAAAGTTTCAGAGGGAAGGCACTAACTTTAAGGATGAGTGGGAAAGGCTTCTTGAATAAAGAAGGATTTTAGCTTGAGACTTAAAGGAAGCCAAGAGGCAAAAATTAGGAGGGGAAAACATTCTAGGCATGGGGAACAGCCAGAGATGGAGAATCTTGTTTGAGGAGCATTCAGGAAGCTGGTGTCACTAGATTAAAGAGAAAAGGCAGGGGTTGAGGAGACTTGAGAAAGTGGAGGGGAAAATAAGGCAGAGAAAGGGGTACTGGTTTATGAAGAGCTTTGAATTACAGCTTCATTTTTGATGCTGGAAATGATATGGCAAGAAACTACTGGAATTTATTGAGTAGCGAGGTGACATAGTGAAGTCTTCAATTTTGGAAAATCACTTTGGCAGCTGAATGGAAGGTGAACTGGAGTGGGGACAGACTTGAGGCTGGTAGACCCACCAGCAGGCTATTGCAGTAGTCTAAATGTGAGAAAGACAGCTTACCCCAGGGTACTAGCAATATTAGAGGAGAGAATAGAGTTCTGAAAAACACTAAGTGGTATCCAGTTTTGTCCTGCAAGTCACATTTTCAAGAGTCTGGGTAAACAAACTTGAACAAAGCTTTAGGAAAAAAACGTTTGTCACTTAGCCAGTAAATATGTAGATGAAGCATTTTAAGGAAGTTTTCTTGTATATTTAAGTGGTAGCTTTCACACATTTGATAGATACTGTATAACTCCTCTGATCATTAGTTTGATAAATTTTTTTGGAAGTACAAAGTACTTTGAAATTTTCTTACACATATAAAATATAAAACGTTTACAAAGTAAGCTCATTAGCTCACCCCCCCAAAAAAAGCTTTCAAACCCACAGACATATGAGGAAAAATATCTTCTGTTTTGCACTAAACCAGAGTTCACATGATTAAAAAGTATTACACACTAAAGTTTTATGCCTTTTACTTTGTGCCAAAAGCAAATGAGAGAACTTGAGAATTAAAAAAAAAAACAGAAAATTTTACAACTTGGGGAGGGGAGGCAATGATCTGCTTAATTCTGTGGTACCAATAGTCCTGGTAACTTTGAATAGCCCTAAATGTTCCCAGACTTGGCAGACCCTCTCTGACCTAACACCAGAATTCATGCCCAACTGAAAATGGGCATATTTCTCCAGATGAATTATTGTAGGTAAGCATGTAATATAGATATATAGATATCATATATGTTTGCTTTTGTATGTTTAATTCTCTCTTCCCATCAAATTACAAGCTTTTTATATGTGTGTATTAGAGTAAGGAGTCATGCCTATTCTCAACTTCTTTTGTAATTCTTCACAGCATACTTAAACAGTCACATTTCAGCCACTACATGTTTTAAAGAATTTCTAAATGTTATATTTTAACAGGTATCAGACATACAAGCAAGAACAGTAGTACTTACATGGTCACCTCCTTCCAGCAGCATTAATGGGGAAGCAGAGGAAAATAATGTGCCAGAGCTCTATGGTTATGAAATCCTAGTTTCAAATACTGGAAAGGATGGGAAATATAAAAGTGTTTATGCGTAGGTATTTTTCATTTTTATTTTTCTCCCTCCTATTACATAAAATAATTTTTATCTCTAACTTGGTTAGACGAGCCGCATGGCATAATGGATAAAGGCTTTGGAATCAGGAACACCTAGTTTCAAGTTACGCCTTTGACACATGGTAGCTGTGTAAACCACAGGCAAGTTATTTAACTCGTCCCTCAAACAACTTTCTAAAGTTCTAAATCACAAACAAGCAACCAAACTACAATGGTAGAAACAGTTTATGCATGGGTACTTCTCCTCTCACAGGTGAGTAGGGAGCCCTCAAGTATAAAACGTTTTTGAGAGTCTTCTTCCATTGACTTGATCTGTGGAAAAAAATTGATTTTAAATCTGATGGTCTGCATTTATCTATAAATGTAGTTCTTTTACCTCATCTGGGTATTATGCTTGTGATCAGATTTTGAAAACATATTGTGGTTCTAAATGCCAAGTTCAAATGTGTGTAGCATATCAACTGGCCATAGTCATACTCTCCATATAATGGGAGAATATTATGGATAATTTAGTATAATAAATGCTTTTTTTTCCAGACTTTGTTCATATACTAGTTAGTCTCTGCTATACAGAAAACACCGGTCTCTTGGTGGCTAATTATATGTTACATTACAAGTACGAAGAAAGACGTTACGAGTGGAATAACTAGGCCTATACCATAAAAAATATAGTTGGGTGAAAAGAGGAAAAGTGAAGCTTCATAAAGCATCAGCCCCTAGAGCAGTCTTAAGGAGTACCTGGTCCCCACTCTGTACTGACACCTTCTTGTTAGCTAACAGGTTTTTTAAGGCAGCCCATATACACCAGCCCTTTTCAGATTTATTCTGTTACTAATGACTTCTATTCAGATGTTTAAGGTATTCTTATCTGTATCTGCTCTGCAGAAAGGACCTGAGGTCCAAACTCCACCCCCAACCCTACTAGCCTTTCTTCAAATCAAGTCCTGTCTTTGGAGTATTTAGATACATTTTAGCCCAGCTCATATGCTAATTTCTAAATTCTAAATTGGGTACAAAGATTTACTTACATGTATGAGAGTCAGAAGAATATTTTTCTATATAGGTACTTAAAAAAACTAAAAAATGTAATGTAATTGTTCTGGTAAGTATTAATTTATACACAGAATGATATGCTGCAGAGTATAAAAGCAATGGTAAATCTTTTTTCCCAGTGGAGAAGAAACAAGTGTCACTGTAAACGACCTCAAACCAGCAACAGATTATCATGCAAAGTGAGTAATTCCAGTTAATTTATTTTCTTCTAGCATAGCAAATGACATTTATAGAAATACAACTCCCAAGAAGTAACCATTTTGTATGTATTGATTTTGTTGGGAAAGCATGACTGAAATGGAATGTAGGTTTCTGTCAGTAGCACTTAAGCTTAAGAATTATTTGTGTTTTCATTGCAGAAGTCTTTTTAACTTCAGTATTCTAATAATATGCAAAGCACTTTATAGGACACATCAGTTAACGTGGAAACTGCCCAGCGTACTCACAATTTAATAATTATGGGAAGAGTTAATTATCGCTTGACATTTGTACAAAACTCACTCTTGAACAAACATGTTTTGCATATGTTAGCAGAAGAATTCAGAGATTCCTTTAAGTAAATTATTTATTTTACTACTTTAGAATACAAGCAGAATGTAATTCCATAAAGGGAAACCCTTCAGAAGCTGAAAGTTTTACCACTCTGAGCTGTGAACCAGATATACCTAATCCACCAAGAATTGCCAACCGAACCAAAAACTCACTTACGTTACAATGGAAGGTAAGTACATTCTAAAACATTTTTAGATGGAATGTTGAGTGTTTTATCCAAAGAACTGAATTCTAATAGCTTGCTGAAGAAATAAAATATAAAGATACCATGTTTTTCTAATTAGCGATACATGTATGCATAGCTACATATTATGTTCTTCATGTTTCAGTACAGTGCTGCTCAAGTTTTTGTTAAATACATGAGCGTGAGATAGAAAACTAAGGCATTACCAGTAGTTGTCTGTAAATGTACTTAGGAAAACTAGGCAGAAAAAAAAAAGACTAGAAATCCCTTCTGTATCTGTGAAAATTGCTTAATTTATAAAAACCAAAAGGCAACATGTTTCTTCTGTTGCAAATTATTTTTTCAGCCTCACAGAATCCTAGATCTAGATCTGGAAGAGACTTCAGAAAACACTCTGTCCAACCCCCTTGTCTTATAAGATAAGAAAACTGAATCCAAGAGCACTTTAGTGACTTCCCCTGAGTCTCACAGGTAGCAGAGAGGGAATTTAAGATTTTAATTTGGGCCCTCTGACTTGAAATTCAGCACTCTTTCCACAGTACCGTGCTATATGTGGCCTAGATGCATGCTGCAGCTAGAGCTTTTGTTTTGATCACTTTTGAAAAATTAGACATTCCTGATAGAGAATTGTAGAAAACAGACATTTCTAGGTTTGTCATAGCCCTGTACTAACTGTCCAAAGATGCTTTCATCACTTTCTTCTCTGTATGTATCAAAAACATTGTCATCCAAACACAGATTCCTATGAAAGTATCTTGAAGGTATTTGATGGTGTTTATGACCTGATTTGTTGGACTTGGTTTTTGAGGGATCTAGCTAATATAGTTTCTGTTCGTGCCATATTTTGTGATTTAAATGCATGATATAAATTATCTCATTTGATTCTCATAACACTCCCATTATGAGGTAAGTAGTACTTGTATTATCTCCCAGGTTGCAGATAAGAAAACCAAAATTACGATTATATATTGAATGAATACATCTGTTAACTTCTTTCCCCTGAGTCTACTCAGAGTTGGTGAGGTATTTCTGTGGGATTAGGAAACATTGTACAGATTATGTGAATGTGCTTGTGTGCATACAGGTGTTTCTTAAAGTGTTACCATGAAGCCAAGGAGTTACTTTGCTTGTTTAGTTAAGAACCTAGAATCACTTAATTTAATATTAATTTTTAACCAGTGTGATCAGAGAGTAGAGGATTGTATTCCATGAACTTTTCCAATTAATCAAAAGCTGAAATTGTATGTCTAGAGCAGTGGTTCTCAACTTTCCTAATACCATGACCCTTTAATATTCATGTGGATGTATCTGAATGTGGGCGGACCCGCCTGGAGACGGATAGAGGAGCTATGTCTCAGCTCCTAAGACCATCAGAAATATCTGTTTTCCAGTGGTCTTAGGCAACCCCTGTGACCCTTGTGAAAGGGTCGTTCAACCCCCAAAGAGGTCGCAACCCACAGGTTGAGTACTGCTGGTCTAGAGGCAGTATGTTGTAGAGTAAAGAAAGTCAGAGTCCTGAGTCGTAGTCCAAGTCTTTTCACCTTTCTGGGCCTTACTTTCCCCATTTGGAAAGTGAGTGATTAAATTAAATGATCTTTAGCATCCCTTCCAACTCTAATATTCTATGATTTGAAAGATTTAACATGAACTTTAACATTACTCTTGTAAAAAGCCCACGAGAATGGGGAAGATCTTATTTTTTTAACTTTTTTCTAAGCTATGTTACAGGAAGCAGTCATTTATCCTATCCAGCAGCTAAAGCCAACCAATACACAGTCAAGAACACAGAAATAAGCATAGCAGTTCTCTGAGCAGCCAGAAGAGTTGTCACACACTCTATTCAGTAAATTCCAGTTCACATAAGAATTTCCTCAATCCTCTTCAGGTGTTCTAACTTTTATTTTAGATGTCTTTTCAGGGAGCTTGTTTATCTGATTTCCTAACTCACCAAAGATGAAAAGCAGCAAGTTAGATGGTCTGACTTGTACAGAAACTGCTAGAAGTAGATATCATAAAAGCCTGACGAGAGATGGGACAGAAAAATTATAAAAGACAAACACAAATTCAAAGATTAATAGGAGTTTTAAATCATTTAGTATAGGGACAAGCATATTTCAGTAGCCCAAGATGGCATAAAAAGTAATAAGCCAACAGTTATATAGTATAAGGTTTACAAAGTGCTTTCTACTGATTAGCCTCGTTTGATTCTTTCAGTGACCCTGTGAAATGGGGACTGACTTTCTCATTAACTTCATTTTACAGATGAGGAAGCTGAGAATTGGAGAAGTTAAGGGTGAAGTTAAGTGCTTTTCAGCCCAAGGGTGGAAAGCAGTAGGATTCAAACCCAGGTCTTGCCAGACTTTGTCTTCACAGTTCTTTCTACCATACTGCGTTGCTTTTCTCATATCACCTAACCTAGCAGCATGTTATAGTCATTAGCAATTTATAGTGCTAGACCTTAGACAGAAAGAATAAGTTCAGTTTTGTTCAATATCCAGAGTAGAAGAAGTCACAGTAACCTATTTTAGAAAGGTTTCCATTAAAATAAATGTTTTTTTAAATCATGATAGGTATGAGGTGCATGTCTATTATGTATGAATAGCTTATAGCTTATTCTCAGTATTGCCTGAAAAATGAGGTATTGAGTTACGGATGGATACACATGTGCGTGCGTGCACGCATGCACACACACACACCTTTTCAACAGAGAATGCTTAGCAAGCTGCAATGCTTTCTTGGTAACTTATTTTCATCATTCTAAGCATTCATTATTGAACTGAGCTGTAATAAAAATCACAGTCTGCTGTTTTAATTTTTCCTGGCTCATCTTCTGTGAGGCATCAGCTGTCACTCCTGGCTGCTTTCATTGTATCTAGCCCAGTGAGTTTGCTGCTTCTAATCTGCTTTGGTCTGGGAAGTCAGATAACCAAACTTGTGAGGATTTAATATTAAATCAAAGGAAATCAGTTTTTAGTGCTGTAAAGTATATGATTCCATATTGAAGCTTTTTATTTTGTTTTAATTTTTTAGCACTTATTTTTATATTTTGAGTCCCAAATTTTTTCCCTCCCTACAACTCCTCCTTCATCTGTTGAGAAATCAAGGAATTTTGAGATATACATTATACATGGGGAGTCATACAGAACATCTTTACATATTAGCCATTTTGTTTCTCCTCCCCCCCCCCAAAAAAAAAAAAACACCAAAAAATAAAGTTTAAAAAATATGCTTCAGTCTGCATTCAGAGTTCATTACTTCTCTGGAGGTAGATGGCATTTATCCTCATGAGTCCTTTGAAATTGTCTTGGATGACTGTCATGATCAGAGTAGTTAAGTCTTTCACAGTCAGTCATCCTTAACAGTATTGCTGTTGCTGTATGCAGTGTTCTTCTGGCTCTGCTTACTTCACTTTATATTAGCCCGTGTAAGTTCAGGTTTTTCTGAGAGAGGTTCCTGTTCATCATATCTTATAGCACGATAGTATTCCATCACATTCATATACCACAACTTATTCAGCCATTCTCCATGTGATAGGTGTCCCCTCAGTTTCCAATTCTTTGCCACCACAAAAAGAGCTGCTATAAGTAATTTTTTATGTACAGAGCCTAATTGGTTTCCCTTTGTCGTGTATCTTTCTTTTATAATCTATCTTCCTCACAGCTGCATAATTGATATTTTCTTTCTAAGACACAGTTCTGTCCCTGTAACTCCTTAAAAACAAAACAAAACAAAAAGCTAAAAAAAGCTCCTTTAGTTTCCCATTGTCCTTAGGATAAAATAAAAACTTCCCTGCCAATTAACACCTTTCGTAATCTCACTGGATTGATTACATGTTGTTCTCCTGAACATATTATAACCAAACTGACTTACCTGCTCTTCCCTGTATCTCCCAACAACATTGCATCTCCTACCTCTATGCCTTTGCTTCCAAACTTTGCTTAATAATAACTAACCTTTATATGGTACTTTAAAGATTGTCTAGCACAGACCTGCATTATCTCCTTTGATCCTCACAATAACCCTGGGAGGTTATGGAGGAAATGGAGGCAGAGAAAGATTAAGGGATTTTCCCAAGGTCACAGAGCTAGTAAGTGTCTAAGGCATATTATAACTTAAGTCCTAACTCTTAATCCCAGTTCTCTAATCATTAAGTTGTGTAGCTGTCTCTTCTTAAAAAATATCTCAGTGACTACTTTGATTTCTTTGTTCTCTGTACATTTTCTATCAATAAAGATCACATAAAGTGAAAAAATCTTTAAATTAAGTTCTGATTTATAATTATTCTCTCTTTTAGGCACCTTGTGACAATGGTTCTAAAATCCAAAGTTACCTTTTAGAATGGGATGAGGTAAGTCAGTTAATACTAATTATATTTTTATTTCCTCAGAGTGATTAGGATTGTGTTCATACTAAAGCAGATATTGAGATCCCATGTTTTTAAAGCTCCTGATATTGTGAACTCAAGCTTCCTATGATTGTACCATACAATGAAGTCTCAGATTTTTATTATTTTTTATTGTTTATATTATTCCAGCTTATTTTTACTTATATTTTTCCAGATTTTATTTATATTTATATTATTCCAGATTACTTTTCAAAATAATTTGTACCCTTTGAAAAGCCTATTGAACTTTTTATGCGGTGTTTGGTGGGAGTCTGTACAAAACCATGGTTGCCTAAAACTTGCAATTCCCTCTGTGCTAACTTGGTTGCTAAAGCTACTCTTACCACTGTAGCTAGCATACTTCTCTTCTAGTGTGGCCTTTCTTTGTCTTGCAAAAAAGAAAACCTCTTTAATCCTAGTTTGGCAAAAGAGTCTAGAAGCAAGAACAGCAAAAACATTGTCTAGGAATTGCCAAATACAAAGAATGGTAGATTAGGATGCAGAGAAGAACTTTAAATCTACAGAGGTAAGAATGGTGCTGCAGAGTAGATTATCTCAGGCATATCAGCTCATTTAGGTAGTTTTAACTTTCACTTTCACAGTAGTAATAGGCAACCAGATCCCAGACCCCTGCAACCCCTCTGTTTCTCATTGTTTCCTGTTCTTAGTTAGGTCACTTCACTTGGCAAAGCTCAGACTGCTGCATCCAACTTTCTTTGCAAAGCTGCAAACTGCTCAGCTCCCTGGTGAGAAGATTGCATTGAAGTAGAGACCAAGGCCAGGCCAGGCATGGCCCTTTCTTTACATGTTAACCTGTATTTTACTACTTTTTCCCTCTACTTCATGCCTATGAAAGCATAAACATTTCTCTATTTATGCATCTGAGAATAGTAATTTCGTTTGCTAGTAAGAATATAATTTGTACTTTGTTGTAGTAGTATTTTATTTACATAATGAAACTAAGTTTATTGGTCTCTAAGTTAGGAATAGCTCTATGATGACTTTACTACCACTGTTTGCTATCTAAGATGTTGCTGCACTTGAAAACTCAAAAGATCTAGGGGGCAGTGTAGACATGTATGCTTGTTTCCAGTTTTTTCCCCTCTTTCCTTTATGAGTATATTTTCTGTAACTTAATTCTTCTTTCTCTTACTTGCATGATTTTGTATGCATTTTCATGTTTCTTTATAGACTGTGCATCTATAAGTTTAATGGCATAATAATTTTCTTTTGGGACATTGGCATACCGCAGTTTGTTCAGTTATTTCCCAGGCATGGGATATAGTAGATTGCCTCCAGTTTGTTAGCAATAGCAATAGTCAGTTGGTCAGTCAATAAGCCTGTAAGCACTTTGCTTGGTGCTAGGGATACAAAGAAAAGCAAAAGATGGTTGTTGCACTTGAGAGGAGCTGAAAATTAATGGGGGAGATAACAAGCTCTATTAAGGACAAATAGGAAATAATCAACAAAGGGAAGACAGAATTAAGTGGAGTTGGAAGAGGCTTCTTATAAAAGGTAACATTTTAAATGGAACTTGAAGGAAGACAGGCATAGGTAGTAATAAGGAGGGAAAACATGGGAGACAGCGAGTAGAAATGCCTGGAGCCAAGAGAGTGCTGGGGACCCTCTTTTCTTTGGTGTGTGAAACCCCAGGGTACCTCATCCAGTATAGATTGGCACTTTCTGTGACACTTCTCATCAGTTTCCTAGAACCTGAGAGGTTATGTGACTGGCCCCAAGTCTCAGAACCAGTATGGTCAGAGCTGGGACTTGAATCACCAAGTCTTGCTAGCTCTCTATATCACGGTGCCACACTCCTTTTCAGATCCAATTTGTTACTATTAGGAATAAAGTTGCTTTGACTATTTTTGTACAGGTAAGTTCCTCTCCCTTTGTTCCCTTCTTCCTTAAATGTGGGTTAATTATATGTCTGCCAAGACAATTCAGTGGTCTAACTCATACTAAGTAGATCCATTGATGACACTCAGAGTTATTTAATAAGATTATGCTACCGTTTTCCTAATTTATAGTACTTGAGAAAAATAAATTTAATCATCTCAAAGAAATCTGCCAGTGTTCTTAAATTTAGGAATACTTTACATCTCTTTGCTTATTTAAGGAAAATACCATCAATTTTCATTATCACTCCATTAATTTGGGGAAGATTGTGAAACCTAACTTTTCAACTTTAGTTGACTTTACTGCTTAATAAAAACTATATGAATCATTTGGATATGACACATTAATGAATTCATCGGTATTCTTGGAATGGTAACTGATGTTTATATAGCACTTGAAGATTTACAAAATGCTTGACAGATGTAATTTTATTTGTGTCTGCTACAAAGAATTCTGTGAAGTAGGAATTACAGTCAGAATTATCCCCATTTTAGAGATGAGGAAACTGGGGCTTCAGAGTAGTTGTGATGTGCCCATCATCTCACAGCTCCTAAGTGTCCATTGGGATTTAAATCTAGGTCTTCCTAACTTCCTAATGCTCTCTCTGCTCTGCCTTCTGCTTCTCAAAAGGGCATCTACACCACTGACAAGCTCTTACTGACACCAAGTCTTGCTCAAGACTCTTACTTGCAGTCATTTTCTTAAGCATGTAGCATTTTTGTAGAACAATTTAAGGAATTTCTTAGTGTATTCTGCTCCTTTCCTGATAATACATATAGCTCTTCTACCCCACTAACCCTAGAAAGACTGGAATTTAAGAAGGCCTCAAAGGGTCAAGATGCATCAGTTAACAATAGTACATTTTTTTATCTGTAAGACAAAATAGAGATGGGATAAAAGTTAGTTCAAAATAAAATTATAGCATGTTTTGTCTTTTAACATGCCTGGTCTCTAGTAGTAAATGATTCTTAGCTCTTATATAGCACTCTAAGGTTTGCAAAGTACTTTTACATATGTTATCTCACTTGCTCCACACAAACAACCTGCTTTAATGCTATGAGAATCCCCACTTTGCAGAAGAAGGAACTGAGGCCTACAGGGATTAAGTGACTTGCCCAAGGTTAGAGGGTTAGTATCTGAAGCTGGATTTTTAACTCAGCTAGAAGGAGTAGCCTGAGGGAAATGAATCCCTTTGAATGGCCCATTCAATCCAGTAACTATAATTTCAAAAGAGAAAAGGAGTTGGTATTTGTTGACTTGAAATCTGACTTTTTAAAAGTGGTGAATATCTATAACTAATAGAAGAATATGCTCATTGATATAAATATAGATAGAAAGTTGAAAACTTTAGAGTGACCCTTAATCTGAATCTGATAGATTAGAAGGGAAGTTTAGGTGTCATAATTTTTCTTTTTATGGTGTTGGACTTAAATAAGTTAAAATGTACTTCTAAAATTTGTATCACAAACCTTAATGCTCCTTTGCCAGCTCCACAAAGGTATGCATGTGTTTAGACAGAGTAATAATTTCTTTTCATTAGAACACTTACTACTTAGCACTAAATTCTCTTATTTCATAACTCTTAGCTAGGAGACATTTCTTCCTACGAGGTTTCTTTCATAGCCTTTCAAGCCATTCTATAATTGCAAATATAGAGCTTTTTTTTTTTTTTAAACTGAACACATTGGTTTGGATTGTCCTAAAGCTGTTTAATATGTAACTGGATAGCGCCATAATTTTCCCCAAAAATGATATGTAAATCTTCATTACTTTTGAGCTATCAGATAATGAACTTTTCAAGTACTGTTTGTTTTTGATATTTGTAGCTTGTGTGTGTCTTTAACAAAAACACATTTGATGTATACTGTCTTGTTTGTTACCCAATAGACTTTCAATAACATTGGGGTTGATTTGTATTTTTGTAACAATGTACGAAATATAAAATTCATGCTTTCATTTTAGGGGAAAGGAAATGGAGAATTTTGTCAGTGTTACTTTGGCCAACAGAAACAATTTAGGATTACTAAATTATCACCAGCAATGGGTTGCAAGTTTAGACTAGCAGCCAAAAATGACAAGGGTACAAGGTAAGTCATATTATATGAACTATTACAAGAATTGCCTTTCAGTTTTCTGCAGTACTAATTATCTGGAGCAAATCCTGCTTTCAGAGTTTTAGTAATGTGGAAAGGCATTCTTATGACTCCCACTGGGGTAGAGTAAACACAAGTATGTTTGCCAGTAAAGTACTTATGCTTAATTAAGGTTTCTTCCTTAGCCCCCAAATTATGACCCTTCACCAAACTTCTAATGATGTCTTGCCAGTTCAAATAGGCTAGTCCTTTGTTGCCAGTCCAGTATTTGAGGCCCTCCTAGTCTAGCTTAGAACCTGGTAACGCTTACTCTTATTTGACATAGCCTTGAGGACCCAGGGTTGCTTCCATGCCCAGTGAGGCATTAGAATAAAACTTTGATAGAGGTCCCAAAGTAACATTGAAATGATTTTTAGATCATCCATCTAAATAGATTATCTAAATTTGTGTCTGATTAGTGGAAATTATTGATAGTTAACTTATGACTCTATGAGAAATGATTTTTCATACAGTATATAGATAAGATTTTTGAAAGGACTTTGAAAATGGCTAAATTCCTTAAAAATAGGCGGTGATGTCACTATGTCTGCAACTATCCCAGAGATTCTATATAAGATCTTTAAAATATCTTTTAGGATCATGCTAAAACAAGATGACTATATCTCTGTGTGTGCCTGCATATATACATGTGTACATATGTACATGTCTGCATGCATACCAAATATAAGGTAACTAGAATTGTAGGGGTAGCACCTGGGATGACACAGATGAGCTTGGTGGTGGTGGTTGTAATAAGTGATTCCAGGATGCAGCTCTGAGAAGGGGAGTGCATTCCATGCATGGAAGACAGTCAGCACAAAAGTAAGACAGAGCTGGGAGGTAGAATGATGTGTATGAACAGCATGAATAAAAGGATATTATAAGAGTTTTACATTTAGCAGAAGGTCACTATCAAATCCAAGGAATTATTAACACTACAGTCATAATCTGTTATTATGAACTAATTCTTGAGGTGTTTAGGAATGTTTCTAGTTCCTTCTATTAAATATGAATATTTTTTGTCTGTAACAGCGGTTTTAGTGAAGAGGTCTTATATCACACCTCTGGCAGTGCCCCTTCCATGCCAGCGAGTCCTACACTTGTTAAAGCTGGAGTTACTTGGTTGTCCTTACAGTGGAGTAAACCCTCAGGAACACCATCAGATGAAGGAATCTCATATATTTTAGAGATGGAAGAAGAGACATCAGTAAGTGTTAATGTATACTTTGAAGATTTAAATGAGATATTTGTAAAAGATTGCCTACTCCTGCAATAAAGATAAGGAGCTCCCTCATGAAACTAATAGGTCAGATTGAGAAGTAACTTCACAATAAGGTCTTAACTCCATTAGACTAGCTGTGCCTGAACTGCTGTTAACGTTTGCAGTCACTTTGGAAAGGCAGTTTTGCTTTGGAATCTTCAGTGGCCCTAACCTTGAATGACTGTCCATCTATCAAAACACATTTTGTAGCTAGCTACGAAAAAGTTAATCGTTTTTCTATGTTTTATTAAATTTTCTAAACATCAGTTTAGACCTGGGTTATACTCAGTCCTGAAGAAGACTTGGTTTGCTTCTAACTCCATGTTTACAGTTGAAATAGGAAACAGTAAACTTCAGTAGTATTTCTATTACTAGTAGATCTGTGATCACATTGTCAGTTATCTTTGTCTTGTTAAAGATTTCAGCCCATCCATGCCATCACATATTGTATGATGTTTGTCCATATTCTGTCTTATTTATTCCCTAGAGGATTTTCCCATCATTCTTGATGACTTCCCCTAGGTCATTCTGCATTTCATAGTTAGTTCTGCAATGAAGAACCTGTCTTTTACAAACTCTTCTTTTCACCTGCCTTTCTGACACTATAATTCCTCGGTGATATCCCTTCTTGTTTAGGCACTACCTTCAGCATTAGTGAAACCAATCTCATGAATATGCTCCCTCCATTGGTTTATATCACAACCTATCCATGTCTTCTTTTCTTTGGCAACTTTTGTCTGTTTTTTCCCTTTCATCCCCCACTGGCACATCTGATATGCTGAGTGCCCTTTCCTTGGTCTCTTGATATTGTGTGGGCACCATTACATGAATTGTATCCAGTTGACAGGTATAAGCTAGCCATCAGTTAACCATTACTCTTGCTACATGAATGATCACCCTTATTTTCCAATCATTTATCTTTTGGTTAAAATCTTTCATATTCACTTCTTAAACATAATTTGTCAGTGTTGCTGAAACCTGCTTATGTCCACCATAAGTTTCTTCATTATTATTTGGATGACCTCAGTTTTTATTCTTAAGATTCTATGATATTCTAAGATTTGTAATCACATAGCATCATTGTAGGAATAAAAGAAAAAAATAAGGAAAGGTTTTTTTGTTTTGTTTTGTTTTAGGGAAGAGCTTGAGTTTATTGAAAGTATACAGCTTCCCAAATACAATTCAGCTCACTTTCTTACTCCTCTTTAATTCTGGGTATAGTTGATTGGCCTTGCCCAATATTTATCCAAGATGTGTGTACTGATAAACTAGCGTGGTGAGCTGACTCTCCAATAGTGTACCATAATCTGATGTTCTTTATCCACTTGGATTCATTGTGTTAATTGAATTCTTTTGAATGCTTCTACATCCCACTTGGGAGCCTCTAGAGGACCATGCTATTCATAGGTCATACATACTTTCATTTGTCCTCTGCATTAGCCACCATACATGATACTAGTAAATAACTGTGGCAAAAGTGGGGGTCCCTATTTTATACCTCACTTGCTGTTAGTAATCACTGACAGTCTGTAATTGCATATGTCAAGGAGTCTTGTTTGATACTGTTCCCTTACCTGTCATGTCTTTATATTCAGTAAAGAGTTCTTGTTGATTGATATTGTGATTATTGTAGGAAATGGTGATAATCTATATCATGTCTGTTACTTTATCCATTTTCTGATTTAGGGCATCAGTGGCTTATAAATGTGTCAAAATGGAACTGTCTAAATTATGTGCAGTAATACCTTCTTTTTATCCTTTTTGAAGTTAATTTTGATCTTTCCTCTAGCAGTTTAGTCAACTGATTTGAAATGACTAATATCAGTAACTTGTCTCTTAAAATATTGTCAGTTTCTTTTTTTTTTTAAAGAATATAATAGAGTAAGTGCTTGCCAGGTTTAATGCTTCCTAACTCCATCTTTGAAAGTATTTGTGTTTGTGCATGCAAGGCTTTTGTTTAATCTGCAGACCTTTGACCTTTTTGATTTCTAAACCCATAATTGAAATCATTAAACATTGAAGTGTTTACTAAATGAGTTTTTAAAGGATTTTATTGGGTTTGTAGAACATTTGTAAATCTTAATTCTCTTCGAAAAATGTTGGTACTGTTATCTTCATGATCTTTTGCATAGACTCATCAGAAGTGCAAGTTTTCTGTTGCCTTTGGATGCGCAATAAAAGCAACGCTGCCAGTGTCTTTCAATTTGCTCTTTGATTTAACTACAATTCCCTTCTCTCTTCCAGTTTAATTTGTAGCAAGAATGTTCATTAGCAGTATGATTCAGTAATATGTCACTTTGATCATCATTGAAAATGAATCTCACATTTTAGAGTACTAAGTATTAAAATGAACATTTATAGGTGGTCTAAAATCAGTACCATTCTTACTTTTTTTTATCCATTTTCCAGTACTTTTTCACAGGGCTGAGGAACATTTTGTATTTATCATTTGTTTCATAAGTGGCAAGGCCAAATAACTCATCACTAGTGAGTGATTTTTTTTTTTTTTTGCTGTTTGCTCTAACTAATCTGACCACAAATAATTGATTCTTACGTTATTCCCACATTAGTAGTGTCATTTTCATTATTTGTGATGCTCCATGTTGCCCTCAGATTCTGAGTAAGCTATAAATCTCTTAACCTCTTCTTTTTCTGACCTGATATCTTTTAACCAGCCTTTGACAAACACTTTTACACTTGTTCATTGAGTGTCAAAGTATGTGTTGGTTTGATTTGGAAGATCTTACTCAATTCTGTATAGAATTTTTCTCTTTCTTCATCCTTTGTAGCAGATGTTAGCATGTGATCTATAATTTAATTCCTGTTGGTCTTTTTTGCTTATTTTCATCATAAGTACTGAAGTAAAAAGATGACCAAATATCCCATAAAATATTGTTTTATGCTGGTGATGAAACCAACCCTACCAGTTCCTTTGTTTGTCTTCAAGGAAACCCTGATGAAACCAACCCTACCAATTCCTTTGTTTGTCTTCAAGGAAAACGTATAAACTTTTCTTCCATTTAGCCTTAATTTTTGTTGTCTTCTGGTTTAATTACCATGGGAATATCAGTACTTATATGATCTACTTGTTCCAAAAATAAGTCAGTCTGTCTTTGGAAAAAGATCTTACATTTAGAGTACCAGTGCTTAAATTTATATTTCTAGATAGTTTAAAAACTGCAATTCTTAAACCACCTCTCCTCTTTTCTTCACCACCCCCTACTTCGTTCACCGTGGTATTTGCAAAAGCTGAAATAGGCTGCATAGGACAGAGGACTATTTTGTCATTTTTCTTTATTTCACATGTTGCCATAACCAAAGAAATCCTTACCTAGTGGCTAGACACTGTTGAATGCAGATCTTTTCATTGCTACCTGCTTAACTAGTTAGGTGACCTTTCCTCTGTCGACCCCCTCCCTCCCTCAGCTTTGAGAAACTGGTCCAACCTAATCCAAGGTAAAGAGATTTAACTTTAAACAAAGCAGTAAGTACCTTGCACTTCCAGACATTTAAAAAGTAAAGAAAAAATAGGTCCTTTTCCATTATTTCCCACGTCCCACTGTTAAAAAGTAAAATATAAATACAACTATAGAAATATGTATATCATATATGTATATATGTTCATCTTCTAACAGGGATATGGTTTCAAGCCTAAATATGATGGAGAGGATCTTGCTTACACAGTGAAAAATCTTAGACGTAGTACAAAGTACAAGTTTAAGGTAAGATTGTAAAAATCTTAAAGTAAGGTTTAAAACCATTAAATAATTTTTATTTTAAACCTTAAATATTTTATTCAGTATTTAACATACTAATATTATCAACTAATTGGGTTAATATTAAATAATAATATTTAATGTGTGTCTTATGCTATTCTTTCACTCCTAGGCTCTATAAAGCAGTTATTCTAGAATGTTTTCTATTAGAATTATCTTAAACTAAAACTGTATTTCATGCTTTACTGGTACTTTATTCTCACAATATAAATGGGCATCTCCAAAAGACATATTCAAGGTTGATACTTACATTATAATAGCATCAGGCATATGCTATTAAGGTTTTGTTGTTTGTTTGTTTGTTTTTTAACTAATTTTACGGCACAAATACAATGCAACTGTTTCACAGTTACTGTGTAGTCAGCAATTTTGTTTCTCCTCTTCACAGACTGTAGCAGCATAGCTGGTGCCCCTTCTGAGTGAGGAAAGGTAGACCACTCCTAGGTGACACTGAACACATTGAGAACTTTCTTTTACTGTCAACTTTAATTATTTGGGAACTGATTGTACCATGTTGTCAGTGTCTAAGCCCTGTGTTTCTCATCTTTCTATCTTTTATTATAAACATTCTGGTAATTTGTTTCATAATTAGTACCTTTGATAAAGGGGCAGCATTTTAATAGCAAGGATAAGGTAGGAGTTTAAAACAAAAAGTTAATGTAAGGTTTAGGGTTTACCTTTGGATTTCATTTGTGTGCACTCTCTCAGTTGTTTATCTTTGCTTATTTGGTGTAGATCTGTATTTTATACCTTATATAGTAAACTGTGAACAAGAACCTTGCTTGATTTCATGGCTCTGGTGCCTGGCAGAATGGCATGCATTTGTGGTTGTTTTAGTATTATTTCATAATTCAATTTAGTAATGGGTAATCTGATGTTAGTCACTTTTAAGCAACAAAGGATGTCATACATTGTAAATCTAAGATTAATATTCCTTCTTACATTATGAAATTTAACAGTTGATATTTTGAAGACTTAGAAAAGTAAAGTGGTTTGTCCAGAGTCACATAGGTAGGAAGTGACAGAAATGGGATTAAACCCAGATTTACTCATTGCAAATCTGTTTTTTTTCCCTTACTGAGCCATAGCATCAATAAAACTGTTAAAATGAAGGAAAAAAAAGGAATTTTTAAAAGTTGATATTTTGGTATCCTTATTAATACAGTAGCAGAGGTCATTCATCTTGAAACTGGTTGACTAAAAAATCTTGGCCATATATCTAGTTAAGCATGATCATTTTGGGACACAGACTGTTGTGGATATAGGTTTTAATGTTTTCAGAATAATATTTATTTTTAACATCTTGAAATATGTAATTCTTTTACCAACTAAAAGCTCATTCGACATTTAACGTTTCTAGTTCAAAAATCTGTTACCAGTTTCTGCAGTCATTTGCTGAAACACTGTCACATTTACTTAATATGAGTAAAAATAGGTTTTATAGAAAATTCTTTTGTCTTATGTCAATTCAATTTTCTGTAGACAGTTATATGTTATTTACAATTTGAGTTCTGTAGACTAAGCTGAGTATACTGTTATTCATAATATAGGTATGCAGGTTAAAAATAGAAATACTTTATTTAATGTATTTAATATTTTCCCTTGTTAAATGTAAAAACAATTTTTAATAATTCATTTTTAAAAATTTTGAGTTTTAAATTCTTCCTCCATTCCTTCTCCCCTCATTGATAAGACATGCAATTTGATTTGGTTCTGTATGTTGGATCATGCAAAATATATTTCCGTATCAGTCATGTTGTAAAAGAAAGCACAGACCCCCCCCAAAAAAAAAACCTAAGAAAAATAAAGTTAAAAAGAAGTACACTTCAGTCTACATTCAGGCTCCATCAGTTTTTTTCTCTACAGATGGATAGCATTTTTCATCCTAAATCCTTGAGAATTGAAAATAGAAACCAGATTTCAGGAGTTAAAGAATTGAGGAAGCAGGGGTGGTTAAGTGGCTCAGTGAATAGAGCACCAGCCCTGGAGTCAGGAGGAACTGAGTTCAAATTCAGCCTCAGACACTTAACACTTTCTAGCTGTGTGACCTTGGGCAAGTTACTTAACCCCGATTGCCCAGCCTTCCCCCCTTCAAAAAGAAAAAAGAAAAAAAAAAAAGAATTGTGGGAGTAGTGAGAATTTAATGGCAGGGAATATAGACTATTCTGTCTAGATAGTCTTTATTAAAATGAAATTTCTTCATTGCATTTGTTTCTATTATGTGCTTCTCAGTTTTAAAATAGGCTCTATTTTGTTTCTCTTACAAAGAACTCTTATAATTCAGACCCTAATTATATAGTGCATAGATAATTTAACCCATTAGCTTCATTTTTTAAATCTCTAATATATATCTGCAGGCCATTTTTCTTTTCCTAGAATTATTTCTGTATAGGTTTTGTAAAGAACATATCTAGAATATTTATTTAGTTTTCCTTTCACATCACGTTAATGATGATTTGGTTTCATATTGAGATGAAAGAAAACATTAACAACAACTCTACAAAGAACATGGCAGACAAGACTTAGGTTTTTGTATGAACCCTCATTAGCACAGGACAGCTGATCAGTGTTCAAGCAGTAGGATCTTGGAGTCTACTTCATGCACTGTGGTGTCCCAACCATCACTTTGTGTGACTGCAGCCAGTTGCTCAAACTCAGATTACCCCTAAAGGTAGCATCAAACCATGGCCACAGCCTGGAGAAGATACAAAAAGACATTGAAGGAGTTGCTGAGAAAGGCGTCTAGGAAGAGTCAGTGAAACTCTAACAACAGAAAAAGTCAAGTTAGGGTAATCAAGCATATGATAGAGCAAAAGGGACAAGAGAAAAAAAAAGAAACCATTGATATCCAGAATCCTGCAGCTGTGGTTGCCCCTGTATCAGTTGGACACTCAATAAAAATAAACCGTTAAGGATGGATCAGTAAATTTGTGAAAAAAATCTATATTTTCTTAACTGGTCATCAGCAAGTCCTTGCTAAGAATAGATGCCATTCACAAAGGGATCATTTGAGCTTCTCACGTGTTCAGTCATTTTTCAGTTGTGTCTGATTCTCTACGAGTCCATTCGGGGTTTTCTTGACAAGAAAATTGGAGTGATTTGCCATTTCCTTCTCCAACTCATTTTACAGATGAGGAAACTGAGGCAAACAGGAAAAATGACTTGCCCAGAATCACACAGCTCAGTATCTAAGACTTATCTAAGACTAGTATCTGAAATATCTAAGACTAAGTATCTGAGACCAGATTTGAACTTAGGAAAATGAGTCTTTCTGACTCTAGGCCCAGCTGTGACACATAGCTGCCCTAGCTTTTCATCAGGTCTAAGTGGAAAAACCTACTCCATGACTGTCAACAACTTGAACCTCATCTTTGTAGGTAGTAGTGTAAGAAAGATCAAGACTGGTATAACTATAATATATTCTAACATTACATAATATATAGTGATATTATATATTTTTCAAGTAGGAGCAGAAATGGAATTATTGACCCACCTTGATTTCTCCACTTAGGTGGAGAAAAAATAAAAAGGAGGGGAGGGACAGTTTGAAAGAATCTTCCTTTGACAATGATTCATACTGGTGAGAGACTGATGGATATTCTGCAGATTTATGAAAATGATAAAATAATGAAAGCCATTAATACAGCCTGGGTGGAGTCAAGAGAGAAATACAAAACAAGGGAGAAACCAAATTTTGAGGCAAACAAAGACCTTTCGGCCACCATTTGTAAAAATATTGTTTCCAATAAGGAACTGTTGCTGAGCTATACAGATGTACTTGGCAAGTATATTGTCATATATATATTGCCTCCTTCCAAGCAAAAACTGAACTCTTTTCATGTTCAAGGATTTATTTAAAATAAAGTACACCTTAAAAAAAAACTGTACATAGAAGAGAAAATATCCAGTTGTTTTGATGATAACTGTTACTCTTAAACCAGTAACACCTATAGTTTTTACATACATGTGTGTTTTGTGGTTGACATGTCTTCTGTTTGTTCAGATAAGTTTCTTACTACCACCTGGTCATTGTTACCAGAGTTTGAAAAAATATACTTTTTATATTTCTGAATAACCATCAGTGTATATAATCCAGCCTAGCACAGTGCCTTGCACACAATAAGACATGTAATGCTAGAGGTCGCTGGTGGTTGCAGTGGAGAGAGCTCTGGACCCAAAGTCAGGCAGCCCTAAGTTCAGATCCAGCCTCAGAAATACACCAGTTGTACTACCCCAACCAAGTCACTTCACCTTCCTTAGTTTCCTCATCTTTAAAATGTAGATAACAATAGTATCTCTCTCTCACAGGTTATTGAGAAAATAAAATGAGATAATATTTGTAAAGTGCATTGCATTCCATAAAGCATTATCTCAATGCTAATTAATTGTTATTATCCACTCTGTCAAAAAGCAAGAAGGGATTCCCTTCTAAATTTCATACTCACAATAGAAGATGTTAATGATAGGGCTTATAATTATGAGGAGAGACTATAAAATAGAACCTTTTAGAATCAGTCATAGAATTGATAAGCACATCTTGAGAAGAAGGCTCCCTGGGAAAGAAAAAAAGAGATAAGGAAAACTTGGAGGTCCCACAATAAACAACAAGAAATAGTCACCAGATCCTTTCTTCATATGCTTCTTGTTCAGGTTTTCCATTCCTGCTGTGCCTCTGTGGTAGTCACAGGCCCTCATTACTTCATGCCTGAATCATTTCAATTGTTTCCTAACTGATCACCCTGTGTCCATATTCTTTCCTTTCTCACCACTCTTAAAATTTTCCTAAAGTACAGCTTACAGTATATTACACATTGAATTTTTTTTTTAAATCAGTGTCTACATATTGCCTACAGGAAAAAGTTTAAGCTAGAAGGGAGTAAGCATTAAAGTGCTTACTATGTGCCAGACTGTGCTAAATGTTTTACGGTTATTATTTCATTTGAGATTCAGGATCCTTCTGTCCTAATGTGACTTTCCAACTTTATCACACACACTGCTTCCTAGTCCCTTACTTGAATCTTCTGTTTCAGCCAGTCCAGACTAATTTCTCACTGGTTAATACATTGTATTCCTTCCTACTTTTTAACTCTTCTGTAAAGTCTTGATCTCCGCCTCTTCTAAATTCCTACCACAGATTGTCTGTACCACTTATTTAGTACTTAAAGCTGGTAGTTAACTTGTCCTTTGATATTTAATAACCTGTACACTCAGATTATATTCTTCTTGAAATATTCCTATCTCTTTAGATCTACATATTCCTCAACACAGGGTTTCTTACCTATCATGAGTGTTGAAGGAGTATTCATTATTTAGCATTGTTAATAAGATTAATAAAGAAGAAGAGGAGAGTCATCATGTAGTGTTGTGAATAGTTACCAGCCTTAGAGGATAGAGGACCTGGGTTCTAGCCTTGCCTCTAATCTAAGCCATGTCTTCCTAAACAAGAAGGTGCTGGGATGCATTGGTTTTAGGAATTGCCTCATCTGGAAGTTCTCTATGTCAGTGAAACCATAGGTCTGGTCTCTGTTTCTATCCTCTGTTATTCTTTATGGCTGCTGACCAAAGAAGGAACTTTACTCTTAGAAGAGGTAACTGGACAAGATGTTTGTTAGCTAAAAAACAAGATTAAGAGGAGCTACATTTGGCTTATTTGGTGTTATTTTAGATTTTCTTAACACTTCAAACTTATTTATTTGTCTTGGGCAGGGTGATAAATTAAGCTCATGTTTACTCTCTGATTGTAAAGCTACTAAGCAAGAGAATTTTGAATTCCCAAAGTTTGAATACTGTTTGGATATACTGAAGATCTAATGAGGGATAAAGGTTCTAAATGAAACAAATAAACCAATATTATGAGATACCTACCACCCTATCACCTACAAGTATTCCCATTGGCCCTCATTTTTTATGCGTATGTCAGGGTAAGAATACTGGAAGGAATTAGCCAACACTGTCTTGTCAACAATCACCATGTTAAAAGATTATGACTATGTTGGATTTATATAATATTACTTCTGTGTTTTTGTCATAGGTTATTGCTTATAACTCAGAAGGTAAAAGCAATCCAAGTGAAGTAGTAGAATTTACTACTTGTCCAGATAAACCTGGAGTACCTTTAAAACCTTCAGTTAAAGGAAAGATACATTCACAGAATTTTAAAATAACTTGGGGTAAGGTGTTTTCCTTTTCATATTAATACAAATTCTTCAAAGATCATTACGTAAGTTGATTGTCCAGATGGCGCCAAATTCAAACCACATTATAATTAGTAGTGTTTCTGTGGCTCTTTGGAAACATATGTACTAAAGAATTCAGATCTGATGTTCAGGCAGATGGGAAGCACTCTCAATTTCTGGACATAAATGTGACATAAAGTATAGTAAAGGAACATTGGATTAGGATTGAATCAAGAGAACTGGATTGTAGTCACTGCCCAACCACATTTTGTATATGCCTGTGACCTTACACAAGTCACTCTGAGCCTCCATTTCCACATCAGCAACATGAGATTAGTGACTTTTCCCCTATCTCACAGAGCGATCATGGCTTTCAGTTGGAATAATGTATGTTAACTCTTTGAAAGCTTATAAAGCATTATTTTTGTGTCAGATTCTTTTCAGAGCAACATTTCAGACCATGGGTCTAATCTTAGTTTATATATAGTTCCAAACTCTTAAATTTACTCTAAAAACTTAAATAAGGCATGATTTATCAAAGCTTCAATAAATATGTCAAGTGAAATATTTTACTCTTTGTTTTGCTTTGCCAATATCGATCGTTTTGTTTTGTAACAGATCCACCAAAAGACAATGGAGGAGCATCTATAAATAAGTATGTTGTAGAAATGTCAGAAGGCTCAAATGGTAAGAACTATATTAAAACAGTCAACAAGCATTGATTAAACATTTACTGCATACCGGAACCTGTGCAAAGCACTTGAGGATACAAAGAAAGGCTCTCACAAAGCTTATATTCTAATTTAGGGGGCAATGTGTAAATAACTAATACGTGTAAAACATATACAGAGCAGGCAAAGATATTCTGAAAGGAGAAGGAATTAACATCTCAGATCAGTAAAGTCTTCTTGCAGGAAGTAGGAATTGAGTTGAATCTTTTAAGGAAGTCCAGGAAGATAAGACATATAGTGAGTGTAAAGCCATGGAGATAGAGTCCTATCCAAGGAACTACAAATAGGTCAGTGTAGCTGGGTCTTTGGGTGTATGAACAGAGAATAATGTATGAAAAGATTTAGGATTTGAAAGGGTCTAGTTATGAAGAGTTTCAAATGCCAAGTAGCTAATGATTAAGAAAAACACCTTGGCACCCAAGTGGTGGATGAATTGGGGAGAAATTTGAGGCATGGGCAAGAGTTATTTAGCTGTTGCAGTAGTCTGTGCCCTTGCCACCAGAACTAGAGTGGTGACTGTATAAGGAGAGAATGGAACACGTGCAAGAAATGCAAAAGTAAAAGTAACAGATTAGACATGTTGCATGAGCAAGAGCGAGGCATCAGAGATCTCAAGCTTGCAAGTCTACATGACAAGAAGAATCGTGGTGCTTTTAGTAAAGAATGAGGGAGCAGTACCATAGGAGGCTTAAGAGAACCAAGAAGGTTTGGAATAGCCACTATGGAAAGTGGGATGGCAAATATATTAGGACATAGTGGAATGTTTGCCCTGCTGCATCATGGGTCCAGTCAGCATGATTTCCTTTTTTCCTCCAGCTCTTACCAGTATATGAAGAAGGTGAATGTTTGGAATGATGCAAGACTGAGGACTGGGAAATTGTGATTGACAGTATGACAAGAGGGCAAAGAAATGTAGAGTAAAGGATCACGTAGAGTTGAATTGACTCACCAAGGGACTAAGATAGAGAAGAAATGAAAATGTAGAAGGGCAAGGGGATGATTGCCGAGAGGTGGACAGAACGGACATCACAGTAAGAACAGGGTTAGAGGTTGTAAAGATTGTGATCAGATAAAAGAAATTACAGAATTCGTGAACATAAAAGCACAACACTTGTGGATGATTGCGAGGTCAAGTATGTAGCTGTGTATATTCTGTGTGGCTAGGTTAGAGTAAAATAGATATCAAAATTGAATAGATTAAAGAACTGGGAAATTAGGGTGTTGAGGAGATATCAGTGTCTGTGTTGAAGACCCCTAATACAAGGGCAGTACATGAAGATAAGAGAAAAACTATTGGCCAGATACTGAACTCATTAAAGGAGGAATGAAGATGTGCTGGTGGTCTAAAGATAAGTCACTAGGTTCATGATTGAATGACAAAATTTGCAGAATATGAACCTCAAAGAAGAAATTGCTTAGTGGAGATGGTTAAGGGAGAGTTTGGAAGTGGTAATGTGGAATAAAGTATATTCCAGCTTTCCCACTACAGTCAGAGAGTCAGGAGATGAGGAAAGTGTATCCCATGCTGACAAGAGTGATAAGGGAAGTGATGTTGTCATGGATCCATGTCTCTTTTTGGGGACCAAAAATTCAAAAGAATAGGAGAGACATTTAAGAGGAAAGATTTCTGTTAATTAAACAACAGGCAGACAAGAGCCAAGGTGATAGAACAACAGGAAGGAGTATAACTAGAAACTTGCCCCTCCTGCTCAAACTCCTCCAGACACCTAGAAAACATACCAGACCTAATCCTAATGGGAAAATGCAGGTAACAAGTAATTTTTCCAGCCTAGGTGAGATGGAGAGATTTGTGGGTGCTGGGGTGAGGCTGTGGAACACACCAGCACAGAGGGGAGAGGCTGTAAACTGGGGTGAGGAATCCTAGACTAATGGAGCGCTATTACAAGGATAGGTACAAACTTGCAGGGTTTTTGCCCACTACCTAGTTATGGGTGACAGATCCAGGGTGGACTGACAATGGAACCTGTACTCCCTACCCCTTCCTTTCCCAGCAAATCCCCTTTGATCTCAAGCCCCAGGCAAAACACATGGAGAAAGAAGCAAATTCAAAAGCAATTATAACTCAGACCCCAGGTTCAGAGCAGGATCTCATTTCTAGTCTTCAGCACTGCCTACAGAGGAATAACCAGGACAAGATTTGCAAACCAAAAGGAAGCCTACATTCTGCACTCTGAACCAACAAAGCTTTCCAGTTAAGGCTCTAAGTCTAACAGCAGTCTACTCTTGCTCAGACACAAACCCTGATCAGGACTCAGACCAGAGGAACAGCAATCAGACTTTGCCTTTCATCAGACCATTTTGGTAGTACTTGAAAGTTTATAGGTATTGAACATGAGCTGGCCCTGAAATCCTTTAACAACACAATACTCACTACCCCGAAGAAAGCAGCACAGACCTTCGTTCCAGAACACACAGAGCCTGGTCCTGACATCAAGTCTGAGGTCTGCGAGGAGGCTGGAAGAATGAGCAGATGGAAAAAAAAAGTCCTACTCTAAAGAAATATTATGGTAACAAGGAAATCCAAGACACAAACCCAGAAGAAAGGAATGACCCTAAAATTGCTACAAGCAAAACTGCAAAGGAAAATACAGTTTGGACACAAACTAGAATACCTGGAAGAAATGAAACAAAAGTTGAACAAAAAAATTTTTTAAGTCTTTGTTAATGAAATGAGAATGCTAGAAGAGAAAAATGGTCAAGAAAATAGATCTGTAGAAGAAGACAAAATGGAAAGGCAATTAACAACTTGGCGTAAGAGGTATAAAACTTTGCCCAAACCACAAACTCCCTAAAAATTGTAATGAGCCAAATAGGAGCCAGTGGCTCCATGAAGCAACAAGCAATATTAAATTTAAAAGACTGAAAACATAGAAGAAAATATAAGATATCTCATAATAGAAACAATCAACCTATAAAAAAGATCAAGAAAAACTTAAGAATCATTGAACTACTGAATACTATGACCAAAAACAAAAGCCTAGAAATCATTTCAAGAAATATTAAAATTGCCTCATGTTTTAAAACTGAAAGGCAAAATGGAAATAAAAGGAATCTGTTTGTCACTTCCTGAGAGAAGCCCCAGATGAAAACTCATAGGAACATGATAGCCAAAATCCAAAACTTCCAGGACAAAGAAAAAAATACTATAAGCAGCTAGAAAGGAAGAATTCAATAACAGTTCTTGCTTTATGCCAATTTTCATTACAGATCCTTGAGCTCCGTCTCCTGGTGGCAGCAGCCCTGTGCCAGGGCAGTCCTTCACTCTGGGTACTGTAGCTGTTCCAGCAGTAGGGAGGCCCTAGGCACTGAAGCCACTACAGCTGCAGGGGCTACAGAACCGCAGAGGGATTGGGGCTACATGGAGCTGATGCACTCAGTTGAGCAAGAATTGGCTGTACTGCAGAGCCACAGTCAGCATCACACTTAATTTAGAAGCCATTGTTATAAAGGGGAGCAGAGCTTAGAGTACCTTATTTTAGAAGACAAAGGATATAGACACATTAAGAATGAATTACCTGATACTTTAAAAGG
>CM053596.1:79868484-79897533 GCA_028646575.1 Pseudocheirus occidentalis | reverse complement strand
TCTGGGGGAGGGATGCTGGAAGCACTCACTTCAGTAAAGGGACAGGGTAGAGAACAGAACGGGGGGAGGTAGGGGAGAGAGGGATGGGAAGGAGAGACAGATGATCACTGTTACAATAGGTCCACTGTGAAAATGTCCTGTATAATCACACATCCACAGCCCGTATTGAATTGATTGTCCTTCCAGTGGGGGTGAGTGACAAGGGAGGAATCAAAAGAATCTAGAATTTAAAGCTCTGCAATACCTGCAACTAGGAATTAAGATATACAGGGGCTGGGATAGAGAGACCCTCCCTGCCCTACCAGAAAGTAAGAGAGCAGAGCAGGGGAGGGGCTTTACAGTAGGATTGCTGTTTTAGGGTTGGGGCAGTGGAAAGACAGGGGAGGGGGGAAATTTGTAATTCAAAAATGTCATGAAATGAAAATGAATGATGTAAACAAGAAAACATTTTTAAAAAATCCAATTGGGGAAAAAAAAAGAATGAATTACCTAACATAATTAACTATAAAGCTACCTGGCAAGGGGTCGGGGACTAGGAGGATAGGGTCTGGATCTATAATTAAATAGAGGAATTCCAAGCATTCCTGATGAAAGGACCAGAGCTGCAGAAAAACTGAAATTCAAACACAGGAATGAATAGAAACAAAAAGGTAAAGAAAACAAATCAGCAATGATAAAGGACTAAAAAAAGGATAGATTGCATACCAGATGCAATTTATCTGCATCAAAATACATATATGTGCCCTCTCAACCTTATCATCATCGGAGATCATAGAGGGAGTATAATTAGAAAAGCCCTGAGAAGTTCCTTCTGTTGTGTCTTGATGATCTTAAAAAGAAAGGGGAAAGAGGAATATACTTGAGAGGAGGAAGGGAGGTGTGGTTAGGGAAGATCACCTCATGTGATCAGGGTTCTCAGATAGGCACTTCTGGGTGGGTGGGTGGGGTGCGACATTTGCACATCACTCATTTGAACTGGTCAGAAGAAGGAAGAACACACAAACACTTGGGCAGGAAAATACGTTTCGCTGAGTAGGGAAGGGGGAATTGGTGGATAGATTGATTATAAAAATAAAATATAATTTAAAGCTATTATGGAAGGAACATTCTGAAAGACACAGTAAAAGGGCTAGGGGGCTTGGAGGTTTAGGGTTAAGGTAGATAGGAGTAAGGAAGCAGCCACTTGAGAATGGAAGTGTTCATTTTTGCAGTTTCCCTTATACCATACAGATGATCTTCTCTTTTAAGGTTCTTTATTTACTCTTCTTCCAGTTCTTACTCAGAAACCCTAGCTTTGTCCCCTCTTGGCTTACCATGCTCTTTGAATAATTCACTGATAATTCAAGAAATGGAGGCAAATGCTTTTTCAAGTTGTGTATTTTGCTTTCTGGCTATAATAGTCTCCAAAAATTGTGTTTTAAAGTGAGTTATCATTGCTAGGAGGTTGTGTCCCTGAGTTCACTAATGCTATGCCATCAGATCAAGACCTCAGATAGCTCCTACTAACCTGCAAATAGTTTACATACTGTACATCTCTTGTCTGGGACCCGCCCTGGCTACTTAAAAAGATATCTCGTCAATACAAGATAATATATCTATTATATACTATATTTATAAGCCCAAGAGAGGCTTGCTATGAGGCTGTTAACAGGATAGTGAACTTGTTAGCCACGGTAACTCTTGGAGATCATTTACTGAGATGTAGAGGGCTTGTTGCAGACTTCCTTGGTAAAGGAAGAACACACAATAGCAAAAGAAATGCTGTGGAGTGACTTTGCCTATGTATAAAACAAAGGATGTCTTTTAAATAGGCTGAACTCACATTATTGGTTTTTCTTCTCTTTATTTATTTATGATGTTATTACTGGACCAGTAAACACATTTGAAATGCTTAATTAAAAGCACATTGTCTGTCTTTTCCACAGGCTATACGAAGTAACAGATTATTTCACATCAACAGATCTATACAAATTTGTCTTGGAAATTGTATATAGAGAAAATTAGATCATTTCCAGGAAGCTTTAAATAGGCTTAGAATTGTTCTGAAAAATGACACAAATGTTTGTTTTAATGAAGTGAAGATACCTGCTGTGACCATGATACCAAAATGTCAAACATTAATCCATAACTGATTGTGCATCAATTCTTAACAGGAAACAAATGGGATGTGATATACAGCGGCACTGCTCGGGAACATCTCTGTGATCGCCTGAGCCCTGGCTGCCTCTATCGCCTGCGTATATACTGTGTTAGTGATGGAGGACAGAGTTCGGTAATACTCTATTTCATAAAGCTATATGAGCAGTACTTTAATGGAAGGAATCAGTTGATATATTTTTGTCTTGCCCACAAGTGCTTTATAAATGTTTAGTGAATATGAAAATAGAATGTTATGTTTAATATTTAATATTGTATATTTGTGCATATATTATCAGGTACCAAAGATGATAGACCATTCATTTGAATTATGAATCATGAATTTATTATTTACAACATATTAATTATTCATTTACATTATCTTTAGATCTGTCCTTGCACATATATTTATTGAATGAGTTCATATTTAGTGAACGTGATCATCTAGCATGTCATCATGCATAATAGGTGCTTAATAAATTGATATTTAATTTCAGAAAAATGAATCTAGTAGATAGCTGAAACATTTATTAAGTCCTTTCTGTATGCTAAAACTTGGGGATATGATCAAGACAGTTTCTGCTCTGAAGTGGGAAGCAGTAGTGAGAGGAAGGGGCAGATAGGGATGATAACCAGGGGTTCAAGGGGCTTTGTATAAAGATGACTGGGAGGAAATCTGAATACCTTAAAAGGTTCATTTCAGAAGGCTGCTACATAAACAGGTACTTTTTTTTTTCATTTAAACAAGATTTTTTTATTTGAGGTATGTTGTTATTATTAGATTATTGAAATGAACTTAGAGTATGCATTTGCGTGGTACCATTATTTAAATACATGCATAGAACTTCAGGTGGGAAAATTTTAACAGATTTTTATTCTAAGTGAAGATCAGTTCCATGAGCATTTGTAATTTTTTTTTCCCCACTTTTTTGTCAGTGTGGGAGGGAGAGAACAGAATGGTGTCTAGACCTATGATTTCATCAATGTGAGGAACTTTGAAGTCAAAATTCCCTCTAATGATACAAATCAACAACTCTTATAAATCTTACAGAATTGTCATGGGGCACTAAGGGGATAAATGAGTTGTCTTAGACCACGCAGCCAGTACATGTCAGAGGTGGGCCTTAAACCTTGATGCCTTCCTTATTCATAGGACATCCCTCTATTTCTATTTCATAACAGAATCCTAATGTGTTGTTTTGGGGGGGGGGGTTGTGTTTTGGGGGGGAGGGCAGTTGGGGTTAAGTGACTTGCCCAAGGTCACACGGCTAGTTTTTTTGTGTGTATGTGTTAAGTGTCTGAGGCCGGATTTGAACTCAGGTACTCCTGACTCCAGGGCCGGTGCTCTATTCACTGCGCCACCTAGCTGCCCCCTAATGTGTTTTTTTTTTAAATTTTAGTAAGTTATGAAAATTTTGTTGGAAATTGTATTTTTAAATGTTACTATTAAGAACTAGGCATAGCCAGATGCTTTAAAAGGTCATCTGATTATATTCTTATTTTCAGGTAAAAGGAAAAGAGGAAAAGCTTTTTCAACAGGTCTTTTAGGTTAAAAAAAAAATGCTTGTAGCCTAAATTGGCCAAACCTGAAAATAAAATAAAAATCAGTACATACTTAACAAGTTATTTGAATTTGTATTTGATCAGCTTCAAAAACTAGGAAGTATGACCATTATGGATTGGAGGAGGTCCAAGTATGGAGCAGTAAATTTTTAAAATTGTTCTTTTAATCTATTTGTTAGTACTTGGCTTAAAAGTGTTCATTTAACTTTATCTGTGTCGGTCTTGAACGTTGGTAGTTTATTTTGTTCTAGATTATATTCATGTAGTATTAGCTGACAGTTCTTTAATGATAAAACCTTGGTATTTATATAGCTTTTTTCTTTCATTTAAAAAAAATTATCATTTGATCATTCAACAGGTGTCTGAGCCATTATTGGTGCAGACTCCAGCTGTGCTTCCCGGTCCATGCTTCCCTCCCAGATTACAGGGTAGACCCAAAGCAAAAGAAATTCAGCTGAGATGGGGTAAGTTCCACTTTAGCAATATATTATATAATTAAATAGATAATTACATGTGCTCTATTTTAAACCACACAAATGATTCCACATCTTTTCTAGGACCCCCTCAGATTGATGGCGGATCACCTATTATCTGTTATAGTGTGGAAATGTCTCCTGTAGAAACAGATGAACCCAGAGAAATTTACCAAGGTTCTGAAGTAGAATGCACAGTGAGCAACCTTCTTCCTGGAAAGACATATAACTTTAGACTTCGTGCAGCTAACAAAATTGGGGTAGGAATTTCATTTTCATTATCAGTTAACTAAATTTGCAAGGAGGGATGTTTAAAATTCTTAAGAGAATGATACTTGGCAATTGATTATAACTGCTAAGCTTTATATACATAATGTTATGTCTGTAGAGACCTTAACTCCTGGGCAATACTCTTGTTATCCTAGTTTGAACTGTTGTAAGACTAATGAGGCAGGGCAGCTAGGTGGTGCAGTGAATAGAGCATTGACCCTGGAGTCAGGAGGACCTGAGTTCAAATCCAGCCTCAGACACTTAACACTTTCTAACTTTGTGACCTTGGGCTTGCGCAGGTCATTTAACCCCAATTGCCCTGCCTTCCCCCCTCCAAAAATTTTTTTTAAAAAAGACTTGCAAGGCAATGTGCTAGAGTTAGAATCTGGCTGAGGTTCAATTACTCCTGGCTTTTGACTCCTGTTGGGGAAAAAAAAAATACTAGGCAAGTCATTTAACTTTGTTGTGTATCAGCCTCTTTATACTTCAAATAAGGATAATGATACTTGTATTGTCACAAGGTCTTACAAAGTTCTTTTAAGGAAAATGCTTTATAAAACTTAAGCTATAGGGACAGAGATCTATGAATTCATTGGCATAGGGAACTTGTTACGAGAATTGTCTAGAACAGCGTCAAACTCAACTAGAAACAGGCATGGGCTGCATGTTGACTTGAACCACAAATTAACATTATGTTGTACTGTATTTTTATTTATTTTGTTAAATATTCCCCAGTTATGTTTTCATCTGGTTCAAGTGGGTGTTTGACATGTAGCCTAGAGCACTAAAGGATTAAGTCCCTTGTCTAGGGGTACCTAGCCAATATATGTCAGAGGGCAGACAAATGTTGAAGGAATAAACACATTCATAATAATTACTATTATTATTAGAAGTAGTAAAGTGGTATTTTAAGTGATACTTCTGTTCATGTTATCTCATCAATATGAGAATTCCTTCCAGTGATATAGGTAAAAGCGTGTCTGCATGTTTTCACCTAGGATGGCTCTTGCCCGTGGCCTCCTGGAAGTGCTTCATAGGAGCTCTATGTAGTGCATGGGGACCTTCCTCTAGTCTCTTAATATTGTATAGGTACTGTTACAGCACGTAGGCTGTCTGTCATCTCTTATTTTTTCTACATAATTGGCATATCACAGTTTTTCTTCATGCCTTACTTAGATAATTCTTGTATGTCTGTTTCTGCATGCAGATTACTCTTGGTAATGTGCTACAGCCTGTTTATGCTACTACATGCCAAAACACATGCACAGTATGTCTTTGCATTGCCTTTTGGGTCACCCTCAATTTTGATTCTTCATAGGGTATGGGACTCTGCCAATAAAGCAAGAGTTGACAAATTTCAACTGCAAGCTTAGAATGGTTTTTGGATTTTTAAGTAAAGTCTTACATTTAAAAATGTAAAAGCCATTCTTAGCTGACTAACCAGTGGGCTCATAGTTTACCAATCCCTGCCACAAAACATTACCAGAAGAATATTGCCATTAAAAAGATAGGTTGCTTTGTTTGTTTCATGGAAAAGTTGGGTATCATTTAAATTAATTCATTGTTTCCCAAATTAACTGTAGCATGCTTGCTGTACTGTCTATCTGGAGTGATTCTCCAAGATTTAAAACTAAAAGACCAGCTCAGTGGATTACCTGTCCAGCTGCATATTACCCTGAACAGTTTCCTTTTTCTGCTTGGTTTTTCCTGTATAGATTGTTAGACTGAGCACTTTTGAGTGATTTTGGAAGCTCCGGTATTCTCAGGAATGATGCAAATAGGACATTATTCACAAGCAGAAAAGCATCTGAAGGACTTTATAATCTCTAAGGAATTTTGCTTCCTTTGTGCTATGCACCAACTGTCACTGAAAGTTGTAAACTCCTTCCATAAGCCTCGGCGTATGCATTAGGAGTGAGAGGGACCGCACTGCACACTGCACAGTCAGAAGACCATTTGTACTTCCCTTTCTTAGGCTGGCATGGCTAAAGATCCATCATTTGGCATAACTCTGTATAACAGCTTAAATATATGTTTATGCATCTTAACGTACATATAAAACCCACACTAGCTTAATATCTAGAGCACTTGGCTTTGAGTACAGAAGACCTGGATTCAAATCCCACCACAAACAATTAGTGGCATTGAGACCCTAGGCAAGTTCCTTAACCTTGGTGGAATTCAGTGTATTCTCAATTGATGATACCTATGTGTGTTATAGGAAATAAAATGGACAGATGAAATGGAGGGTGTCAAGGAAGAATTCATAAGTGAAGTTTTAAAAATTCCTCCATCTTTACAGCCATATTCAGTAAAACTTCTTAGTATATATGTATGTGTATCTGGTTAATAGATGCTTGTAGAACAGCACTGCTCAGATGTCTTTTATGAGGTGACAATTGTAAGGATTCTTATACGCAGGACCTGGAAGATGGGGAAAAGATTTGCAGCTGATTGCAGCTGAACCGAGGCTTTCTCCAGATCAGGGGTTCTTAACCTGGAGTCTATGATTTTAGAAATGTCTCAGTAACATCTTTTCAGTATAAATTGTTTCCATTATAATCCTATATGTTTTAATTCATTTAAAAGCATTTGTGAGAAAGGGTCCATAGGCATTCAGCAGACTACCAAAAGGTTCTGTCTCACACATGAAGTTGGGTTTGGTTTTTTTGGTGAGTTTTTTTGGTTTTTTTGGAGGGCATTTGGGGTTAAGCAACCTGCCCAAGGTCACACGGCTAGTTTTGTGTTAAGTATCTGAGGCTAAATTTGAACTCGGTTCCTCCTGACTTCAGGGCCAGTGCTCTATTCACTGCACCACCTAGCCGCCCCTCACACACAAAGTTAAGAACTCCTACTCCAGATAGTCCCTATGTTAGAGATTCTTAATATAACTATTAGGTAGTTATGTAATGATAAAGAGCCATTATAATAACATTATACTTCCCATATAGCACTCTGTCCTCTGAGTCAGGAGTCTGCATTTGTTAAGTATCTGCTACATGCCAATCACTCTACTAAGAGAGTAGGGGAGCATGATGAAGACCTGAAGTCCAGTGGGAAATTATAAGATGACAGCACTAGGCCCCTTCCTTAAATGAAGGAGCTTGGAGGAGCTCTTTGATGTCTACCCTTCTCCATTCATAGGGAAGCATCTGAGAGCAAAGGGTTGCTGAGGAGATGTGAGTTTCAGAATCAATGAAATCTTGCAGGAAGATGAGTTACTAGAGACAATGATAAAGGCAGAATATCAATAATAATCATGTCATATATCCTTCCTTATATATCCCTTAACCCTTGAGGATGATGACCATCACTTCTTAGAAACTTTTCTGAATGATGGGGATCTTGCATGTTTATAAATATGTAAATATATGACACAGTCCTGGGCAATCAAATGGGTACTTGAAAAAAAAAATTGAAACTCTTGCAGTTATCAGTTTTTGTTTTTTGTTTTTAAAGTTTGGACAATTTTCAGAAAAATGTGAAATAACTACAGCACCTGGACCACCAGATCAATGCAAACCCCCTCAAGTGACATGTAGATCCGCAACCTGTGCACAAGTGTATTGGGAGGTATTATTATCCTTTAATTTAGGATTATTGTGTATGTATAAAATTGCATTTTTACTTTTCCATACTGCACAAATATTTCGTATAAAGTGGTAGATTTTATGTAGATTCTAACTAGTGCTAGTCTCATAAGACCAAACTTAGCCTTAATTCACCCTTCATCTTTACCCCCCCTTGTTATAATTTAAATATAAAAATAATGCTTATTATATATGCTTCTGAATTTTTCAAGGATACTTACCTTAATGTTTGGTGTACCTTGACCAGTGGTGAACTTAATGTTCACATAACATGTTCATAATATATTGGCTATGTCATTTCTATTGTATTTATCTCCTATTGCTTAATTATTATATTTTATACTAATAAAAATTCTTAAACTTTGAAATTCAGCAAAGGATTTTACATGGTTCATTTAAGTCAGTTTTTAAAAATTACTTAAAAGAATGTGTTACATCAGTACAAAATATACTTTCCAACATTTTTAAGAGTAATAACACTCAGCTTCAAAATAAAATTTGTTGTACTTTCTAACACCTCAAATTCAAGCAGTCTCAATCATAAGACTATAAAATGAACAGTTTTCATTTTCTTGACTATTTACAGAACTTTAAAAACAACTTTTTTGTTGTGCTCATGGAACGATGTTTTCAGCAAAACATTTAAGATTCAGACTTTTAAGGCTGAATTTAAATTTAAATCTGTTTCCCATTTCAAAGGTTCCAGTTAGTAATGGAGCAGAAGTCACTGAATATCGTTTGGAATGGGGAGGAGTTGAAGGATGCATGCAAATATGTTACTGTGGACCTGGTCTCAATTATGAATTAAAAGGACTTTCACCAGCAACCATGTATTATTGCAGGGTCCAGGTAAAGAGGATGACTTAACTGTTAATCTGCTATTACAGAAAGTCTGCATTTCAGTAGTACTTCCATGCCCATTTCTTTGTTAATTTTCAGGCTGTGAGTGTTGCAGGACCAGGCCCTTTCAGTGAAGTAGTAGTATGCGTGACACCAGCATCAGTACCTGCAGTTGTGACTTGTCTTCAAGGAGTAAGCGAAGATGAAGTTGAAAGTCCAGATTATTCACCTTCTACCTGCCTTGCAATAAGATGGGAAAAGCCTTGTGATCATGGTTCTGAAATCCTGTCCTATAGCATAGACTTTGGAGAGAAACAGACTGTGACAGTGGGAAAGATTTCGAACTATATTATAGACAATTTGCAGCCAGATACAACATACAGGTATATAGGAACAATTGTATTTGGAATCTTACTATTTGCCTAAGATGAATGAGTCAGAGAAAGTTCTCATTTCTTAAGCAGGCTTACCATGAATTTTAGTTTAGTTTTGAATGCAAAATGAATGCAAAATAAATATAAAACAGTTAAAATCTCTAATGAACTTTTAGGTTTGCATAAGCAGCTTCTACACCAAAATTTAAAAACACAAATTTATAATATTAGAAACATGTTTTTATATATGCATGCATACACACACACAACTATTTAACATCATATACGCTAATTTCTACCTGTATACACATGCATGTGTGTATGTGTAGGAATCAGCCCTTATCATCAGAGGAGTTTGTGACATTAGAAGAGTCATGAATGATAATTGTGGAATATTTTGGTTATAAAGGCTTTTTAAAAATAATATTTCTGTGAAAGAATTTTTGTATGTTTTGGTAGATAGCTGCTTTTTTGTAAATGAAATGTCTTAGTCACCTCCCAGTTTTCAGCTTAGTTTCCCCACCCCCAGTCCTACACAAGTTAATTTTCACCAAAATATTTATTTAACTTTTTGTATGACATTGGATCATAGGATCGCACAGTTAGAGTTGGAAGGGGCCTATAATCATTCACAAAGATTGCCACTTAATTTTACATTTGAGGAAGCCAAAGCTCAGAAAGTGTGAATGACTTGCCCAGAGTCCCACAGCATATAGCAGGACTAGGATTTGAACCAAGGTTCTCTTGACTCCAAATCCAGTCATCTTTCCATTGAACAGTACTTACTGATTAAATCACTTTGTGTCTGGTCCTTGATATGATATTCTTTCATTATATAATGTCTTCATATATTCAGTTTTGTTATTAAATTATTTAGTATGAGATGGTCAGCTCCTGACAGCTCCCTCTACTCCAAATGTTTCTTTTTAGAGTGTCATTAAAATGACACTTGGACACATAATACCAGTAAAGCATTTTACTGTCCATCTTTGTCACCCTGTATTTGGCCCCATTCAGACTCAGCCCTCTGATAATGATACCTGTTTACATAGTGTTTCAAGATGTACTTTAGTACATATTTAATATGTACATAGTACTTTAATATGTACAAAGTATTTGTACCCAGTATCTTGTTTGGTTCTAACACCAGACACCAGCCCTGTAAGATGTAGGTCACTACAAGTATTATTATTAACTTAAACAAGACAGTCTGAGAACCAGAGAGGTTAGTAACTTGCTTCTAGTCACAGAGCTAAGAAATGTTGTAGGCCGCATTTAAATCAAGGTCTGTCTTGACTCCCAAGTTCAGCATTCTTCCTTCTATACCCCACTAAGACATCACTTTAGCAGAGATGAGTCAGTTATAACTTAAATCAAGATCATACTTGAAGAAAATGGGGAATTAACTTTCTTTTTAAAAGAAGAATCCTGAATACAATAAGAATTAGTATTAAATGAAAAGCATGGTGGAAATTGTCCCTCCGTTCCCAAATTACAAAATGTGTTTAGTGTATTTCTGGGAATGTTGAATATAAATGTTGTTCATTATAATCATATATTGTAAATTATGTTATTTAATGCCCCATAATTTTTATTAATAAATTATTTGCATTTTAATATTAAGGAAACACCTAGATCTGCTAGGGGAAAAAAAGATAAATACTACTATTCCTCATTGGTGAAAATGAAAGAGTAAACACTTCTTAAGAAAAAGATCTGGCAACACAAATTTCTACCTTTCTAACCTTGAATAAAACAAATCTCTCTAAACGTCAGCTTCTTCATCTTCAAAATAAGGAAATTATTATGAATTATTTATTAAGGTCCCTTACAGCTTTAAATCCTTTGATCTTAAGTGTGATTGCTATGATGGGAGTAAAATGTGTTGTACATAAGTTCATCTTCAATAGCCTTTTCCCCAACTTACAAAGAATAAAATGGAAATAGTTTGGGTGTTTCTTAAACACCAGTGTAGCAGTTTTATATATTTTTTCCTTGTATGTGCTTGGTAAGCCTATAAATATTATTATGCAGCAATCAATGATATGCTAAAATTTATCGGTTATCATTTTGTGCCTGTGATTCTTAGAATACGAATTCAAGCTTTGAATAGCCTTGGAGCTGGTCCTTTCAGCCATACAATAAAATTAAAAACTAAACCCCTTCCTCCTGATCCTCCTCGCCTGGAATGTGCTGCCTACAGTCACCAAAACCTCAAGCTAAAGTGGGGGGAAGGAACCCCAAAGACATTACCTACAGATTCCATTCAATACCACCTTTTAATGGAAGATAAGAATGGAAGGTAAGGGTTAGAGTCTTATGCATATCCTTTGGCCTCAATTTTATAAATGTCAAAGGTGAAAAAAATTCACTTAAGGCTATTTTAAATAGTTCTTTTGAAAATTTGGAAGACTGCTTAGCAGAAAGATGTGGGTTTAATTTCTGTTTCTGATCATTTTTGTGACTTGGGCAAGTAATTTCTTGGTGTCTTGGGCAGCTACTAAAGACAATAATTTGCTGAAAAAAATGGCAACTTGCCTTGATAGAGGCAGTAAAATCACAGTTGCAGGCCCTATCCCTCTCCTAAATAAATGTACTTTTCTACTAAATGAGAAAAAGTTTAATGTAAACTTCTTCTCTTTTCATTGGTGTAGGAAATGTGTGTAATTTATCCCTGGAAAACTCATGAGCCGTAAAAAGAAAATACGCTATTTTTTGGCTACTTACCCATCTTCTTTCTTTATGCAACCATAAGAACTTATTTCAGCATTTCTCTGTCTTCTATCCACCAAAGCAACCTTCTCTCCAGCTTATTCCAAAACCATCTTCAGATTATATTTTAGAATAAATAATTGGCATGAGGGTTGAGTTTTTCTAAACCTTTGTTGAGCAATTGAGTACTCATCCTATATAAGTATTGAGATTTTTTCACTGTGAAAAAGGAAGGAAACTCAAAGGGAGAGTTTATTTTAAAGTAAAACAAATCACTTGAAGCATGTATACTCTCTATATTTGTATATATGTAATTACCTTATAATATTGCATTTTAGCTTATGTTCACATGTGTGCATTTGCCTTAGAATTTCAGCATTAGAAGGAGTTAGAGATCAGGAATCTTGTCAGTATATGCTCCATGAATCTCATCACATAAGTCTTCTGTTAAATTTACTCATCTTTTCTTATGTCAGAGCAAAAGAGATGTTCCTTTTCTAAGCCTAACCCTTTTACCTTGGTCCTGTCCCCTTCTCAGTCTTCTACTACTGTCACTAAGCTGATGTGCCTCCTTTTATGCTTCATTACAATCTTCTGTGATTTTGCCTTTCCCAGGGGAGCCTGTATCTGGCTCATAACCATTCTCTTCAGTCCAGACCCATCCCTTACACTTCTCAACTTGAGAATCTTCATACCTTCAAACTCCTCTCCCTTCCCCACTCCTCCTAGTTTGCACATTTCCTCTCAACTTCTGTGACCTACAGTTTCACTCTTCACAGAGACAGTGATATCTTAGAAAATACTACCACCAAAACCATATTGTTGTTACTCCTTTGGAGCTTAGTGTTAGTTTATTGTTGATTTTTATTTATGTGTATGGCCTCTCTCCCTGGCCCTGTTTTAGGTCCCAAAGGGCAGGGATGATGTATGTTGTGCTTTGTATGTTGTCAGTAACAGTCATAGTAGGCACTCTAAGAAGGGGGAGAAGATGATGATGAGGGTGGGGGGAGTGGAGAAGAAGGGTTCTTACTTGTAGCTTACTGATATTAGAGTAATGCTAAGATTCTTTCAGAAATTATTTTTACTCAGTGAACGCTTTTTTCATGCCCTTCTAATCTGTTATTGCATTTCCATAGTATGTATTGTTGTAGCCCTAATTTACAAATTTATAACTTCCTCTTTAGGTTTATATCCTTATACAGAGGACCGTGTCACACATATAAAGTACAAAGACTCAGTGAGTCAACATCCTATAAATTTTGTATTCAGGCTTGCAATGAAGCTGGGGAAGGTCCCCTTTCTCAGAAATACACTTTCACCACTCCAAAATCTGTGCCAGCTGCCTTGAAAGGTAAGTAACCCTATTCTAATGCTATTTCCTTTATTAGAAAATTAATTTTTAAAACTTTAAGTATCCGCTAACTACCCAACTTTAGTACTAATATAAAAAATTACACTAACAGACCTGTATTCCAGAAGCTTTATCATTGAAAAACTGTGCTTCAGGGTATAAAATATAAAAACTGTTCTTCATTGTATTAAAGTAATTTGACCTGGGAAAGCTAGCCTAAATGGGCAGGCACATTGGTTAATGATTTACTTGTCACTTCCCTTTAATTCTTTGGGTTGTAGAAAACAGTAGAGAATCTAATAATAGAAGAGCTATTTTGTCATTGTTGTTGAGTTATTTCATTTGTGTTCATTTCTTGATAACCTTGTCTGGGATTTTTTTTGGTGGGGGGAGGTGTTTCGGTAATAAAGATACTATAGTGGTTTGGTGTTTCCTTCTCCAGCTTATTTTACACATGAGGAAACTGAGGCAAAGAGAGTTAGGTAACTTGACCAGAGTCACACAACTAGTAAGTATCTGAGGCCAGATTTGAAATCAAGTCTTCCTGACTCTAGGCTCAGCACACTGTACCACCTCGTTGTCCCAGGAAAGCTATTGGCCAACATATATTAACTCTTAGTTAATTGGGGAATTATATGTGCTTTTCTTGTTCCTTAAATTAATGATTCATATGATGGTTGTTATTTATTTGAGCACAGCATGAAAGATTCCCACAACACACACTTCTGGACTATATACTTGCATGTAACTTTCTGTGTAGGCAGTAAATTGCCTTTTTATTAAATGGTGGTATTTCATGGAATTATTTTGTAGCTATCCAGCAACATGCAAAATATTAGGGACACAGTATGCAGATCTTATTAAAAATGAGATTTTTGTCTGTGCATTCAGTTCTGAAAGTAGCTGCTGTGTTCTTGCCCACATCATAAACCAGTGATGAACAAGAGAGAAGCATCCTCAGTTTTAATTTTTTTTGCTCACCTCCTTTCCTATGTAGAGTCTATCCTGTGCCAACCTTAAGGGTAGAGACTGGTAACTAGGTATGCCTTAGTCCCAAATTGGTATCAGAAGAGGAGCAGGGGCAGAATGGAAACAAAGCTAAAACACTGGGGAGAGACATTACTGTTCTGAGTTACCCTTGGTAATGAAGGAATATAACTGTATATTTAAAGCTTCCTATAATTTTGTTTTTAAAAGTTTTACTAATTTTGTAATCAAAGTACAATAGTTCTTTGATTTTGTGCTGCTGCTAAAGATTATGTATACTAATAATACTGTTTGTTTCCTTTAGCCCCAAGAATAGACAAAATAAACGATCACACCTGTGAAATCACATGGGAGGTTTTACAACCAATGAAGGGCGATCCAATTATTTACAGTCTTCAAGTTATGGTGGGAAAAGACTCAGACTTCAAACAGGTATTTTTTTAATTAAATTTTACAGTATTTGAGTAAAATTAATCAGGTTTTTCATTAATGTAAGGGATCTGATTTTATGAATACAGGAAATCCACCTACATAAATTGTGTGAGAATTAATTATTTATCCTGTACTTTATATTTTATTTTACTCTATATTGATTCTATTCTGTAGCCATACTCTCTTTTTCTGTGTAACAAGCCTAATCTCTGTCTGAGTATAGAAACCCTTGAGTTCAAAAGTTCAGCCTCCCTCTCTGAAGTAAGATGCCAAAGGTTTAAGCTTTTCCACAACAACTGTTGGTTAAAGAAAAACTCTTATCTCAGTACCACCTACAAAGTTTGTTGTTAAACCATATGATTTCAGCTTCAGAGGCATTTGCGTGTTATCCTTGAGAAGCATACTAGTGGCCTTGTCCCGTCTTTAGACTCATCCTTGACAGTTAAAAAGGTGGTCTTATCTAGTTACCAGACACCAGGGAATCTACATCCCTGGGTACTTATCAATGACCTCAGGATGTAGTTGTGACCTATATGTTCACAAAAGCATTCCTTAGAAACAGAAAAGCAGTCCTCATACAACCTGTATGCTATGCCCACTGTCTTTATTGTAACCAGTCATGATCCCTCAACCCTATGATGTTGCCAGTTCCATAATCAGTAATGTGATTTCTGTTCCGTTCTTTGTTCTATGTTTATAAAAATGAACTGCATCTTCACTTCTGGATCTTTGGCATAAACTGAGGCATTCATTGACCCATTAACAGCTATACGTGTGTCACTATTGATAAATATTGTCTTGTTCAGAGAAACATGCCTTGGTTTACCCTGTTGTTAAATTTCACTTGCAACAGTTGCAAAGTAATAATAAACCTTAGAGAATTAGGTTTAAATTGACTATTCAAATTAAGATTCAGAAAGTAACTTGTTTATGGTTACATGATTAGTAAGCATCAAGGCTGGGATTTGATCCCAGGTCTCACCAACTTCTCAGCCTAGATAGCACTCCATTTGTGTGAAATATACTTGACTTAAGTTACGTTAAATACATTGATTAATTCCTTTCACCCAGCACAGTATTTTAAATAAAATTAGAAAAGTAGGAAATTGAGGTGAAAGATGTCTCTGAAACTTAAGACATCCCTAGATAATTGACTTATAACTGCTGATGCAGTATGAGTTTGTTACTAGGAGAAAGATCAGTTTTTAAATAAAAGTTACAAGACAGAACATGTGTATGATTTCCTCAAAATTTAACTTAGCTGTTATGATGAATTTTTAGGAAACTGGAAGAATGTTTAAATCACAAACTTTAAGAGCTACAGGATATCTTAAATAGTTGGATAATTTCATTACCCAAAATAAGCTCCTAGTTCCATTCCTCTTCTACTTGAATATATTTCAGATGTGTTTAGAAATCAGTACATTCATAGTTGCCTATAAATTTCTCAGTGCCCCTCCTCTTAGCTGAGAAGTGGGCAGAAGGGTTGCAAGTGTGAAATGTGTTATACTATGTGATCAGAAATTTTTACTTAAGTGTTTTCATTATGACTAGGTAAAATTTACAGGACCTGAGGAGGGCAAAGCAAAAAATGACTGGGGGTTAAAAACAAAAGGCATCATCAAGAAGACTTTTTAAATAAAAAATAACATCATTGTTAGGACATAAAATTGAGTTTCAACCTCTGTTCTGCCTGCCTAAGTGTGTGCTGTAGTTTCTTTCTCCTCACTTTCTCCTTCAAGACTTCATCCATATTTCTCTTTTGTACAGTACTTAACCTGTCTCTTCTTTTCCAAAATATAATTCTTGTTATATTTAAATTGTATGATACATGGAAATGTAAATTTATTAGGTCAGATTACAAAAGGTCCCTATTTTGCTCTAGAATACACATTCAATTTAGCATGTAATTTTTTTCTTTATTTAACTACCAATAAATTGACATGATAATTAGGTTTAAAATGTATTTCACAGATAAGTGTGTTCCTTCCAAGGAGGAAGCAAAATTAATATTGATGAAAATATAATTTTATTATAGTTTTAAATTAAATAAGGACCTCTTAAGTAGAGTATGGATTTTAATACCCTTTTAAGACACCATGTAAAATCCAGCAATGCATTTACTACTGCTAATTAAACGTGGGTTTGGGTTGGTTTTTGTTTTTTGGTTTTTGGTTTTGTTTTTTTGAGATAACCTGATCATTTATACTTACTTTGAGTTTTGACAGACTGCATCTGAAATACTGATTTTCTTACAACTTTTAAGTTCCAGAGATGCTTATAAAATGCCTAATTCTATGCATACATTCCTCCGCTTTGATGAAAGCTGTGTTTCAAAAGATTGATTTGTTGAGCAACAGGGAGACAATATTGGTGTGTAGAGTCTTAGCTTGAGTCATCTCTCGCTCATACATACTAGCTCTTTGACCCTGGATCTGTTACCCAATTCCTTGGTGCCCTCGGCAACTCGAAGATTTTAAGTCATCTTTAGTACCGGTCGTCCCTGTGCCTGGAGTCCCCGAAACCATTGAGATCACCAGTCCTTCCCCCCCATATGTTAGTTTGTTAATCTAATTATTTCTTCATAAAAAGGGTATAAATGGTAGTTAGGTTACCAAGCTGGCCTACAGATAAATTTATTTAATTCATAAAATATCAGAATTCTTTTAATAATAGAACTAGATCTGGTTTGCAAGATCAAGAAGCCATTTTCTTTAAGAGGAAGAAAAAAGTTTCTTCCCAATTTACTGACACAGAGCCAGCCCTAAACAGAATTTCGTTAGTCAGTAAGTATTTATTCAGTGTTTTTTGTGTGCTAAGCACTGCAAATACAAAGAGAGGCAAAGGACAGCTCCTGCACTTAAGGAATTCACAGTCTGATAGGGAAGACTACAAGCGAACAAATATTTAAAACAAGCTAGTATACAGGATAAATAATTAAAAGAGGAAAGGTATTGGAATTGAGGGGTTAGGAAAGACTTCCTATAGAAGGGTGGGATTTTAGTTGGTGCTTAAAAGAAGCCAGGAAGTCCAGCAGATGAATCTGAGAGGGGAGATAATTCCAGACATGGGGAACACCAGAGAAAATGCCCAGATCCGAGAGATGGAGCGTCTTGTTTGTAGAACCCACTGTCGCTGGATTTTGAAGAGTATGGGAAGTCAGGTGTGAGAAAACTGGAAAGGTAAGAAGGCTAGGTTATGAAGGGCTTTGAATGCCAAGCGGTGGTTTTTGTATTTTATTTTGGAGGCAACAGGAAGCCACTGGAGTTTAATGACTGGGTGGTGGAGTAAAAGGATGGTGACATGGTGAGACCTGCACTTTAGAAATATCACTCTGGTGGCTACATAAAGAGTGCGGCTTGGAATGGGAGAGACTTGAGACAGGCAGACTGACCAGTAATCCAGGTGTGAGGTGAAGAGGGTCTGAACCAGTAGTGACCCAATCAGAGGAGAGAAGGCGTTTTTCCAGAGCTATTGCAAAGGTGAAATCAACAGGCCTTGGCAACAGATTGGATATTGACTGTGGGAGTGGAGATAGTGAGAAGTTGAAGATGAGAGACCATGAGGTGTTGCCCTCTATAGGAAGAGGAAAAGTAGGTGAGGGGAACTGTGTAGGAGAAAAAGAATAGTTCAGTTTTGGACATAGTGAGTTTAAGATGTCTACTGGACATCCAATTTGAGATGGCTGAAAGGAAATTGGAGGTGTGAGGTTGGAGATCATCAAAGAGATGGGGGCAGGAAAGCTAAATCTGAGAATCAGTCAGCTTAGCAGTCATAATTAAATCCATGGGAGCTGTTGAGATCAGCAAGTGAAGTAGAATGGAGGAAGAAGAGGAGGGGGTCCTGAACAGAACCCCGAGGGATACCTGCAGTTAGAGGAAAGCCAGCAAAGGAGATGGAAGGAGGACCATGAGAGAGTAGTGTCCTGAAAACCTAGAAAGAAGAGAGTATCAAGGAAGGGAGGGTAATCAAGAATATGAGAAGCTGGAGAGAGAGATGAAGAAAAATGAAATTGAGAAAAGGCCATTGGGACTGGCGATCGAGATCATTGGTAACTTTGGAGAGAGAAGATTCCATGGAATGAGGAGGCTGGGAGCTGGATTATAAAGGGAATAAGAAGAGAGTGAGAAGAGAAAAAATGGAGGCGCCTAGAACAGACAGCCTTTTCAAGGCATTTAGTCACAAAGGGCAGAAGAGATATAGAATGAAATTTGGTAGGGCTGGAGAAATCAAATGAGGAATTTTTGAGGATGGAAGAGACATGGACATGTTTATAGGCAGTGGGGAAGCAGCCAGTAGACAGGGAACAATTGAAAGTAAATGATAGAGTGGGGGTGACACGGAGGCAGTCTGTTGGAAGAGGCAGGATGGAATGGGATTGCTTGAGCAAGTAGGGGAGTTGGGCTTGGTAAGGAGTAAGACCACCATGAAGGAAAAGATAGCAGAAGGCACTAGGAGGTGATGAAGAGAGGAAGAGATCTCAGAGTTCAGCAAATGACCTCACTTTTTTTCTGTAAAATATGAAAATTCTCAGCTGAAAGGGTGAGGAAAAGGGGAGTTATAGGAGGTTTGAGGAGGGAATGAGGTTTGGAAGACTGCTATGGAAAATGAGATAGTGAGTTGACAAGGAACGTATATTAGGAATGGGCGGCCAGGTGGCACAATGGATAGAGCACCAAGCCTGGAGTCAGAAAGAGCTGAGTTCAAATTCAGCCTCAGATACTTACTAGCAGTGTGACTGAGCAAGTCACTTAGCCCTGCTTGCCTCAGTTTCCTCATCTATAAAATGAGCTGGAGAAGGAAATAAGAAACTGCTCTAGTAACTTTGCCAAGAAGACCCCAGATGGGGTCACCAAGAGTCAGACATGACTGAAACAGCTAACCACAACAGTAGTAGGATTACCTAGCAGGAATGAGGACCTGGTTGTGGTTGTGTAACATAAATTTGTAATGGACTAAGAACAATTTTGTGATTTTTCTCCACCTTTGTTCACAGCACATGTGTAGGAGTAAGAGTCGTGGACAGTGGTCAGTAGTACAAGGCTAGGGCATGGCAGGACACAGTGATAGGGGGGCAGTGGATTCAGGAGGTTCACTAATGAGAACAGTGCGGAAAAGGGACAGAGTGACTACTGCGAAGGAGATGATCACCTGGGCGAGAATTGAGGGGTCATGGGACTGATCAAAGGTCATAGTATAGGTGAAGAGCAGGTAAGGGAAGTCAAAACCAGTAGAATGTGGTCAGATAAGAGGATCATGCAATCCTTGAACCTTTTTGGCACCTTTGCATCTCCTTTTCTGTTATCCTGTCCCCAATTTCACAATATTCAATTTTGAGTTGTCCTTTCCCCAAAGTATTCAATGTTCCCTTTCCCCCAATTCCTTCCCCTCTCTCAGCCCTCTTTTCTTCCTATCCACTCAGCCCTCCAAAGAAAATTCCCTCATTGCATTTGTTTTCTGGTATTAGCTGAAAGTAAGCTGACTGAACAGGTTCACACTAATGTTTTGTCCCATCAGACATATTTGCATTTTAAAAGAAATGCTAAACCTGACTGATTTCTAACTGCTAGAGTTTATGCAGGAAAACAGATTAAGGGATAGGAAGAAAAAGAGCCTAGTCTGGAAGAATATGGTTTTGGTTAAGTACTCAGACCCTACCTGGGCTCTATCAGTTACATCCAAGTCATTTTTTTCACAATTTTTTTTTCTGTTTCTTCATGAATTCTCTAAATGTTATCAGTTTTTTCATAACGCTTACTCTGGACAGCTCCACCCAGTGAAGAGTACAAAAAAAGGCAGTGGTTGTTCACTTCATAGCTGGTTTGTTTTCTGTGGCAAGAAGAATGATAAGTAAGTAGGTAGATATGCAGTATAGATAGATAAATAAAATTGTGTCTGTTTACTCATCTTTGATGCAGGAATGATATGGGGGACAGGGGCAGGTGCACCCACGCAACAATTGGGAGAAAAAGCACACATAATACACTTAATGAATTTAGGTCACCTAACCCCAGGTGAACTATATCATTTAATGCTGAAAAAACTATGATTTGAAAGATAGTTGACAAGAGGGAGATATCACAGGACTGATTTATGAAAATCAGGGCAAAGAACAGAGTCTGAAAAGTGAATGAAATTGACTTGGATTCCTAAGAAGATTCCAAAATGAAAGAAATAGTTGATGAACATATAGAAAAATAAATCACCAAGAGCCAAACAAGCAATTATTAAGCATGTACTAAGTTCCAGGCACAGTGATAAGCACTGAGGATACCATGCCCAAAATCATGGTGCCTGCTCAGGGAGTTGCCATTCTAATGGAGGAGACAACATACAGACAACTATGAACGTGAAAGGCAAATACAAGGTGAAAATGGGAGGTGATTTGTAGGGAAAACAGTAGTAGTGAGGAGACTAGGAACAGCAGAAGGTGGAATGTGAGCTGAGGCTTGGAGATAGAGGCAAGGAAGGAGAACCTTCCAGGCATGGGGGACATCTGGTGAAAAGACTCAGAACTGGAGATGGAGATGAAGAGCAGCAGGGAAGCCAGTGTTACTGTGTAGCGTTCACAGAGGGAGTAAAATATAAGAAGACTGGAGAGGGAGCAAGGGGCCACCTTGTGAAGGGCTTTTAGAAGCCAAACGGAGGACTTTCTGTTTGATCCTGGAGATGATACCAAGATTGATTAGAGGCTGGACTGGAGTGTGTAGAGAATTGAGACAGGGAGAACATCCATCAGATTATTACAACAGTCCATTCAGGACGTGATCAGAGCCTACACTAGAGGGGGGGCAGTCTCAGAGGAGATTTTACCTTTTACAAAGGTAAAATCAACTGGCCTTGAGGGTGACACCTAAAATCTGAAAGAGGTTTGGGAGGGAAAGATAACGAGTTTAATTTGGGACATCTTATATTTAAGTTATCTATTTACAGGGCATCCAGTTTGAGGTGGGCAGTTAGAGATGCAAATCTAGAAGTTAGAATGGGTAAGAGAAGTTCAGAAGAGAAGGTTTCACTACCATGACTTCCTAAAAAGTAGGTCATGCCAGGCTAACCTCATCTTTTTTTGATAGGGTTATTAAACTGTTAGATCAGAGAAATTATGCAGACTTTACCTTTAGATTTTATTGAAGCATTTGATGAAGCTTCTTATACTGTTCTTATAGATAAGATGAAGGTAAGTGAGTAGAAAGCAGTGCAGTTAGATGGGTTCAGAACTGATTGAAAGACTGCTCGTGGTTGTATGAAAGAAGTCTCAAGAAGAATGCCCAGGGACTTGTGCTTAGCTCTGCACCATCTGACATTTCTGTGAATTAACTGGATAAAGGTTTAAGTGTCATGCTTATCCATTTTACAGATCATATAAAGCTAGAAGGGATAGCTAACACACCGGATGACAGACTCAAAAAATAAAATTTTGACAGTCTAGAACATTGGACTGAATCTAATAAAGTAAAATTTTATAGGGATAAGTGAAGTCTTATACTCACAAGATATAGGAGAGATGTGACTAGACAAGTTTAAAAAAAACTGAAGATTAAATGTAAAATCAGTACAAGTAACAATCTGATCAGACAGGCAGAAAGCTAATGCAGCCTTGAGTTGCATTGAGGGAGGCATAGCAAAGAAACAAATGTAGCCTTAATGTAAAGAAAAATTTCTTACAATCAAACCTTTGCACAAGTGGAATGGGTTACCATGGGAAATCACGGTTCCCTTTTGTTTCAGTAGTTTTTAAGCAGAAGCTGTCCGGCCACTCACTAGACGACTGAGTGCTGGGCCTGGACTCAGTTTCAAGTTTAAATCCAGCCTCAGATACTTACTAGCTGTGAGGTCCTGATGAGTCACTTAACCTCTGCCTGCCTTGGTTTCCTCAGCTGTAAAGTGGGGATAATAATAGCCCCTATCTCCCGGAGTTGTTGTGAGGCTCAATTGAGATAAAATTTATGAAGTTCTTTACCTCACTGCCTGGCCCATAGTGAGCAGTACATAGGAATGTTAGCCAGCGTGATGATGATGTTGCAGGGACTCTTTTTCAGATATCATTTGTCTGAAATTTTCTGATTCTGAGTCTTTATATTTGTGAGTAAGGGACTACATGGGTTATTTTCTTGTTCTATTTAAGTGATAAAATATTTACTTCACAAAATTGTATTTATAAACTTAAAAATAAAACCATAATATTTTAGAACTAAATTTCAGCCCTATCATTTTGTCCTGCTAGCTTTATATTTATTACCCTCTAATTTTAAATCTTTTTTTTTCCATGTGGCTTAATCTTGATAATCTTGAATAGGGGAACGGATAACACTTATTTAAGCACCTCTGCAGTCTTCTTTTAAAAGTTACTCTAAGACTTTGACCTCAAGGGTCTGATTTCATTGGTATAATAGCTACTTCCAGCAATGCCAGTTCCAATACTCTCCTCTCCTTAGATGATAAAAACACAGATGCTCATAGTTCAGAGTAACTTTCCAGGTCATCTAATGCAACAAGTACCTGACCAGGTATCCTTCCTACAATATCAGTCAGCCTACAAGCATTTATTAAGCACCAGCTAGGTACCAGACACCGGGGAACAAAAACAAAATATTTCTTGCCCCCAGAATGTTTATGTTATATTAAAGGAGACAACATGTACGTAAGTATGTCCAGAAATACAAAGTAAATTCATCTCAGGGTTAGCGGGAAGCATTCATAGCCAGGTGAATCGAGAAAGGCCTCGTGTTGAGAGTGACATTTGAATTGAGTTTTGAAGAAAGTTAAATGTTCTGAGAAGTGGAGTTAAACAGTGAGCAGATTCCAGGCATGAGGGAGCATTTTGTACAGAGGCAGAGAAGGGGGAAGGGTATGAATAGTAGTAGCAAGGCCAGTTTAGTTGACCATAGAGTACACACAGGACAATAATGTTTAGTAAACGTAGAAAGGTTGGTTGGAGTTAGTTAGAAAAGGTCCTTAAATGCCCTATAGGTAATAGGGAGCCACCAGGCAGACCTGTGCTTTAGAAATAGCAGTTTAGGGGCAGCCAGGTAGTGCAGTAAATAAAGTATCGGCTCTGGAGTCAGGAGGACCTGAGTTCAAATCCGGCCTCAGACATTTAACACTTGCTAGCCGTGTGACCTTGGATAAGTCACTTAACCCCAATTGCCTGATTGAAAAAGCAAAGAAAAAAGATATCAGTTTGATAGCTATGTGGAAATTGGTTTGAAGAGAGTGATGAGAAGGAGTGTATAGCATGATACCGAGGAGAAATGAAAGGGTCAAATAAGAGGTTTTTGGAGGGTAAGGGAGACACGGGCATGTTCATAGGCAGTAGAGAAGAGATTGATAAGTGGGTGGGTGTGGCAGAGGGGGCCATCTGCTAGAAGTGGAATGGAATTGTGTCACTTGTGCTTGTAGAGGGGTTTGCCTTGATAAAGAGGACTGTCTCTTTATGTGACTTGAGTGAAAGATGGTGGCAGAAGGGTGAGATGTGGTGGGGAGGAAAGGGTGATCACAGAAAATGGCTTCAGTTTTTTCTGTAACATAAGAGGGTTCTCGGGGCAGGGGGGCATGAAAAGGCTTGGAAGAGCTGCTGTGGCATGTGAGTTACTTAGACACATACACCGTCTTAAACCAGTCACAATTTATAAACCATTTTCTCTAAACCCACAGCTGTCCAGAGGAGAGCTGTATTTGAATGTTCCACCAACAATTGAAGCTTAAAGTGTTGAAAACTTCTATTATTGTTCCCTTCCTCATCCTTCCCCATTATTTTTAGTGATAACCAGAATCTTAGTGCTTCCCCAAGCCCCAAATTGTAGAATTTCTTACTCAACAATTACTTCCATTTCCATTATATGCCATGTTAGACTTTTATTCCTATTTGCCCATTAAAAAAAAAACAAAACTTCCTAGCTGGTTCCTTTATTTCCAGACTTCCTTTTAACCAATATACAATTACCGAAATAGTATTCTTTAAATGTTCTCATTGCATCATTCTGTTGATGAGACTCTTAATTTATGGCAGTAAATTAAAACCTACACCCTACCATGTAAGGCCCTCATCAGCTATGCCCCTTCCTTCATCCTTCAGACCTTTCAAACTTCCTTTTTAACTACTTCCTTATCCCACCCCTTGCACTAAAGTCCAGATTTACTTTTTTACTCTCATCTGTGCACATAATTCTTCTTCCTGTATTTGGGCCTTCATTTATGCCTTTCCAGATCCTGACAATATTCTTGTGCATCTCCTCTGCTTCTCACTTATAGAAATGTACATTCACATAGTTTGCTTCCTCCAAAATACCTTTCCTTATGGATTCTCCCACTTCACTCTAACCACTTTCACACTAAGCATTTCCTTAGCATTCAAGCCTAACAGATAAAAATAAGATTTATAAAATAAACTAGATGGTAGGATTAGTCCCTTTATTATGAGATCCACTGTAGGAAAGGCTCCATAAATTCATTTAGAATTATATAATTGAGGGGCGGCTAGGTGGCGCAGTGAATAGAGCACCGGCCCTGGAGTCAGGAGTACCTGAGTTCAAATCCGGCCTCAGACACTTAACACAAGAAAAACTAGCCGTGTGACCTTGGGCAAGTCACTTAACCCCAACTGCCCTCCAAAAAGCAAAAAAAAAAAAAGAATTATATAATTGACAAAAAATTATTTTGTACTCATTTCCCCATGTTCCCCACCCCACATATACAGAGGATTCTCTTTCTCTTAACAGATTTACAAAGGTTCTGACTGGTACTTCCGGTATTCAGGCCTTCAGCAGAACTGTGAATATCGCTTTCGTGTGTGTGCCATTCGACAGTGCCAAGACACCGTAGGTGGTCATCAGGACCTCATAGGCCCCTACAGTGCTACTGTAATATTCATCTCTCAGAGGACTGAACCTCCAGCCAGCACCCACAAAGACACTGCGGAAACCACAAGGCTGCGACGGACACTGACTGACGAGCAGTGCGCTGCAGTCATCCTTGTGATCTTTGCTGTGTTCTCCATTTTGGTTGCCTTTATCATTCAGTACTTTGTAATCAAGTGAAATGTAACTTTCTGTTAGAATGCTTCCATTACCTTTCCTTTGTCATGTTCCACAAATATTTCTGTTTTGCTTTTACAAGAGCAGTGGCATTTAGCACTGGCATTGGGACTATAGCACATACCATTTTTGCCACTTAAAATGCTTATATTGTTAGATAGGGGCTGGCACTTTATTAGAATGCAAGCCACAGAAATATCAAGTATTTTTTGAACATGCCTTCTTATACTACAAACTTTATATGAGGCAAAAATATAATTGAGATTTTGACCAGTCAGCATGAGTGTAACAATGATACACATGCTTCTACTCTAAAAAATTACCAAGTGAAGCATTCAGAATGAGGCAAAGCATTTAAAAGTTACACTGACACATGCTGCATAAAATATTAGTCAGACGCTGTGAAAGCAATCTCACGCTGTATTTCTACCTCCTCATTTGTCTTAATTATTTGGGAAGTGGGATTATGATAAATAATTGAGAGGACTTTCTCAGGCAGCAAACAATAAACTGGATGGACAAATATGTGTGAAAAAAAGAAGCTTCTAATTTGATAAATGTGGAGTTCTCTACTGCAAGTAGATATTTATAAAGCTTACTCGGTGGCACCGGCAGTTTTTCTTGCCTGAAAACAAGTTTACTCATAAAGGTACCTCTTCAGTATCTTGCAAACATGGAAAAGAGAGGGCTTTTAGACAGTTACTTTTTTAAAAGTAATTGGAATCACTTTAGGACTTCACATCTGTTTAATTTAGTTTCAGTTTATGGTTGTTTGTATGTGAGTTTATCTCCACATACTTACAAGCCATATATGTATATATACATACCAGTATGTATGACTATATATACTGCAGCTCTCTGATGTACAAAGTTTGTAGGATTACCATAAGTTTTGCTGCTTCCCCTACTACTACTGCCATCACCATCAGCATTTAGAATCAAACATTATCTCTTTGTTTAGGGGCACCAGATCTGAAGTGAAAATGTAATTTGCACCAGAAAACTTCAAGCTGCTTCCTTTCTTGAAAAAACTAATGTTTAATGTAACGTCTGTTTGGAGACTGTACCAAATTGTTGATTGCATGTGGTTAATGTTGCATTAGAGCACTTTGCAATTGCAAAATTCATCAATGTTTTGTGAGCTTGCATTTGTGAGTTCTTGGATGATCAGACTGAATTTTTCAAGTATCACATTGAACATCTTTTCGGATGTCAGTGACTGCCAGTAACATACAGCTTGTAGTGAAGCTATCTAAAATTCTTGTCTCATCACATCTATATTATCTGTTAAACACTTGTAATTTGCCTCCTTAATTTATTATTTGATTTTTAGGGTAGTGAATCACTAATTACTTAGTTGCTGGGTTTAGCATTTTAATGGTTATTATGCACTTCTGTCAGTCTTTGAAAAAAAATGTATGTTTTGTGCTTTGAAGATCTTTGAAGAATTTCTCTGTTAGAATGGGCATGTATCGTACTTGTTTCACGTCCAATGATCTGTGCTGTTGAATAACATTAATTTTTGTTTAAAAAAGAAATGGATAAACTTGGCCTTCCCAAGGTAAGAATGACCTGTCACTATAATGTACTGTATGTTTACATTTTTATTTTAATTCTGACACTTCTGTATAGGCTGATACCTTCCCATAAAACAGAGTGATAGCAAACATTTTCTAGAAACTTACTAAAAGTGCCATGTTTGGCAGTACAAATGAGGATGAGTGTAATACCCCAGAGATTTCTATACAGTTGAATGTCTAAAATGGTAAGATTTGCCACTGTGGTCAAGCACCAGTGGCTTGTTTTTCATAGTAAACTCAAATGAACTCCTATTTTTGATAGTAAATGTCATTTAATAGTGTATTTGCCATTTGAGCCTCACTGCAAATTACTGCAGAGGAGAAAACAGTTTTTAATGTAATCTTAATTTTACCTCATATACTGTACATTCCAAAAAAGAAACCTCTAAACTTTTTAAAATGTTATAGATACACTACCAAACATATCACTTTAAAATTGTATAATGTTGAACTTCATATAAATGAAAAGTATAATCTCATAGAAATATACATAAACTATGTAGCAAAAGTATCTTTAAAATCTGTGGAAAATAAAAGTTGTATCATTCTTTTTGGAGGAAATATTCATTGCATTTATATATCTATTAGCTTTCCTATATTTTTATTGGGATTTGTAGTTTCAAGAAGTAAGAGGTTAAATATCACTTTTGTTATCTTGTGCTCACAGACCACAGAATCATAGATTAAATAAGGTAAGTCATCGGGGCAGCTAGGTGGCTCAGTGAATAGAGCACCAGCCCGGGAGTCAGGAGGACATGAGTTCCAATCCAGCCTCAGAAATTTAACACTTACTAGCTGTGTGATCTTGGGCAAGCCACCTAACCCCAGTTACCCTTCCAAAAAGCAAAAAAAAAAAGTAAGTCGTCTAGTCTTAGCTCTCCCAGTATACCTAAAGGTTCACATAGCTAATAAATAGCTGAATCGGGAGTTGAATCTAGGATCCCTTGACTTCAAATCCAGAACTCCAGCACATGATACTGACTTTGTCTAATAGGAAAGTCACTGACCGGAAAGGTCTGACGTTCTAAATAGTAACCTCCAATAGGTTAAAGATTGAAACTGAGAATAAGGAATTTTTTTAAAATAATATTATATTTTTTCCCAATTACATGTAAAAATAATTCAAAACTTTAAAAATAGATTTATTTACTTTTAGTTTACAAGATTCAGTTCCACAATCCTTTGAGTTTCAAATTTTCTCTCCCCGCCTCCTCCACAGCAGCTTGCAATCAAGTATAGGATCTGTAAATACTTTCACATTGGACATTAGTTTGTTTTGTATAGAAGGTTTGTAACCGATGGAATGAACATTGGGAAAGAGGAAACAAAACCAAACATAGAAAAGAAAGAGAGCATGTAGTTTGCTTCAGTCTCCATTTAAACTCTGTTCTTTCTAGATCTTTCTCTGAATGAGACATCGTCCATCCTGGGTCTTTTAGAGTTGTCTTATAACCTTGTGTTGCTGAGAAGAGTCCAGTTTATCAAAGTTGGTCATCACACATATGTTGTGTCTGTCATGTACATATTTATCCTGTTTCTGCTCTTCTCACTTAGCATCAGTTTGTATAAGCTTCTCCAGGTAAATATGAAGTCCGTCTGCTTCTCATTTCTAATAGCACAATAGTATTCCATTACATTCATATACCATAATTTGTTTAGCCATTCCCCAATTGATGGGCATACCCTTAATTTCCAGTTTTTTGCCACC
>CM053596.1:79837223-79867984 GCA_028646575.1 Pseudocheirus occidentalis | reverse complement strand
CTGCATTTGAAAGTGGGCATGAGGGGAAGAATGCTATATAGAAAAAGCATTAAGTCTGAACTCATTTTCCTCAATGGCTGACACGTAATAGGGTAAAGTATGCCCCAGGCATTGGGGAAAAATATTTGTACTTCTGTTACCATATCCTTGTAGGCAGTATCCCTTTGTAAAAACTAATTGGTGTTACATGGTTAAATGAGACTGGGGTTCTACAAAATCCCCCTTAATTCTAATGCCTTCCCTCATTAATTACGTCCTATTTATCCTGAATATGGTTTGTTTTGTAGATGTTCATTTTCACGTTGTCTTCCCCAATGATGTCACTCCTTGAAGGCCTGGACTGCCTTTTGTCTCTTTTTGGTATCCTTAGAATTTAGCACAGTGCCAGGCACATAGTAGTCAATTGATAAAGGTTTATTGATTGATTGGTGGTTAACACTGGGGATAACACACCAGAATGTGGGTTCAAGTCCATGGCAGGAATAGAGAACTTCTTTGTACTTTGTAAAAGAAGAAAGAACTGTAAATATTTATATTTCTTTTATAAGCTAGGAATGTAACTATGCAATACCTAAAAAGGGTAAAGTCTTAATAAGGTATTGTCTGTTATTTAACTCAGTTGACCTCTGCATAGATGTGATCACAATTAGACTATAAATTCATTGAGGCGAAAGGCCATGTTTTTAATCTTAACTTTTTATTTACCTAGCATAGTACTAGGAATAGTGTAGGTATAAAACAATAATGGCGATAGCTAGCATTTATATACTACTTAAAGGGTGGCAAAGTGTTTTAAAACATGTTACTGCTGGCTAGGTGGCACAGTACACAGAGCACCAGCCCTAGGATCTGAGTTCAAAGCTAGCCTCAAACAGTTACCCACTATGTGATCCTTGGCAAGTCAATCAACCCCACTTGTTTCTAAAACCAAACCAAAGTAACAACAACAAAAAGAAAAAAAAAACCCCAGCTCTTTGAGGCATCTAGCCGGTACAGTGGATAGAGGGCTGGGCCTGAAGTCAGGAACTCACCTTGAGTTCAAATCTAGCCTTGGATACTTTCTAGCTGTGTGACTCTGGGCAAATCACTTAACCCTCTTTGCCTCAGTTTCCTCATCTGTAAAATGAACTGGAAAAGGAAATGACAAACTATTCTAGTATCTTTGCCAAGAAAACCCCAAATGGGGTCACAAAGAGTTGAATATTTCTGAAACAACTGAGTAACAAACACAAATAAAAGCCCTTTAGGGGTGGGTGCCCAATAATTATGTTTTAAAATGTTGATCTTTATAACTGTGAGGAAGTCAAGCAGTCGACAAGCATTAATGAAGCACTTCATATATCTGTCTATTGATGGATAGATGGTAATATCAGGAACGGTCTCCTGCATAGTCAGATTTTAGCTAGTCAGAGACATGGGTGCTATTATGATCTCCATTCTACTGATGAGGAACCTGAGTTTCAAAAAGGTTAAGTGACTTGCCCAGAGTCATACAGCACATAAACAGCTGAAGTTACATTAGAACACAGGACTTTCTGATCCAAAATATAATACAGTATCCATTGTGAAGAATAAAAATATCAAAACTTGAAGGGGAGGATCTGAACTAGAACTAAGGTTTCCTGACTCCTAAGCCAGTGCTTGTACCAGCATAATATATTATACATATCATGCAGGATAAATGTCTAGTATGTAGCCTACCTTGTGATTTCATTTGTGTGTGGAAACTTACTTCACTGACACAGATCAGCAACTCATCTGCAGCCTATAGTCTAAGGAAGTTGTCTAGAGACATGAGAAGGCTTAGCATTTTCATGAGAGTAATCCTTGTGGTTATGATTTTGTGGTTTGTTCTTTGTTCTTGAAAAGTACTGTGCCATCAGGGAGATGATGACATCACTTGCATTGGATTGGATTTGAATGAGGGAGGGCTCTGCAAAGTCACCAGTTTCACTTTCTCCTCCAGAGCCCTTTGGGTCCAGTGGCCAGATATAAATCAGGACAACTGTAGATGATCCAGGATGCAGTGGGAGACCTTAGCCGTTTTAAGTTTTAGTATGTGTCAGAAGTGAGACTTGAACCTACACAAGGAACAACAAAAAGCCAGTTTGACTAGACTCTGTGTGTGTGTGTGTGTGTATGTGTGTGTTAATGAGGGTAATACATAATAAGGTAAGAAAGGTCGGTTGTGAACATCTCTAGATACCATTATCCATTATCCTTCATTTACTGTTCAATACCAGGTCATGCTATGATTACATCCCAGGTTTGGATCTTCTCCTCCTCCCAGGAAATCTAGCAACTTTCATTCTTATGCCTATGGAATGAATTATTCTATAGTTCTATAGATGATAAAGCATCTATAGGACAGAAGATCTTGGCAAAGAGCAGAAAAAAAAGCTATTGACTTCCTTAAGAGAGGAGTTTTGCCTTCATCAAAAGGTCTTCAGAATAAAGACAACATTTTTAATCCTCCAGAAGTGACCAGTAAAATGTTCCTTAGATTTAAGGTGGTATTTCTGACAAAGTTAGGTGCTCAGAACATGGCTCCTACATCCTGTCAGGATTCTCTGGGGAGCACTGAGGGGTTGGGCAGTTGTTTTCTCAAGTGCTATATAGCTCACAAGCCTGTGCTAGCATATTTCCCTGCCATTGTTGTTAGGTGATTGAAATATGTAAAGGGTCTCTCAGGGAACTATGGGAAAGTACTCAGGGACTCTGCTTAGATCCTAACAAAGCTTGCTTTAATGTTACCAATGACAAGTCATGAGTAAAATGAAAAGAGAACTTACCTGGAAAGTCCTAGGTTGGTTTCAGTTCTGATGCTACTTCTGTTATTATGTGGGAATTTTAACTTCTGTCATTTAACCTCTGTGATCTTATTTCCTTTTTTGTATAATAAGGAAGATACTTAGACTGTCTAATTCACAGGATAGATGTGAAACAACTGCTTTACAAATCATATAGCCACAGCTACAAGATTATCTCAATTTATGCATGTTGCACATACTCTGGAGCTAATTAATGTTCCAATTCACACTCACACTGACAAGGTTGGGTACTCAGAACATGACTACCACATTTAGAGCTCTGAAGGGATTGGAGAGAGAAGGGTTTGCTTTCTTAATGCTATAGCTAACAAGCCCCTACCAGAGAGTTTCCCAGCAATTATTGTCGGTTGATATGAATTAATCAGCCATACTTAATTAGCTTTTAGACTGTGGTATTTTATGCAGTATCTCCAAAAGTCTATGATGTTCCACAAGTGTAGAGGGTAAAGTGGACTCAAGCTTAGAGTACTTGTGATGGAGTAACTCAGTCCTCCTGGAAATCCTTCCACTAGAGTCTGCATGATAACACTCAGGTACCCAGTATCTTTTTCTGCTGGGACTTTTGAAGGGCCATGAAACCATATCCAATCTGTCTTTGGCTCAAGATAGAAAAATTGCCATCAACTGATCCAGGAATGGTGCTAGGACACCAGTGCAAAGTACGCTGGACCTCGAGTTCATGAGATTCTCTGGCAGTCAAGAAGGAATGGGGAGAGCAGAGAGGACCAAGATTAAGATCCAGGGTCAGGGTTCTATTCCTCTCTTCTCCTTTCCTTCCTACTTTTTCCATCTTATGATACCAAGAGTTATTTGTTGTCGACAATTCCAATAAGATTAAGCAGAACTTTTTCTTTTATTCAGTGGTCAAATGGGACATATCAAAGGGGGCAATGGGTAGGGGTGGTAGAAGGGAAAGGAAGATCAAACAGGTTAAAAAAAAGTCTGACAGTTCATGCTGTCAGTTCCTAGAGAGTAGAAGGTAGAGAGACGAAGGGCAACAACTAGATAACCCTCATGGACTCGCTGAATTTTCAAGTGGGAAGAGACCTCAGAATTAATCTGGCCCTACCCATGTAGTAAACAGTGGTTAAATGAACCAAAGGTCACATAGTTAGAATTTTAGTTTCATTCTCAATCTAGTACTCTTTTCACTACACTACACTGCCTGTCAAGCCATTCAATGGTTCCCTGCTTATTCCAGGAAACAGTCCAAAGTCCTCAACCTAGCATTTATGAACTCTTTCTGCCACAACATGCACTATTCCTGTAAGTCACATAGGAATTCTCACTTCAAGCCATTGCCCATGCTATTCTAAGGCTCTTACCAGCTCTAAATCTGTGCTCTCCACAAAGGAATCCCCTTTCCCTTTCTTCTCCAACTAACCATATCCTACCTTTCAGGACCATCTAAAATTTACTTATTTTATAAGGAAACCTCTGGCAACAATTCTCTGTTTTGACCCTTTACAGCAGTTAATACTTGTCCTAAATCATACAGGTACTTAAGCACATTATAAGGAAGTGAAATTATTAAGTTGTTTGATATGTTAAAGAATCAGATTTAGAGCAGAGACAGACATCAACTGAACCAACTCCCTCATTTCACCAAGAAAGAGTGGGAAGGAGGAATGGAAGAAGGAAGAAAAAAAGAAAAGAAAAAAGTAAGCTTTTGTTCAGAGAAGTTATGGGGCTTGTTCTAGGAGGCAAACAGGTAGTTATATAGCAAAGTCAGGATTTGTACAAACTACCAGTCTTGAAAGGTCCATGTCTGAAAGTACTTTCTCTTAAACTCCTCTGCAATCCTTTAGGTACTGTGCGTGTTCAATTGAAATAAAGTGAATGTTGTGTGATGAAAGGTCATGGGATCATGGATTCAGAGGTGTAGGGCTGGGAGGGACATAAGGCCATCCATCCCCAACCCTCTCTCTTACAGATAAGGAAACTTAACTGAGAGAGATTAATTGATTTGCCTATAGCCTCAGAGGTAGTAAGCATCTGAAGTGGGATTTGAATTCAAGACCTCTGAGTTCAGAGCCTGTGATTTTTCCACCTCACCACTCTGCTATCAAATCCTAATCATATCAAATCAAATACTAATAATGATAGCTAGCATCTATGTATCCTTACTATGTACTAGGCAATATGCTAAGCACTTTATACTTAATAAGAATGATAATAGCTAATATATAGTGTTTACATATGCATATATAGACAAATGTATGTATAGGCAGATAAAAGAGTGTTTACTAAGTTCCAGACAGGAGGCAACTAGGTGGCTCAATAATAGAGCACAGGCCTGGGAGCCAGGAAGAAGAGGTGAAATTTGGCTTCATGTTTGGGTGATCTTGGGCAAGTCACTTAACCTTTTGTTTTTAAGTTTCCTCATCTATAAAATGAGGTGAAGGGAGAAATGGCAAACCACTCCAGTATTTTTGCCAAGAAACTCCAAATGGGGTCACGAATAGTATATATGCCAGGCACTGTGCTAAGAGTTTACAGTGAATAACGAAGATAATGGTAACACGCTGCCATAGCTGTCGCAGTACCGGGTACTGTGTTAATAGCTTTATAATTATTAGCTTATTTGAGCCTCACAACCACCTTGGAAGATAAGTCGGGGACTATCCCCATTTTACAGTTAGGGAAACTGAGGCAAACAGGTGAAATGACTTGCCCAGGGTCATAGTAATTCCGAGGCTGGAGATGGTGGCTGAAGAGAAAGGGTCCTTTATGGAGTAACTTTCTCCGGTCCACAACGAGGGGAAGAAACGAGCCGCACCCCGGGAAGCACAATGGTATTGCAGGTAACCAGAAGTAAAGGCTACCCCGGGCCTAGCTGCTGGGGCTCAGGGCCGGCTGCCAGATCTGCTCTCTCCGTCCTGCCAGGTAACCCAACCCCAGCAGGGGACAGAGCCGCACGCCCCATTACACACTTGTGGCCTCGGGTAGGGACGTGGCCCCGGCTTGCCGCAGCCGACAGAGGTGGCCCCGCCCTTCTCTTTCCCCGAAACTTTCTTCTGCCTCCTGGGCTCCGCTGGCGGGCCCGAAAATTTCGTGGGACTTAACGCGCAGGAGCGGAAGTGACGTTTTCCCGCGGTTGAGCGCGGAGCTTTTGGTGCCGGGCTAGGGGTAGAGAGGTGGGTGGAGACAGGGTTGTCCCGGTTGTTCGGTTGTTTTTGGGGAACGTTTAAAGTTTTCTAACGGGAGCGGAGAGAGGACGAGGGGCGGCTGGTGCGGCGCGTTCACGAGGAAAGAGCGCGTGCGCGCGTGCTCCCCTTTTACCCTTACCTTCCACCCCCTCATCGCTCCTGCCAGTCAGTCAGTCAGTCATGCCACCCAAAGCCCCTCGGAAACCGGCTGTTCCGACTCCGGAGCCTCCGCCGCCGCCTTCCCCTCCCCCTCGCGAGGAGGAGCCGGAGCCGGACAGCGGCCCAGAGGACCTGCCGCTCGTCAGGTGAGAAAGCCGGGGCCGGAGTCTCTCGGGTAGGGGGGCACCCGGCGGACGCCGCTGCGTACAGGGAGGGGCCGGCTGCTCGTCTGGGCAGCACTCCGAGCCCGAGCCGGGAGCGGGGGACGAGCACCCGGCGGCCGCGGCTCTCCTCCACCCGCCCCTGGCCCGGCTGACAGCTGCGAATACGGGTCACTGGGCCACGGGGACTGGGCTGTCTGGCGGCAGGCTTGGCCCCAGGTTGACAGGTGGGTGGGGCGGGTCTGGGTCCCGGGGAGAAGAAGTGACAGGTGGCTTCTTTCTGGTGGTGTTAAGGAAGACGGCTGGGGTGGGTGGGCGTAGTGACTGCTTGGAGGTCTCCAAGTAAAACTGTTTAATCGGGTAGAGAGCATTGTTTTCTCTCTAGAGATGTCCAAGAATCCTGTTCTATGTTGAAGTTCGATGATTGTTTGGGTCTGAGGCACTGCAGCCTAATTAGATATGTTGAAAAGCAAAACAACAACCCTCCTCTCCCCCTTCCCCCCTCATAAATCGTGTGTTAAATGCCTGGGTGCGCATATCATACTTTGCCACTTCCTGTATAATAAAGCTAATAAAAAGTATTGTTTTTACAGTCTTGCAAGATCTTACAGTCGGGGTGGTGATGGTGGGGACAGTTTCTGTCGGAACTGAGGGCACAGTCATCTAATTGACTGCTGAGAATGAGGGTTCACACTTTTGTAGTATTACAAGACTAATGGGAGACTTAGTAAGATCTGAACCCTGGCCGTTGTGTATTGCAATGCTTTAAGATGTTTAGGTGGGAAATGCAAAGTTATTTGTAGTGATTTTGTAAGAAAATAACTCAGAATTTTTTTTTACATGACACACGTTTAAAACCCTTGTGAATCACTTTCAGCAATGTAATTTGCTCTATTAATTTGGTCTTTATTTTTATTTCTTTCCCATATTTAGATGCTGCATCAGCATGTCAAAGTTGACTTTAATTTCAAATTTTTGGTGGGTTGGGACATTGATGTCTCATATCTTTAGTATTGTTTTGTAGAATGTTTTAGCAATGCTCAACTCACATGGAATTGTTTACTTAGTGAAATCTTTATGTGAGCAACCCTAGTGGATACAGTAGAATATTACAGGATGATATGTTATATATATGTATGTTACCACTTGGTTGTTTTTCTTCTTTGTAGTTCTTATTTATGTTTGATATTGAAAAACATATATTTAGTTTATTTTCTCTCCAGTCAGTCAGCCAGTAAACATTTATTAAGGACCAGGCACTGTGCCGTGCACTGGGAATACAAGAAAAGCAAAGGACAGTCCCTGACTTTAAGGACATCACCATCTAATTGCGGAGACAGCGTACAAACACGGAGGTACAACCAGATCTCTATAGGGTGGTTGGAGTTAACGGACGAAAGGGAGGCGCTAGCATTGCTAAAGGGAGATTAGAAAAACTTTTTGCAGAAGGTGGAATTTTAGTTGGAATTTGAAGGAAACCAAGATTTGTTTCTACCTTGAGATTACAGATCTATTGAAGGGGATGGATGTAAGTATATACAGTTTTTATAAAAGTTAACGGAATGTTATTGTTAGGTCCTATCATGGAATTGGGCAGCTAGACAGAGTAGAGTGCTGTGTGTGAAGTCAGACTTGTCTTCCTGAATTAAAATCTGGCCTCAGACATTTACTAGCTGTGTTACCCCCAGCAAGTCACTTAAACTTGTTCGTCTCTGTTTCCTCATCTGTAAAATCAGCTGGAGAAGGAAATGGTAAACCAGTCCACAGTCTTTGCCAAGAACACCTCAGATGGGGTCACAAAGAGTCAGACACAGCTTAACAATAACAGATAGATGTAATATTTGCGTTTTTTAATAGGCTCATAGAAAACATTTTGAGTGTTTTAAATATACGGTTAAAATATTTGAGTAGAAAGAATACAAGAGGTCAGATTTCAGATGGTGATATAGATGAAAACGTCTTTCTTTATTCAACTAGTCAAGTTCTAGTGGTGTTTCTAACACTAACAATTCCTATTTGTCATGACAGACAACACAAAGGTATTACAGAAACTGCTGGGAAAACCAGAAAGCACTTAGTAAAAAATTTGGATTTTTGACCAGGAACTTTCACCAAGATGGGCACGTGACCTGAATATAAAAGGTCAGACCATAATAAAAATGAATAAAATGATATCAGTTATCTTTCAGGAGGAGAATACTTAACCAACAAGGTATTGAGGAAATTACAGAAGATAAAATAGATTATTTCAGTTAAATGAAATTGAAAAGCATTTGCAGAAAACAAAAAATATATTTAGAATAAGATGGGAAACTTGTCTCTTGAGAAAAAATTATTGCATCAAGTGTGTCTCAGAATAGTGTTATTTCTAAGATACACACAGAGTCATTTTACAGTGGATAAGTTGTCAGAGGATATAAACTAAAGATTCAAAAGAGGTGCAAACTATAAACCACTATAGAAAAATGCTCTAAATTAATAACAATAAGAGGAATCACACAGTAAGCTTTTTGCGTATTATTTACCAGGTACTGTGCTAAGTACTGAAGATGCAAAACCAAAAGTGAAACACCAGTGTAATTCAAAACAACTCTGAGGTTTCACTTTATACACAGAAAATTCTAAAAGATGAGAATAGTCAGCATTGGATGGGATTTAGGGAGACATGTGCATAATACACTATTGCTGGAACTGTGAATTCGGCTGCTTATTGTAGAAAGCAATTTGTAATTATGCTGAGAAAGTGTCTAAGATAACCATACACTTTGACCTTGAGATCCTACTCCTAAGGAGGTTAAAGATAGAAAGGACCCATATGTACAAGAATATTGTAGAAGATTTTTTGGTGGATTTTTGTTTTTGTGGGTTTTTAGTGGTAGCAGAGCATTTCTGATTTCTGATTTTCTCTACAAGTAAAAATTCATTGAGAATATCCCAAGGTAACCACATACATTCAAGATATGATTATGAACTGACTAAAAAGAAGGGAACCTTTTTCTCCACATCAGTTTATATTTCTTGAAGGAAATGAGAATGACAGTAGTCTTTCTTTGAAGGCTGCCCTCATTCTTTAAGCTATTCAAAAGGCAGTCTATCTATCTACCATTATTCCTACTAATGTAATCATGGATAATTAAACTCTAAAGCTGGAGTTCTTAAAGTGAGTTCTGTGAGCTTATTAAAAAAAATTTTGATAGCTATTTCAGTATAATTGGTTTCCCTTGTATTTTATTTTGTGAATTTAAAAATATTTTTTTCTGAGAAAGGATCTCTGGATTTTACCAGACTGTCAAATGGGAGTCTATGACACAAAAAAGGTTCAAAACTCCTGCTCTAAAGACTCTACCCAGCTGAGGCAGGTCTGCTTGGCCATAGAAATGGAAAATTTGGTTTGAGACCTAGTTCCATGTCTTGGCTCATCTATACTAGGTGACAAGGTCTCATTCTTCTCTAGCAGTGTTGATTTGGTCCTTGCTACTAGAATCTTGACTCAGCTGAGTTAGGTGGAAGAGAAACTTCATTGTTGTAGCATCAAGTAGCATATTTTAAATGGATTTGAATCAGTCAGTAGCAACATTAATAGTAGCTATTGCTAAGATTTGTATTAACACTTTAAGGTTTCCAGAATACATGTATTATCTTATTTGATCCTCAAATGACAGATGAAGAAACCAAGGGTGAGCGATGTTAAGTTGTCCAGAGTTACATGGCTAGTAATTATTTGAGGCAGGATTTGAACTCTTAAGTCTAGCACTTATCCTCTATGCCACCTAGCTAGTAATTATAATATTTTCTTTAGGAGAAAACATTTAAGAAATGGAAGGCAGAAGTTTGTGAGGAAAGAGGACAGTCTCCTGCAATGATATACAGTTCTCTTTCTTCTAATAGTAAATAAATGAAATACAAAAGATTAAGGGAGAAAAGGGTGATACACCTAGCTTTGTAATACATTTTAAGTGGTCAGGTAAGAACTGGAAACTGGTCTAACAGAAGATAGATGATTTTAAAGTACACGTACTTGTCAGTGAAATTTTAAAAATGAAATTGATTCTATATTGACAGATCACCCAATGCTTCATTACAGTAATATTATTTGTAGCCCTTTCTCATCATCATCTGTTCCCCTCAAAGTAGTTAACTCACATTTTTTTCTCCCACAAAACTGGAGAATATCTTGGTGAACCAAGCCAGCAGCTTTTTACCAATGTGGTATGTATTAAAGGAAAGATCAAGGAAAATAAATTTAAAAACAAATATATATAGATATACATAAAATAACATGTAAAATATTTTTGCATGCCATACAGCACTATATAAATGCTGTGATATTATTGTTGTACAAAACACTTTTTTTTAGACAGTGGGAGTGAAATTAATAATACTTGTCATTTTTCAGGTTATCAGTAGTTGTATGAGGGAAATGTTTTGCTTTGTCTTCTTGGTTTGTTTCTATATGCCTTTTATACACTTATTTCTGTCTGGTAGGCTTGAATTTGAAGAAGCAGAAGATCCTGATTTTACTACATTATGTCAGAAACTAAAGATACCAAATCGTGTTAGGAAAAAGGCTTGGGAGAATTGGGAAAAAGTTTCATCTATGGATGGAGTTTTGGTGAGCATATTTCTCTTAATATTTAAATTTTTTGTTATTTCTGATCACATTTGTTGAATACAGTGTTTACTGAAGTGATATTAGATGTTACTAGCTTATATCCTGCTTTATAGTGGAGAAAGTCCATAAAATATGTCCTGTAAAATGACACTATTTTCCATTCTTTTGACATGACTATAAGACCTCAAAGACGTGAGTTATTTTGTGTTTTAGGTACTTTTGAAAATGCTATTTTTAGAGTAATTAAAAATAATTTGTTACTTGTTTGTACATTTCACCAATTCCTTTATAAAAAGAAAGAAACAAATCTTTTACATTCCAAAGAACTGAACTTGTATGAAAACTGAATGCTAAAAGAAAAGTAGTAGAATATAGATGTGGACTTTTGGGACATCCTATATATTTGTGGAAAAGAAGGAATAAAAGGAAGTTGAGGAAATGTGATCCTAGTATTATCAATAAAAATTTCCATTAAAATGATTATCTATACATTGCTACATTTTCGGTGCTTTTATTGGTTTGAAATTAGATGTAGTAGGTTTTTTTACATATGTGGAACTGCAAGGAATTTCAACTCTTCGAAACTTGTAGGTATCTAATATTGGGTGAACTAGAGAAAAGGGACTTGTGAATCAGAAGTTATAGGTAGTCCCCACTTAAAAAATACTTGTTTGTACATTACACTTTTGGAAGTAGTAAACAGTGGTTTATATTCCTAGAATAGTGTTCAAAAGCCTATTTAAAATATAGTATGCTTGAACCATTTTTTTTTTTTTGAAGGGGAAGGCAAAGCATTTGGGGTAAAGTGACTTGCCCAAGGTCACACACCTAGTAAGTGTGTCAAATGTCTGAGTTCATATTTGAACTCAGGTCCTCCTTACTCCAGGGCCAGTGCTCTATTCACTGTGTCACCTAACTGCCCCAAACCTTTTTTTAATAGTCAACCAAAAATAAGTTTAATCTTGTGTTCTTTTGAACTATTAGTTAATTGTATGATTTCTCCGTTATGGATTTACTCCTATATGACTGTTCCTTTTCAGATTCATTCACAGTACCATCATCTATATTCTTTCTCTGTGTGGCTGTACTGGCTGTACTCTATGTTGGCTCAGTCTGTGTCCTCTTCACTTCTCTCTTAATGCTCTCCATGAAAAAACAAAAACAAACCAAACAAAAAACCATTCTTTGTGATCTCATTAATGCCCAAAGATTCAAATGTCTGTTCCGTATAGATACACTTCTATATCTATGTATCCACCTCTCCTTTCTATGCTAAGTTCCAGTTCTATATCTCCCTCTACCCTGCTCTAGCATTTCAATTCAGAATGTCCAAAACTGAACCATTATCTTTTTCCCAAACCCTTCCCTATTTGTCAAGGATAAATTGGTAAATAAACATTTATTAAGTGTTTACTAATTTGCTGGGGACTGTTGTGAGGATAAAAAGCATAAGGATACAACGAAAGGTGAAAGACATTCCCTGCTTTTGAGGAGTTCATGACCTGGGGGGAAACAACATGCAAATTGCTTATATACAAAAAAAGCTACATACTAGAGAAATTGGAAATAATCGACAGAGAAAAGGTACTAGAATTAAAAAGGCTCAGGAAGGGCTTCTTATAGAAGATGGGATTTTAGTTGGGACTTGAGGGAAACCCAGAAGTACAGATGTACAGAAGTACAGATGAGAAAGGAGAGCAGTCTAGGTATAGGGGAACATCTGGTGAAAATTCTTGAAGTTTGAAGATAGAGTGTCTTGTTTGAGGAGCAGCCAGGAGGGGGGAGGTTATAAAGAGCTTCAAACACCAGAAGATTTTTTATTTGATCAGGGAGGTGATAGGGGGCCACTGGAGTTTATTGAGTAGATGGGTAACGTGATTAGAGCTGTACTTTAGGAAGATTTACTTTGATAGTAGAGTGGACTTGAGGCAAGTAGACCCACTAGGAGGCTATTGCAATTGTCCAGGCATGAAGGTGATGAGAGTCTGCACTGGAGTGGTAGCAATAATAGAAGAGAGGAGGTGTATGCAAGAGATATTAAAAAATAAAATTAAATGGGCCTTGGCAACAGATTGGATATGGGAAATAAGATAGGTGTCAACGACGACCCTGAAGTTGTGAGACTGGGAAAGTGCTGCTGCCCTTGACAATAATACGTAAGTTTGGAATGGGGAAGGTTGGGAGGGAAAGATAATGAGTTCTGTTTTGAACATGTCAACTGTAAGATGTCTGTGGGCACGTCTGAGTTGTTCATAATCTCTTGCCCTCCTTGGTCACTTTATTTCTCTATTGTATCAGTTTCCTCATCTGTAAAATGAAATGGTTTTATTGTATGACCTGTGAGGCCCTTTGTGACTCAAAAGTCTATGATCCTATGATGCTTAAGATTTTTCAAGCAGGTTTCTATCATAAGCTGATGATGCCCATGTATATTATATCTTACTATTCAGCTAGACCAAATATTTGCTGGCTGATGCTGTTTCTATGTTCATTTGACTTCCTTGAGGTGATTTGATTTACATAGGTTTACCTTCAGTTAAGGTTTAAATTGGCTAAACAACTCAAAGTTAATTTAATAGTAATGGCAGTGTCTTACTTATGAACACCTGATTTTTGAGGGACCCTTTCCTACAAATGACTGCTCTACCTTTACCACTAATTGTACCATCTGGTAGCTTTAGTAAGAACTGTTGCCGTACAGGGGGATGGTTGCCTTGGGAACCTCTGTTTCCTTTTAAAGCCACTGTTATTGTATGTAAACCCTTCGTTCCCTTATCTTCCCAAATCAAAAATTTTGTTTCAAAAAAGTTTGTTATCTCATTCTGGAAATTGGGAAGAAGGGAAACTCCTGTTCTTTTATAAGGTGTTTATAAGGTGAGAGACAGAAATATCCTCTGACTAGATCTATGAACAGAAAGGCTCTTAGTTTCTATAATTCCAACTGTAATTGCATTTTGCTATAGAAACAGTGTTGAAAATTGTGATTATGTTCTGTAATAATGTAGAATAGTTATATTGTCAGTCAATTAATATTTAATAAGGGCCTCTGTGCCACATACTATATTAAGTGTTAAGCTAAAATTGTGAGTTAAGTAGGCATTTGTGGGCTAGCCTGAGAAACTAATCACCATTTATAACATATTATGGTAAAATATATTCCTTTATGAGAGCAAAATGTAATGTTTTAAATATTATTTGGCTTGTGTTCACTTTTTGTCTTACGTGTTTTATGGTAGAAGACAACAACCTATAGAATTCCAATTGGTTTTTGGTAGGATTGTGTGTTTGAGAGTATAATATGAATAAACTGAGGAATGCCTCACCTTTGGAATATCTCTTGAATACATCACTTTCCTCTGACGCTGCTACCCCACAACCACTCTGGTACAGGCCCTCATTATATAATGCTTAGAATATTGCAAGAGAATTGGTGGGTCTGCTTGCACAAATCTTTCCTTTCTCCAATCCATCCTTTATTCATCCACCAATGTAATTTTCCTAATGTGAAGGTCTAATCATTTCTCACTCTACCCATCTTGCATTGGTTACCTGTCACCTCTAGAATAAAATACAAAATTCTGTATTTGGTATTCAGAGCCCTTCATAACATAGCTCTACCTGTTTTTCCAGTCTTCTTATACCTTATTCCCCACTATATACTCTTTAATCCTTTGACACAACCTACTCCACAAAAGATACACTTCATCTCCCAGCTTTGGGCATTTTCTCTGGCTGACCATCATTCCCGAAATATTCTCGCTCCTCAATTCTGCCTTTTGCCTTCCCTGGTTTCCTTCAAGTTCCAACTAAAATTCCAGCTACTATAGGAAGCCTTTCCCTAACCCCTCTTAATTTCAGCACCTCTCCTCTGTTAGTTATTTTGTCATTTATCTTGTATGTAGTTTTATTTTTTAAATTCACCTTGTATATAGCTTGTTTGTACATATTCTTTGCTTGTTGTCTTCCCCATTAGATTGTGAACTCCCTGAGAGCAGGAGACACCTTTTGCTTCTTTTTGTATTCCTAGTGCATTGCCTAGCACATAGTAGGCACATAATAATACTTAGTTGGCTGGTTGATTGTTGTCCTTTGTTCTCGAAGAGGACCAAAATGATATTACTATGTTAGAGTCAAATTACAGTGTACCTGACTGTGGCTGATCAGACCAATATGAGCACAGAATACTCTGCCACAGGTTGGGCACAAATAGACCATGTGAACATTTGGGGTGAATTCTCTAAATTTACACATCTTGAGTTTCTTTTGAGCTACTTCAACGTGAACATGTCAGGATGAGGGATCCTGTACCAGTGTCTCCCATGTCACACAATCAATTCCAGAGTTCTTCAGAGAGACCTTAAGAGTGTCCTTGTATCACTTCTGACTACCATGTGAGTGCTTGCCTTGAGTGAGTTCTCCATAAAATAGTCTTTTAGACAAGCATGTTTGTCATTCAAACATTGTGGCCAGCTCATTAGAATTGCACTCTCCGAGGTAGAGTTTCAATGCTTGGCAGTTCAGCTTGAGAGAGGACCTCATTGTCTGGTGGCTTATCCTGCCAGGTGATCTTCAGAATCTTCCTAAGACAATTCAAATGGAAGCGATTTACTTTCCTGGCATGTCCAGGTTTCACAGGTATAGAACAATGAGATCAGCACAGTGGCTCTGTAGACCTTCATTTTAGTAGTCAGTCTAATACCCCTTCTCTCCTATACTTCTCTTCTGAGCCTCCCAAACACTGACATATTTCCTGCAATGTGTATTTCAACCTCATTATTAATGTTTACGTCTCTAAAAAGTATATTGACAAAATAAGTGATCTTATCCACAATATTCAAAACTTTTCCATTTGCTGTAACTGATGGTTCCACATATGGATGGTGTGGTGGTGGCTGATGGAACACCTGTGTTTTCTTTGTGTTAATTATTAGGCCCAAATTAGCACAAGCAGTGAAGAATTGATCCATACATTGTTTCATTTCAACTTCCGAGGCTGCATTGAGTGCATAATCATCTGTGAACAAAAAAATCATACATTAACCCTCTGTCTACTTTAGTGTTTGGCTTGTAGCCTTGAGTTAAATGTTTTACTGTCCATGTGGTAGCTGACCTTGATGCCATGTTCATCCTCATTGAAGGCTTCTGATAACATTGCTGAAAACATTATACTAAAGAGCATGGGAGCAATCACACAGCCTTGTTTCCCTCCATTGGTGACTGAGGAAGCTCAAGAGCATTGACTGTTATCCAGAACCGGGCAATGCTGTCATGAAATTGGCATACAGTACTGAAGAACTTCTCTGGACAACCACATTTTGACATAACTTTCCATGAGCCCTCACAACTGACTGTATCAAAGACCTTGGTCAAATCAACGAATGTTGTTATACAGACTTCTGTTCTGCCCCTGGCAAACACCATATTGACCATGTGGTCCTTTCTAAAGCCACACTGGCTTTCAGGTAGACAAACCTCTTTCAGGTGAAAGATCAGCCTATTAAGGAGGACTCTGATCAGAATACTGCTAGCAGTGACTAAGCGAGACTCATCCCCTGTAACTGTCACAGAACAATCTCTTTTCTTTACCTTTATAGAGATGGACAATACTTATTGACTGACCACCTGTATTCTTAAGACATATTAGTAGACAGGTATTGGATTTAGAAATGCCCCTGAAAAATTTGCTATGCAAATACTGTTCAGGAGAAACTTCAAGAATAAACTTTAAATGATTGTATACCCCCAGTCAGCAAGCAATTATCAAGCATCTGCTGTGTGCCAGGCACCATGTTAGACCTTAGGATTATGGAGAGAAAAATAAAACAATCCTTTCTCTCAAGGAGTTTACATACAATCTAGTGAAACAACGTGTCCTCCAGTAAGTAAATACAAAGAGTAATTTCTGGGAAGTCTGAATACCTGTGAAGGTCAGGGAAGACCTGCTATAGGAGATAGCATTAGAGCTGAGCTTTGGAAAAATTAGAGATTTTGAGAGGCCAAGGTGAGGAACCAGTACATTCCAAGCTTGGGGGGCAGCCTAGGAAAAGGTAGAGCTATGGAAGATAGAGTGCTCTGTCTAAGAACCAGCAAGTAGGCCAGTTTTGTGGAATACAGATTGTATAAAGGGAAACAAGAGGAACAAGAAGCGTTGAAGGGTAGGCCAGAACTAGAAAATAAAGGACTTTGTATTTTATCTTAAAGGCAACGGAGACCCTCAGGAGCTTTTTGAGTAGGATGCACTGTGTGTAATAGTTATATCTGTACTTTAGGTGTTTTATTTTGGCAACTGTGTGAAGGATGGATTGGAGAAGGGAGAAACTTGAAGTATAGAAACTAGTTAGGATCACCTTGCCACAATAGTATATGCAAAAGTTGGTAGGGCTTGAACTTTAGAGGTAGGATTTGAACTCAGTTTTTACTGGCTTTGAACCTATCAAGGCATGCAAAGGACATTTCCAGACATTGTTATTGCCCTCCCCTCCACTTAGTCTTAAAGTTATAGTTTTTCTTTTTAAGCTCCATCATTTTTAATACTTCATGGAGACATCCTGTGTTTTCTGTAATTTATTTATCTTGAGGGGGAATATTGACAAAGGAAAGCAATTTGGAGGTAAAGGCAGAATTACCCACTAGTGCTTAATGGGCTATGCAATTGAAGGATTTTCACTCTTCTGTATAGAGGAAATATCTCATTTAAAACTTTTTGGTAATTGAAACAATTGGTATAGTTGGCAAATTGTAATTTACCTATGCCCTTTTCTAGGCAAACTGGCCTACCTATTCTTTATACACAGCATTCATTTCTTACTGTTACAGTAGTCACCGTGATCTTGCACAGACTATACACCATCTGTTATCCCTCTTTACCTATGCTTCTTGGAACTGCTAGCCCGTTTTGAGACTCAGTTCTTAAGTAAGACCTTCTTTAAGAGACCTTTTCTTGTTCCTCTTCCCCAAATTACTTTGTATTTATTTTGCAACCACAGTCCTTGGTTTATAGTAAGCAATAAATATTCTTTTTGTCTGTTGATCTAACCATCTATCTGTGTATATGTGTTCATTTTTATATCCACGCAGGAGAATGTAAGCTTTTTAAGGGCAGAAACTCTCATTACTATTATTATTATTATTTATCTTTGTGTCCCTAGGGCCTAGAATAGTTTTTGAAACATATTAGGCACTTAATAAATGCTCACTGAATTGAACAGAAATGTCTAGAAAGGTAGATTCAAGCCAGACTGTGAAGGTCTTTAAATACTAACTTCAGTAGAGTATATTTTATCTGTTTGAATTTATTTATTTTTAGTTTTCAGCATTCATTTCTACAAGATTTTGACTTACAAATTTTCTCCCCATCTCTCCCTTACCCCCCACCCTAAGGTAACAAGCATACTGAATACCCCTTCCTCCACTCTTCCTTCTCTGATATCACCCCCATTCTCTTCCTTACTTTCTTGTAGGGCAAGATGTATTTCTATACCCCATTGCCTGTATATCTCATTTCCCAGTTGCATGTAAAAACAATTTTTAACATTTGTTTTTAAAGCTGTGAGTTCTAGATTCTCTCCCTTCTTCCCTCCTCACCCATCTCCACTGGGAAGACAAGCCATTCAATATAGGTTATACATACGTATTTATGCAAAATACTTCCATAGTAGTCATATTGTGAAAGATGTAACTATATTTCCTTCTGTCTTGTCCTACCTCACATTTGTTCTAATTTCTCCTTTGACCCTGTCCCTTTTCAAAAGTGTTTGCTTCTAACTACCCTCTCCCCCAATCTGCCCTCCCTTCTATCATCCTCCCCATTATCCCCTTCCCCCCTTCTTTCCTGTAGGCTAAAATACCCAATTGAGTGTGTATGTTATTTCCTCCTTAAGCCAAATCCCATGAGAGTAAGGTTGACTTACTTCCTTTCACCTTCCTGTTCTTCCCCTCCATTGTTTACAGCTTTCTCTTGCCTCTTTTATGTGAGATAATTTACCCTATTCTATCTGTCCCTTTCCCTTCCCATTATATTCCTCTCTCACCTCTTAATTTTATTTTTTAGCTATCATCCTTTCATATTCAACTCACCCTGTGCCCTCTGTCTGTGTATACGTGTACATACCTATACACACACACACACACACGCATACACATATACCCACCTATACATGCATATATATGTGTGTGTGTATATAGATATACACACACACACATATATATATTCCCTTCAGCTATCCTCATACTGAGAAAAGTTTTATAAGTTATAAATATTGTCTTTCTATGTAGGAATATAAGTACTTTAACTTTAATAAGTTCCTTATGATTTCTCTTTTCCCGTTTATGTTTTCATGCTTCTTTTGATTCTTGTATTTGAAAGTCAGATTTTCTGTTTAGCTCTGGACTTTTCATCAAGAATGCTTGAAAGTCCTCTTATTTCGTTGATTGTCTATATTTTCCCCTGAAGTATTATGCTCAGTTTTGCTGGGTAGGTGATTCTTGGTTTTAATCCTAGCTCTTTGACCTCCAGAATATCATATTCTAAGCCCTGCGATCCTGTAACGTAGAAGCTGCTAGATCTTGTGTTATCCTGATTGTGTTTCCACAATACTCAGATTGTTTCTTCCTGACTGCTTGTAATATTTTCTCTCTGATCTGGGAATTTTGGAATTTAGTATAATATTCCTAGGAGTTTTCTTTGTGGGATCTTTTTAAAGAGATGATTGGTGAATTCTTTCAGTTCCTATTTTGCCCTCTGGTTCTAGACTATCACAATTTTCCTTGATAATTTCTTGAAAGAATGTCTAAGCTCTTTTTTTTGATCATGGCTTTGAGTAAGTCCAATAATTTTAAAATTATCTCTCCTGGATCTATTTTCCAGGTCAATTCTTTTTCCAGTGAGATATTTCACATTGCATTTTATTTTTTCATTTGTTTGGATCTTTTTATAGTATTTTGATTTTGCTCCAATCTAATTTTGAAGGAATTATTTCTTCAGTGAGCTTTTGAAATTCCTTTTCCATCCAGCAAATTCAACTTTTTAAGGCACTCTTCTTCTCATTGGCTTTTTGCACCTCTTTTGCCATTTGAGTTAGTCTATTTTTTAAGGGGTTATTTTCTTCAGTATTTTTTTGGGTCTCCTTTAGCAGGCTGTTGACTTGTTTTTCATAATTTTTTTGTTTCATTCTCATTTCTCTTCTCAATTTTTCCTCTACTTCTCTTAACTTATTTTCAAAATTCTTCTTGAGTTCCTCCATGGCCTAAGATCAGTTCATATTTTTTTCTTTTCTTTTTTTTTCTTTTTTGGAGGGCAATTGGGGTTAAGTGACTTGCCCAAAGTCACATGGCTAGTTTTTATGTCAAGTGTCTGAGGCCGACTCACGATCTCCTGACTTCAGGGTCAGTGCTCTATTCACTGCGCCACCTAGCTGCCCCCAGTTCATATTTTTCTTGGAGGCTTTTGATTACAGGAGTTTTTGTTTTGATCATCTTTGTCACCAAAAACTGATTTTAAAGTTTGATTTTGCTTCCTCTGTTTGCTCATCTTGCCAGACAATTACTTGAATTTTGAGCTCTTTACCAAGGTAGAACTCTACTTTTAGAGTGGACGGTGCTGTGTCCCCAATATCTGGGGTTTTGTGCAGCTGTTGTCAGAGCTTCTTTTAGGCACCTGCCTAAGAACAGTGAGGACTGCCTCTCCACAGCTTCAACAAGCCCTGCCACACTAGGACTCCTCACCCCGGGATCCAAGCAGGGTAAAGCAAGAGAATCCTTCCTCAGCACCAGCAAAGAGAGAGCCCTGCAGTTACCCTGTAGACAGTGACTTGGTTCTCCCATGATGTGTGAACCTGGAGCTCACGAGGCAGCCCCAGGGCAGCAGCTTCAGCCACCTCTGAAGGGGGCAGGAGGGGTCAAATTTCGCTTTTCTCTCACCCAGGATCAACTGGGTTTCCCCACTGACCTTTACTTTCTCTTTTGTATTTGTTGGTTGAGAAGTCTGGGAATTGCCACAGCTACCAGTGATTCAGTCCCCTGAAGTCTGCTCTGGCCATTCTGTGCTCTGGGTCTGTACCAGCACAGCCTATATACTGCTCCCAGCTTGGCGCCATAGGCCCTTCCTGTCAGCCTACCAGGCTGCTTTCAATGAGAAGTTCGTTTCTTTCTGTCACTTTGTGGGTTCTATAGCACTAAAATTTGTTTAGAGTAATTTTTTTTTTACAGGTATTGGAGGTGGTTGGAGCGTGAGTTCAAGGACGTTCCTGCTTTTACTCTGCCATCTTGGCTCCACTGATCACCTCTCTCCCCTCCCCCCCCAGTATAGTTTATCCTAAAGGCAATCCTGGAACTTCTTGAGCAAGGAAGTGACATGGTCAGAGTTTTGCTTAAGGAATATTTGTTATCCTTAGCACTTTTCTCCTCTAGCCTGTCATAATCTCCACAAATAATAAGAGCTGACACTTATATAGTGCTTACTCTGTGCCAGGCACCATGTTAAGTGCTTTATCATTATTTTCCCATTTAATCTTTACAACAACCCTGGGAAGTAGGTGCTGTTAGTATCCCCAGTTTACAGATGTAAAAACTGAGGCAAACAGGTTAAGTGACTTGCTCAGGGTCACATAGCTATTAAATGTTTGAGGTCACATTTGAACTCAAGTCTTCTTAACTCTAGAATCAGCACTCTTATCTACTGTCCCACCTAACTGTCCTGTGGGAAATATTTCAGTCCTGTGGGAAAATAGTTGTTCTAACAGAAATATCTTTATTACTACTGCACTTACTTTTGGCTTTGGAATTGCCAGATCTTTGGTTTTGTTCTTTTGTTTAAAAAAAAATTACATATTGATAAGAAGATTTTATACAATAAATGTTAATATTTTATAGATTAGACATCTAGAATACACTAATTATGGTATAATTAGAAAATACTGTAATTAGACATTATCTAGAAAACATTCAACCATGGACATAATATCTGAGGAACACAGACCTAAGTCTGGAAGTTGAAAGAGACCTTAGGAATAATTTATTCCAACTCCCTTATTTTATAGATGACAAACCCAGAGAGGTTAAGTGACTTCCCCAAAGACACACAGATAAGAAGTGATAGAAATAACACTTGAATACAAGTGCATTTCTGACTGTCATACATTCTTTGCATTCAAGGAAAGTATCACTTTTATTTTCTAGTAATCAACTTCAAGGATAAATGAACCCTTGTCTCCACAAGGGCTTAATGCAGCTAAATGGAATAAGAAATACAAAAGGATGTTTAAAGAGAAGAATGTCTATCACTAGCCTATCATCAACAGAATTTTCATTCCAAGAATAATTAACTTCAGACCAGGAGCAGAATTTATAGATTCTTGCTGATTCATTTACTGCAACAAAGAAACAATGCTTAGTACATATGCTAAAATGAAACAAATCCCAGTTAGTTGGTACAAAAAGAAATTATAACTGTAAGATGCAGAAGAAATGCTTTAAGGTCCCACTGAAACCCAACTTTGAATGATACTTTGTAGTTAAAAGCAGCAAATGAACAAATATTAACTTTTCCCTATTTGCTAGGTGCTGTGGTGAGTTCAGAGAAGCATGATGTACAACCATCTACTAGGGAAGGATAAAGATAAATGCACAAACAGCTAAATGACAGTATCAGATCTATTACAAGGCTGTGTGTATTAACTGCCATTTAATGCTATGAAATTAGATGAGGGAGAGATGAGTTTGTGTAGGAGAGATTGGAGAAGGCTTAGAAGAACACTTAAGCTGGACCTTAATGAAGAAATGAGGAGGGTGACATTTCTGGGCAGGGAAAAAAAATGAAGAGAGAATGAAAAGACAGAATCCCAGGGAATTAAAGTGGGAAACAAAGCTGAAAAGGTAAGTTGTAGTAAGAGCCTGAACTAGGGTAGTTGTGGTAAGAATGGAATGGGGGGAGGCACACACAAGCAAATTTTTCAAGGGAAACCTTAATAGAACTTTTAGGCTGATTGGATATGAGGGTCATGTCAGCTATTAAATAATCATCTTTAAAATGAGGGCATGGATCTTGTGAGTTTCCCTCCAACTCTGGCAATCTAAGCAAAGATCCAGTACAGTTTCAGTTAGTCCTTTAGGTACTCATTGAATAAGAAGCCTCAAAGTCAACACTACCAGATTATAAGAGTTTATCTAATTTTTTAGAAATTGTACATTAATAGGGACACCCATGATAAGTTTGATGACCTGTTAGAAAATCTTGATAGAAGAACCAATTATTTAACAGTTTGAGAATGTGATTGCAATTAGCTCCTACAGATATACCCCAAAATTAAATTCTAGTTTTGTTGGATTAACTCTTTAGGAGTTACTTATTCTGCTTGCTTGCTCTTTTCTTTTTTTTTTTTTTTTCTTTTCCCTAATGTACCCTTGCCTTTGGTATTAGAAGGGAACCATCCTCATCAATGTAACTATAAACCATAGGGATTCAGTCATGGGTTCCATTCAGATGAGTCCTATTGAGGCCAACCCTTTCATTTTAGAGAAAAGGAAACATTTGTTCTAATGACAATGTATCATTCAAAGTTGGGTTTCAGTGAGACCTAGAGAAGTTAAGTGACTTGCCCAAGGTGACCTAGGTAATTCCTATTCCATAGTACTTGGTACTCTGGATCTAAGTCCTATGTAAGACCAGCTATTTTTCCCTATGGGGTACCTGTGAATGCAGTGCTTAAGTTATGCATCGATTAATCAACAAGCATTTACTAAATGCCTACCCTGTACTAGATGCCATCCTAGGTGCTGGGTATAGAAACATGAAGAATAAAGCAAATTCTCTTCTTATGGACATTTTACATTCTAATGAAAGACAACTCTGTTTCTCTTTCTATCTACCTTTTTATCTTACCAGCAGCCCAAAATTTTTGTTCAAAAATGAACCACTCTGTTTGACTTTCATCATCTGTTTTTGCTTTTTAATATTCTTATCTTACGTTTTTGACGATCTGTTGTTAGAAAATAGAATATGAAATAAATTTGAAGAGCCACAGATTATAGTGTAATCAATTTTTGTTGACCTTGGAGGGAGCATACTCAAGTGTGTCCTTATGGTATAGCATGTTTACATGGAATTTCTGAATTTATACAGAACTTTAGAGAGAGAAATTAGGAATGGTTATCAGTAAAATCAGGAAAACATTATAACCCTGAACTATTAATCTAAGATAACACAGTTCATTGGATGCTGGATTTGGTAGTTTCTTCATCTATAAATTTAGTAGGTTGGACTAGATAAATTCTGAGGTCCCTTCTAGCTCTTGGTCTATGATCTAGGATCTCGTACTCCTATGAAGTATTATTCAATCAGTCACATGTTTTAAAATACCAACTAAACTGTATTCTTTATTTTGCTTCTCCCCTCCCCCTTTCTGCTCCATTTTGGTCATATTCATGGCATAGTGCATAAAAAGGGGGTGTGGTAGAAAAAGGGTTAGAGGACACTGACCTTTGCCTTCTTAGAGTGTGCTTCTTGTCTGCTCCCACATTTGCTTTTGACCTTTCCCTTGTATACTAAATATGTGAGAAGAAAAAATGCCCTATTTCTGTCTCCTGCTGCCATGCAAATAGAAATGAGACTGCTGGGAATGTATAAGAAGACTCCCCTTTCCTTAGATAAGGAAGAAGATCTAGGAGTCAAAAGAATCCTTAATGGCTGTGAAAAACATATTTCCTATTAAGAAGGAATTAGGTTCTCTGATAATCTTACAGTATTAAAGAAGTGCTTACGGTTCAGTTTTCTCCGGTTTTCTTTTTTGTCCAGTCTTATAATCTGATCTGTGTAGGGCTTCCCTTCATAGAAACTCTGTTTACTGATGCAGGTCAGCAACTCAGCTGTAATTTAGAGTATTTGAGAGCTGCTTGGGACACTTTGAGAAGTAAAAGTGACATAAACTCAGGGCCCACTAATGTGTGTAAGAGGCAAGATTTAAACCCAGGTTTTCCTCTATCAGCCATCTTCCTTCTGTGCCATGGTGCCTCTCGTGACAGTTTTAAGGTGTCTTTATGAGATTGTGTAACTTAGATTGTACACCCTGACAGGATTATTTGTCAATTTTGAAGTGGTTCTAGTGACGATAATAGTATTAAATGCATTCAGTTAATTATTTCTAATTCATTTATGCTATTGGAATGGCAACTGATGACTAACTTTAAATATCATGAGTGAAACTAGATTATTTGGAAATATTCCTTCCTTTTCATGTAATGGATTCCAGTTCCTTTTTCCATATAACAAAAATGACAAATACCAATAGCATGTTTTGGTAGCTGTGTTTTCTTATTATCAAATGAAAGATGTTAGCAAATCTAATATTTCACCACTTGGTGGTGCTCCATGACAAATTAGTGTATTGTAGAAGTAGTGAGTAATCACTAATTTGGAAGATATTGTTAATGCCGATAATATGTACATAGCTTTGTAGTCAGTTTAACTGACTTTTAAAAAATAATTCTTGATAGATTTTGTTTTTATATTGCTTATATTTCCTATTACATGTTCCACTTTGCCTCCCCAGATAATAATTCTTTATAACAAAAAATAAAACAGAATTAAAAAGAATATTAAAAGAGGAATTAAAAGAAAATAGTTCAGTAAAACTAACCAGCTTATTGAAAAAGCTGACATTATATAGTTTTCCATATCCATAGTCTTTATATCTGCAAAACAGGAGGAAGAACTTTTTCATATCTCTTCTTTTTGCTTAAGTTTAGTCATCATAATTTTTTAAAATTACATTTTTTTCTTAATCAGCAATAATGCAACTTCTGCCACCAGTTGAAAATGAAAGAAAATTAAATATATATAGTCAAACAAAACAAGCAGTTGTTTTGCCCTCATTGGCTATGTCTAAAAGAAAGAAAATACATATAAAGCATATATGTTTGTGTATATATACATATGCATTTATATGTCTCATTCTGTACTCTGATTTCTTTACCGCTCTGTCAGGAAGTGGGTATCATGTTTCATCATTAGAATCATGGTTAGCTGTTGCACTAATCAGAATTCCTAAGTCTTTCAAAGTTGTTTGTCTTTACAGTATTATTGTGTTATATAAGTTGTTTCCCTGGTTCTGGTCCCTGAATTCACACTGTTCATAGAAATTTCCCCAGGTTTCTCAGAAGCCATCCTCTCACCTTTCTTTAAAAAGCATAATAGAATTTTATTACATTTATGTACTATAACTTGTTCAGCCTTCCTGCACCCCCTCAGATTCCAATTATTTGACATTTCAAAAGAAGCTATGAATTTTTAAAAATATATATCCTTAACATTTGTTTTGCTTAGTACTCTTCTTAATCCACCTTCCTTCTAATTCCCCCTTCTTTCCTTTCTCTCCCATCTCAGTGTAGGATGAAATATATTTCTGACCCTGTCAGGGTGACAAAGCTGCAAGTTGGCATCTTTTCCTACACTCTGCACAGTATTTCAGACTTTTTGTTCTGGTGCATAACCTTTCCTTGTGCTAGAGTGCTCTGTTGGGTGCTCCTGACCAGACCCCATCTGCAGACTTCTTTGTCTCTTTATGTCCACCCAAGGTGGAAAAAATATTCTCTGTAATTTTTTTCTCCCTTAGATTATTAGTATTCAGTCTAATGCATTTTCTAGATCTTTTTGCATGTGTTTTGGAGGTGGAGGGAACTTGCTATAATTCATCATCTGCTGTTTTGGCTTCTTTCTGGAGCTAAACTGCCAAGCATTCAAACTAGTGCAGCTCTGATGGGCTGGCCTCGTTGTTCAGTTGCAAACCGTCTGCTTATCAAAAAGACGTATTTTATGGAGAAGAGGGCAAGCATTCACATGGTGGTCAGAAGAAACAATACAAGGACACTTTTAAGGTCTCTCTTAAGAACTTTAGAATTGATTATAGGACATGAGACACTGACACAGGACTGCTCAGCATGATGTGCCCCCATCAGAGAAGGTGCTATGCTCCATGAGCAAAGCAGAATTGAAGTAACTCAAAAGAGATACAAATTTAGATAATCCACCCCAAATGTTTACATGGATTATTTGTGCCTGACCTGTGGTAGAACATTCTGAGCGTATATTGATCTGATCAGCCACAGTTGGATACACTGAAACTTGACTCAAGCATAAGGATGTCATTTTGGTCTTCTTTGAGAATGTAGGACAATCAGTGGCTACTTCTTTGTCATAATTTGTCATAATTTCAGTGCATTCAGTTTTATTGTTTTATTATTGTTCTTTACATTTTCATTGTTAATATCTTAAATATTATTTTTTTAGTTTTGCTTACTTCACTTTGCTTTAGTTCATCTAAGTTTCATGCTTCTGATTGTTTCTTATAGTATAGAGCATTCCATTCCTGTACTATAACTTCTTTAGCTATTTCCCAGTGCCAACAAAGACATCTGCTTTGTTTCCCTTTCTTTTCTACTATGCAAAAATGCTTTCATAAATGTTTTGGCTCGTATGGGGATTTTCTTTTTATCCTTGACTTCTAAGTATGATGGATCAGAGGATATGGACATTTTAATCACTTTCTTTGCATAATGGCAAGTTGCGTTCCGTATGGATGACCCAATGCACAGTTCCCCCATTAGTGTGCTTCTTTTTCCACCACCCCTCCAACATTGATGCTCCCACCTTTTGTAGTCTGTTTCACTTTGTTGTGTGTGAGGAAAGTCATACAGTCAGCAGGCATTTTATAAAGCACTTACTATGCAACAAACTATGCTAAGCACTGAAGATAACAAAGGGAAGCAAAAGCTACATCTTCTCCAAGTAACTCACATTCTGATGGATAAGCAAGTATGTAAATAATGAATCATACAAGATAAATACTGAATAAAAGGAAGGTAATCTCAGAAGGGAAAAGACTGGAAGTGGGGGGTGGGGAACAGGACCCAGAAGAGACCTCCTGGATGAGATGTAATTTGAGCTGTCTTGAAGGAAGCCAAGGAAGCTGGAAGTGAAAGATTGCAGGGGCTTAAGAAGAGAGTGAAATGAAAAGTAGAGACATCTACTTATACATGACTTTCTCAAGGAATTTAGACTTGAAGAGGAGGAGAGATATTAGATGATAGGTAATGGGGATCATAGAATCAATTGAGGGCAGAACTAGTACAAAAAGGCAGGGAAAAAAAAGTATTTCCATGTACACAGTGTAACATAAAAAGAAGACTCAGTATAAAACTATGGATTTCCATTTCACACTGTTTACTTTTTTGAAAAAACTGTAATAAATACATAATTTTCTTTTTTAAAATTAAAATTTATTTATTTACTTTTAGTTTACAACATTCAGTTCCACAATCTCTTGAGTTTCTAATTTTCTCCCCCTTTCCTCCTCTTTCCTCCTTCTTCTCCTCCCTCCCCCCATGGTGGCATTCCATCAAATATAGGTTCTACAAATACCTTCACACTGAACATTAGTCAAGTTGTAAAGAAGGATTATAACCAGTGGAATGAACAGTGACAAAGAAGCTATAAAACAAAATAGAACACAAAAGAGAGAGAGTGCAAATAATTTGCTTCAATCTGCATTCAGACTCCTAATTTCTTTGTCTGGATGTAGATATTCTTTCCATCATGAGTCTTTTAGAGTTGTCTTCTATCCTTGTATTGGTGAGAGGAGCCCAGTCTATCGAAGTTAGTTGTCACACATACTATGTGTCTGTAATTGTGTACAAAGTTCTCCTAGTTCTGCTCTCCTCACTCAGTATCACAACTCCATCAACAATGCATTAAAATGTGTTCTAATTTTTCCACATCCTCTCCAGCATTTATCATTTTCCTGTTTTGTCATCCTAGCCAATCTGACTAGTGAGATGTAGTACCTCAGAGTTGTTTTGATTTGCATTTCTCTAATCAGTAGTGATTTAGAGCATTTTTTTCATATGCTCATAGATACCTTTAATTTTTTCCTCTGAAAACTGTCTGTCCATATCCTTTGAACATTTATCAATTGGAGAATGACTTGTATTCTTATATAGTTCACTAAATTCTCTGTATATTTTAGAAATGAGGCCTTTATCAGAGACACTGGTTATAAAAATTCTTCCCCAATTTTCCACTTCCCTCCTAATCTTGGTTACATTGAATTTATTTGTACAAAAACTTTTCAATTTAATGTGATCAAAATGATCCATTTTGTATTTTGTAATGCTCTCTAACTCTTGTTTAGTCATAAAATCTTTCCTTCTCCATAAATCTGACAGGTAAACTATTCCTTCCTCTCCCAGATTGCTTACTTTATCAGCCTTTATACCTAGATTGTGCACCCATTTAGATTTTGGTATATGGTGCAGGATATTGGTCTATGCCCAGTTTTTGCCATACTATTTTCCAGTTTTCCCAGCAGCTTTTGTCAAATAGTAAATTCTTATCTCAGAAGCTGGAGTCTTTGGGTTTATCAAACAATAGATTACTATAGTCATTGACTTCTGTGTCTCATGTACCTAATCTATTCCTCTGATTCACCACTCTATTTCTCAGCCACTACCAAGTAATTTTGATGACTGCTGCTTTATAATACTTTTAAAAATCTGGTATGGCTAGGCCACCTTCCCTAGTATTTCTTTTCATTAATTCTATGAGATTATTGATATTTCATTCTTCCAGATGAATTTTGTTACTCTTTTCTCTGGTTCTATAAAATATTTGTTTTTGGTAGTTAGATTTTTATACTTTACAAAGTATATTATTACCTCCTTGAACCAAATCCAATTAGAATAAATCTCGGACAATGCCTGTCTCCCTCCCTTTTTTCCCTATACTATGATAAATTTTTGTCACTTCCCATTAGAATCCTTTTCTTAACTGAGTATATTATTCCGTCCTAGAACTAAAACCAGTGAGAGTAAAACTCATACAATACTCATCTCTCTCCCTTCTTTCTCTCTACTATAATGTTTTTATGCCTCTTCATGTGGCATAATTTACCCTTTTCTGCCTCTTCCTTTTCTCTTCTCCCATTACAATCCCTTTGCACCCCTTAATTAGTTTTTTTTTAAATCATCACATCAGTTAATTTATACCCAAACCATCTATGTGTATCCCTTTTAAATGTCATGATTATTATACAATTCTCAGTATTGACAGTTCTGAATACATTCCTTATAGGGATGTAGACAGTTTGCTCTTACTGAATAACAAGCTTTTTTTGTTGTGGTTGTTGTTTGTGTCTTTTCCCTGTTTATCTTTCTATGTCTCACTTGAGTCTTGTATTTGGAGATGAAATTTTCCATTGGGCTCTGGCTTTTTCACAAGGAAGATCTGACAGTTCCTTATCTCATTGAATGACCATCTTCTTGCATGAAAGAGTATGCTCATTTTGCTGTGTAGTTAATCCTTAGTTGTAGTCCAAGCTCCTTTGCCTTATGATATATCATATTTTAATCTCTCAGATCTTTTTAATGTAGAAGCTGCAGGGTCTTGTGTGATCCTAACTGTAGTTCTGTGATATTTGAATTGTTTTTTTTTTTTCTGGCTGCTTTGCAGTGTTTTCTCCTTGAATGGATAATTCTGGAATTTGGCTAAAATATTCCTTGGAGTTTTCAATTTGGGAACTCTTTCAGGTGGTGTCTGGTGGATTCTTTTGATAGATATTTTACCCTCTGGTTCTAGGACCTTAGGGCAGTTTTCTAAATTCAGTGAGAATAAGGTTGACCCATTCCCTTTTGCCTTCCTGTTCTTCCCCTCTATTGTAAGTTACCCCCTTGCCTCTTCTGTATGAGATGATTAACCCCATTCTGTCTCTCCCTGTCTCCTCTCATTCTTTCCCTCTCCCACCTCTCAATTTCACCTTTTAAAATATCATCCCTTCCTATTCCATTGATCCTGTGCCCTCTGTCT
>CM053596.1:79813609-79836723 GCA_028646575.1 Pseudocheirus occidentalis | reverse complement strand
AGGAATAATATAATTATTAAATAATAAATTAAGTGTTCGGTTAACATGAAAATTATACTCAACAATTTAAATGTGATGACTCAGAAGTCATTTCAGGAGCTCAAAGTACTCTTCTGTCATATATATGAAAAATAATGACAACTTGGGTGCACATAATTGGTGTTTAATAGAATTTCAGTTAACAGAAATCTTCACTAAAGGTTTATTTATCTTTGCCCCTCAACATTTCTGGATAAATCACTTAATTTGTCTAAGCCTCAGTTTCCACACCTGCAAGTTAAGGACAATTCAATTCATTTCAAACATTCCTGCTTTGCACTGGGATGATGACTCAAGGACAGACCCTTGATCTCAAGGTGATTATTGTCTCCTAGGGGTACAACATGTAAAATGTGATTTAAGGTAGATGAAAGCACTAACAAATTGAAGAATCATGAAAGTCTGCTCATGGGAAGTAGCAACTGAGCTGGGACTTAAAAGAAATAAGGGAATTTATCTTTGTAGCCCTAACATCTTGTACACTCTCTGGCACACAGTAAGCACTCAAGAAATGCTTGTAGCATTGAACTGAAAAAGTGGGAGTGAGAAACAAAAGCATTACAGGTCTGGGGGCAGGGGACAGCTTATGTGAAGATACAGAGATAGGACAGGGTAGGTCGAGTTCAGGGAACTCATAAGTCAGTGAGGTAAATAACACAGAGTAAGTCTCCAAAGACTGGTGGGAGATAAACTGTAGTATGATTTAATTCCTAGGGTGAATAGTTTGTATTTTATTCCCAAGGTGACAAAAAGCCACTGAAAAATTTTTATCAGGAAAGTGACTATCAAACATTAGAAAGATCATTTTGGAGGCTGTGTGGAATATGGATTGGAGAGGAAAGAGACTGGAAGGAAAAAAGAAGACCAATTTGGACACTATGCAGTTCATGCATTTTTGATATTATGCTTAAATTTCAAAGATGATATTCACATGCAATTTGCATTACTATCCTTTCACTCTTTTAGGAGGGGTTATATTTTGTATTTGTTAAATTCATCTTATATAAATCCATTCAATATTAGAAACCTATGGACTTCTCTTATCCTTAATCACTCTCTTTTATAAATTCCCATTTTCCCCCCCTAGATGTCTAGGGCTTCTAAGTGTTCAAAGCCATAGTAAACTTTGGCTCCTAGACTGTATAGCAATTGAAGCAGCTAGTAAGTCCCTGAATAATTACGCTTGCCTATTAGCACACAGAGATGGATACACTTGGCTAAATGTATGGGACTTGAATGGCAGACAAAATGTATATGTATACACACACACGCACACACAAATATGATATATGTGAAGGATTATCATGTAGAAAGGATATTTATTTGAATGGATCCCAAAGGGAGAACTGGAAGTGATTAGTAGAATTTATAGAGAAGCAGATTTAGGCTCTAGATAAAAAAAAACTTTGAATAATCAGAATTGTCCAAAAGTAGAGTGCCTTCAAAGTAGTGGCTTCCCCATCACCAGAAGTCTTCTAAAAGGGGTGGATAACCAATTGTTAGAATATGGTAAGGGATGCTTCTGGATGAATTAGTTATCCTCCTCTTTTGGGCATCTTACTTCTGATTGCAATGTCAGGAGAAATAATGAAAATTTCATTCCTTACTCTCTAGGTCTTTTCTATTCACATGGGAACCCAAACATCTGACTCTGTTCTGTTAGAGGAAATAAGTGATGTTGATTTTTGAAGACATTTTCACTTTATTAAATTCTCATTCCCACAAGCTAAATGTATGAAGAATGTAGTTACAGAATTCAGATTCTGATACTCTCTATGACTTTGGACAAGCCATTTAACTTCTCTGGTCCTTAGCTTCCTTGTCTGAAAGAATGAAGAGGACAGACTAGATTTCCAACATGTTTTCCAGATCTAAATCTTATGAACTTATGCAGACTGTTGGCTCCTACCAACAATCTGTGTTGTACTTTAGTCTACTTAGATTCCTGCTCTCTCTTTTCTCAAAAACAAGCTCCTCTCATTTCTCTTCTTCCCAGTAGCAATAACAGCATGTTGCTCTTAGGGATGAAGCTGTTTTATGCCCAATAGGTTAGGCTTAAAGTACAGAGCATTTTAGCTTTGACTTGATCAACTGGCTCTGAAACAACCTTAATAAGCAAATGTGAAAAAGGAATAGTTGTCTCAACACTCTTATGTAAATAAAGACTGTATGTCAATCAAGCATTAAAATCAGTCTCAAAATGACCTAAGCAAAGTTAGCCCTAATCAAAGAATAAATAAAATGAGACTCAACATAGATGAATTAAGAGAGAGACTACTCAATTAGGTTATTTCAGTTCTAAGTTCAAGGAGTCTATATTTCTACTTTCTATGTTTACTACACATTTTCCTTTTTTATTTCTTTTTTTGGTAAATAGCATATTATTACATGTAAATATAGCTTTCAACATTCATTTTTTATAAGATTTTGAGTTTCAAATTTTTTATCCCTCCTTTCCTCCCTCTCACCATCTCTCCCCAAGATGGTAAGCAAACTGATATAGGTTATATATGTGCAAGTATGTAAACATATTTCTACATTAGTCATGTTGTGAAAGAAAAAACAATACGAAAGAAAGTCACAAAATAGTGAAAATAAAAACAAAAAAGTGAAAATACATTTTCATTAAAATATTTTAAAAGTGATGTGCATTATTGCATTCCCATATATCTAATATATTGGTGTAATCTTAAAATATTTAAGAATAGAAGTAATAGGGGTGACTAGGTGGCACAGTAAACAGAGCTCCAGCCCTGTGGTCAGGAGGACCTGAGTTCAGGTCTAGCCTCATACTTACTTAACACTTACTAGCCATTAGGCAAGTCACTTAACCCCAATTGTACTGCCTTCCCCCCTCCAAAAAGAAAAAGAAAAAAAAATAATAGAAGTAGTAATACTAAAGTTAGATATTTACTAGCTAAAGAAAATGTGAATTTTGAGATTATATTATTAAAAATAGCAGGAAAGGGGGCGGCTAGGTGGCACAGTGAGTAGAGCACCGGCCCTGGAGTCAGGAGTACCTGAGTTCAAATCCGGCCTCAGACACTTAACACAAAAACTAGCCATGTGACCTTGGGCAAGTCACTTAGCCCAACTACCCTCTAAAAAAAAGCAAAAAAAAAAAGTAGGAAAGACTGGTGAGTACAAGAGGGATAGTTGAAAATTTAATAAATCTTTTAAGAAATTTTACATCTATTTTTTTTTGCAAAGAGATTTGAAATTCTCAAACACTGATACCGCAATAAATAATGAATTACCACAAAGAATGGGCTTAATAGCTTAGCTGTGACAATAATTTAAGGAACAGGTAATGTTATAATGTCATAGTTCTAGGCTTAAATTTCATCACATTAAAAATAAATATTTTTCTATCTTATTCTATTATCTTTGAAGGTCAAATAAAGAATTAGCTTTCTAAGGGGGCGGCTAGGTGGCACACTGAATAGAGCACCAGCCCCGGAGTTAGGAGGACCTGAGTTCAAATCCAGCCTCAGACACTTAAAACACAAAAACACTAGCCATGTGACCGTGGGCAAGTCACTTAACCTCAACTGTCCTCCAAAAAGAAAAAAAGAAAAAAAAAAAAGAACTGGCCCTCTTAAAAGGGGAAGGGAAAGCATTATTTATTGGAGTTTTGTTAGGTATATAATACAAAAAAAATTTAAAGGCATAATCATTTCAAGAAACTTATGTCCTGAGTAAAAATGATTTAACATGGTCAAAATGCACTTCATATATGTATGTGTGTATATATGTATATATCTACATATATGTATAATTTGTGAGGTGTGGAGACTGAGAAGGACTTAGAAGAAACAGTATGTGGTTCCATACATACAATAGGAATTTAGCACGTTTGTTGTATAAGTCCCAAAATGACAATACTACATCCATAAAAGTTAGGGATATTAAGGTTTCATTACTTCATAGGACATAGAAAGATAAAGTCCAATATGTTTTAGGAAAGCATTATGAAATTTATTTCTTCAGATTCAGAGAAAGATACACCATAGAGATATCTTGCCATGGTCATACTGATATTTACTGGCAAAACTGACACCAGAACCAAGATCTCCTGACTTTCAATATATAGAGAATTCCACTCATCTTACCATTATTTTATGTAATTCTTCATAGTCTTTAAAAAAACCCTCAATATTATATTTTCTTTATAAGAATGGTAATTAAATATAATGTGAGGCATTTTATGACACAGAGTGCTTGAGTATATGAAGACACCAAGAACTACAGCTAAATCATTGTCTTTCAAGTTACTTACTCTTGAGACCTTGACTATTTCTGACATCTTTTTAAAGTTAAAAACTAACGCTTTTGTGTAAAGTATGTGAGGTTAATGAAACACCAGGGCACAAACACACACCAGACATCCTTTTCAGAGCCAGAGGCTTTTCTCCCCTTTGTGTTCATTTCCTGTCAGGTCTGATATTTCAAAAGAACACTGAAGAAGTTCAGATTTTTGTTTACAAGTTAGGCAGCAAGAAACCTAAAGAATTTTAAGTTGGCTACTACAATTGGAAAATTGTTCCATGAATCTCATAATTTAAAATATGAACTACTTTTAGCCTGTTCTTTTCTCATACAAGCATACAGTAAAACTGAAGTCAAAGCATGCAAGATCTAGGAAAGTACGTTGACTACATACTGAGGTGACACATGTGGGGAAGGCAAATATGAGACACAATTTTGTATACTGTACTGGAGTACACAGAGTACAAAACAAGTATTTATATGCCTATGTATCAGAGGTGGATAAATCCAACAGAAATATAAACAAGAAAGAAAATATAGAGCTGAGCTCATTGCTGGCAAACTGATTTAAGGGAACCTCTGGACAAGAATATTAAAGAATAAGCATTTCTCCGGTTATAATTAGTCTAGTCCAACATCCTTTCTCATCTATAAAACAGTATTGTGTCATTTCTACTTCCTCTTGTAGCACTTTAGACAGTAGAGTCCAAATGTGATAGTCATGCTTTCTTTGATGGAGCAAAGAGTTTATTATAGTAACCTTAACTTTTCTACTTCCCATCTATTTTTTATCTTCAGTTTTTCCTTGGAAACACTTGGGAGAAACAAGCTTAACTGTCTTGTCACACTTTCTCACCACTGCTAGTGCCTTCCCTCTGAGGTTACCTTCCAGCTACTCTGTATGCACCTTGTATACACACAGTCATTTGTATGTTGTCTCTCTTATTAAAATGTAAGCTCCTCGACAGCAGGGACTGCAGTGTATGCCTTTTGTTGTATCCCTAGCCTTACTAGATGTCTGACACTGACAAAAGGAATGGGCTTTTCCCAATCCTTATCCTTCCCAACCTTTGTAGCATTTGACACTGTTTCTCTCTCTCTCTCTCATATCGTTATTGCTATTATTATGCTTCAGCTGAAGTAAAAAAAAAAAAAGAAGTAGCAATGGTGATCTCAGGCAAAGAAAAAAAAAGATCTAATTAAAAGAGAGAAACAAGGAAATTATATTTTTCTAAAAGGTACCATGGACAATGAATTAATATCAACACTAGATATACGTGCACCAAATAGCGTAGCATCCAAATTCTTTAAGGAAAAGATGACTGAGTTATAGGAGGAAATAGTAAAGATATCATTGTGAGGGACCTCAATTTGCTCCTCTCAGTCCTAGTTGAATCTGGCTATAAAATAAACAAGAAAAAAGTTAAGGAAATGAATAGAATTTTAGAAACGTTATCTATGATAGTCCTCTAGAGAATAATGAATGGAAATGGAGACAGATGTGCCTGTTTCTCAGCTGTGCATGACACCTTCACAAAAACTGGTCATGTATTTGGGCATACAAGTCTCACAAACAAATGCAGAAAAGCAGAAATAATAAATACTTCTTTTTTCTGATCAAAATTCAATAAAAATTATGTTCAATAAAAGGCCTTTGAATAAAAATTAACTGCAAACTAAATAACTTAATCGAAAAGAACAGGTGAATCAAACAAAAAAATATCATAGAAACAATCATTTCAATAAAGATGACAACAATGAGACAGCATACTAAAACCTGTAAGATACAGTTAAAGTATATAAAGATATATAAAGTATATAAAGATATAGTACAGAGGGGAAAATTTCTATTTCTAAACACATATCAATAAAAGAAAAAAATGGATCAATGAATGGAGTATTCAACTACAAAAATGAGAAAACAAATAAATTTTAAAATCCCAATTAAACACCAATCTAGAAATCCTGAAAATCAAAAGAGAGATTAATAAACTGAAAGTTAAAAAAACCACTACTAAACTAATACATAAAACTAGGACCTGTTTAGTTTGTACTCAATAAAATAGATATGCTATTGGGTAACCTAATATTTAAAAAAAAGAAAACCAAATTACCAATATTAAAAATGAAAAAAAGGTGAATTTACAACCAAAGAAGATGAAATAAAAGCAACTATGAGGAGCTATTTTGCCCAACTATATGACAATAAAACTAACAATCTAAATTAAATGGATGAATATTTACAAAAATATAAACTAACCAAATTAATAGAACAGAAAACAATGCTGAAATAAATATATTAGGAAAGGAAACTGAAGAAGTTATAAATGGACTCCCTAAGAAAAAAACTCAAGACCAGGTGGATTTAAAGTGAATGCTAACAAATATTTAAAGAACAATGCATTCCAATATTAAACAAATTGAAAAAAATAAAAGTTTGTCTTAATTCCTTTAAAAACACAATACCCGATACCTCGATACCTAAATCAGAGAGAGTCAAAAGAAAGAAAAGTGTAGAATGATTTCTTTAATGAATATTGATGTAAAAAACTTATGTAAAATATTGCAAAAATAAATAACAGCACAAATATATCAGAAAGATCACATACCAGGTTGGATTTTTATCAGGAAAGCATGGCTGATTCAATATTAGGAAAACTATGAGTATAATTCACCATACTGATAACAACCCCCCCCCAAAAATATAGTTATCCCAATAGATACAGAAAAAGCTTTTCCAAAAAAAAAAAAAGTAACAACCATTCTTGTTAAAAACTCCTAGAAAGCACAGGAATAAAAAGAACTTTCCTTAAATTGATAAGCAACACCGATATAAAAGCAAGAGAAAGCATTATTGGTGATAAACTAAAAGACTTTCTAATAAGGTCAGGGGAGGAAGGATCTCCATTGTCACCATTACTATTTAATATTGTACTAGAAATGCTAGCTAGAGCAATAAGACAAGAAAAAGAAATAGAATGAAGGAATAAGCAATAATGAAAAAAAAATGATCAGCTTTTACAGATAATATGAGTTTACTTAGAGACCCTCAAAGAATCAACTAAAAAAACTAATTCAAACAATTAACAACTTTAGCAAACTTGCAATATATAAAATAAGTCCGTTCAAATCATCATCAGTTCTGTATTTCACCAATAAAATCCATCAGGAAGAAATAGAAACTTCACGAATGCAATTTAAAATAACTGTAGACATAAAAAATACTTTGGAATCTCCCTGCCAAGACACAAACAGGAACTATGAAAACAATTACAAAACATTCTTTACAGATCAAAATAACTGAAAAAATATTAATTGCTCATTTGTAGTCTAAGCCAAGATAATAAAAGTAATAATACTACCTAAGTTAATTTATTTATTCACTGTTAAACCAACCAAACTATCAAAGAATATACAGAAAATAAAATAATAACAAAATTCATCTAGAGGAAGAAAAGGTCAAGAATATCAAGGAAATCAATGAAAAAAAATGAGAAAGAAGAGGACCTCTCAGTACAAGATAACCAACTATACTACAAAGTTGTGATCATCAAAACAATTTGGTAATGGGTTAGAAATAGGGAGGTTAGGCTGATTGTGGAACAGATATAAAGAAGCAAATGACCACAATAGCCTAGCGTTAGAAAAACAAAGATCCTACTTATTGTGGCAAGAACTCACTATGTGACAAAAATTGTTGAGGACACTGGAAAGTGGCCTGGCAGAAACTAGACACATATCAAATCTCACCCCATTTACCAAGATAAGGTCAAAATGGGTTCATGATTTAGACATAAAATTCATATAATAAGTAAATTATTAGAGCATGGAAAAAATTACTGGAGAGAGAAAGAGTTCATAATCAAACAAGAGACAGATGGACAATAGGAGGTAAAAACTGATTAAATGTGATTACATTGAATTAAAAAGGTTTTACACAAAAAAAACAAATGCAGCTAAAATTACATGAAAAGCAGCAAACTGGGGGAAAACCTTTGTAGCAAGTTTTTTCTGAGAAAGGTCTCATTTCTAAAATATATAAGGAATAGAGTCAAATGTACAAGCATAAGTGTCATTCCAGTCACTCCCCAACTGATAAATGGTCAAAGAATATGAATAGGTAGTTTTCAAAGGAAGAAATTCTAGTTATCAATAGCCATATGAAAAAAAATGTTCTAAATCACTAATGATGTGAGGAATGCAAATTAAAACAACTCTCAAGTACTACTTAACACTCATAAGATTTGCTAAGACAACCATAACAAAAAAAGAGAAGTGCTAGAGCGAAATGTGGGAAAATAAGTACTTTGTTGGTAGAACTGTGAACTAGTCTAATGCTTCTGGAAAGCAATTCAGAACTATGCCCAAAAAGCTATTAAACTGTGCATGTCCTTTGGTCCATTGATATTGCTATTAGGCCTGTACTCCAAAGAGATCAAAGAAAGAGAAAAAGATCCACATATACAAAAATATTTTTAGCAGCTCTTTTTATGGTGCAAAGAACTGTAAACCGAAGGGATGCTAATCAATTGAAAAATGGCTAGAAAACTCATGGTATATAAATGTGATGGAATACTATTGTACTATAAATAATGATAAAGAGAAAACTTTCAAAAAAAATTTGGAAGACTTGTAAGAATTGATGCAAAGTAAGGTGATCAGAACCAGGAGAAACATACTAACAGTAATACTATAATGATAAATTGCGAAGGACTCCATAACTCTGATCAACACGATGTCTAATCACAATTTGAAAGGTCTCATGATGAAACATGTATTATCTCTAGACCAGCCATTCTCAACCTGTGGATTATGTTCAATTTGTAACAATGAAAATACATTCTGCATATCAAAAAGATTCATAATAGTAGCAAAATTACAGTTATGAAGTAGCAACGAAAATAATTTTATGGTTGGGGGTCACCACGACATGAGAAACTGCATTAAAGGGTCGCGGCATTACGTAGGATGAGAACCACTGCTCTAAACAGAAAACTAATGGACAGCACACTAAAAGTTATTTTCTGCTCTTTCTTGCTTTTTGGGAGGTGGGGGTAGGTGGACATGGCTAACACAGAAATTTGTTTTGCATGATCATACATGTTTGTAATGGGCTTTGTTTTTCTTGTCTTCTTAATGGGTAGGAGAGGGGAATGAGGAAAGAGAGAATATAGAACTGGAAATAAAACTCAATTTAAAGACAGAGAGAAATGCATTTTTTCATTTCTTCTTTGAATACAAGGCTAGTAATTATAACTACATAGCATTTGGCTCCTTTTTCATTCTATTTATATTGTTATAATCAATGTGTATAATGCTATTACCGGTTCTGCTTACTTCAATCTAGCATCAGTTCATACAAGCCTTTTAAGTGATTTACTGAATTCTTCATATTCATCATTTCCTATGGAAATATTCATTCATACAATGATTTGTTGAGAAATTCCCCAAAACAAACACTTTCTTTTCAGGATTTTGCTACCCTCCCCCCCCCCCAAGCTGCTATAAATACTGTGTTTTATATGGGATCTTTGTTTCTCCTTTCTTTACTTTCTTGGAGCATAAGCCTAGCAATGGGATCTCTTAAGTCAATGAAGCATGGAAATTTTAGTCACTTTCTTGTTATAATTCTAAATTTATTCCCAGAATGGTCAGAATAATTCAGAGCCTCACCAAGTGTATTAGTGTGTTTATCTTTCCACAGCCTCTCTAACACAGACCATTCCTATACTTTGTCATCTTTGTTAATTTGCCAGACTGAGTGTGAAATATCTTTTTTAATCTGCTTTTAGAGCAGCTAGATGGTAGAGTGGGTAGAGTGCCAGGCCTGTAGTCAGGAAGACCTGAGTTCAAATTCAACCTCAGACACTCTGGACAAATCACTTAACCCCGTTTGCCTCAGTTTTCTTCTCTATAAAATGATGTGGAGAATGAAATGGCAAACCACTCTAGGATCTTTGCCAAGAAAACCCCAAATGAGCTTTACTGAAATTACTGAATAACAACAACAAATCTGCTTTTCTCTAATTGTTAGTAATTTGGAGCAGTCTTTCAATTCACTGTCAATATTTTGTAACTTTTTTTTTGAAAACTGTTCATATCTTTTGACCACAGATCCAATAAAGAATGACAGTCTTACATACTGATGTTAATAGTTCCTTATATATCTTTAAGATATTAGTCCTTTGTCAGATACATAAAGGAAAGGTTTCTTTCAATTGTTTGTTTCCCTTTCTGTCCTAGCTGATTCATTTTATTTGTGCAAAAGGGCTTCAATTTCATATAATCAATATAATCCATTTAATACTCTGCCTCTATCTCTAGTGTGGTTAAGAACTTTCCCCTCCAAACCACAGAGCACATGTTCATTTTTTAATAGGTTAACATGAAATGTCTCTATAATTTCTTCAGAAGAAAATAATAATGGACAAACAGTAGATCAAAGAGCAACCTGGGTATTGGCACACCTAAACAGGGGACAGAGAAAGAAAGGTTTTTTGGGGTAATAGATGTTCAACAGAAGACAGTATTGAGTAGCTATGGAAATAAAACTTGTCTAGGTGTAGTAATGCAATGATACTGAAAAGACAGAGACATTTAATGTAGCTAAAGGAGAGAAGCCTAGTTTCAGAAAGAGGTAACACTATCAGACTAAAAGAAGCCTTAACTGAGTATAGTTGGACTTGGGAACTGAAAAGGGACATCAAGATAAAAGAAATTTGGTAAGATGCAACTGTAAGTTGCATACTCGGTAAGATGCAACTATAAGTTGAACAGAACTCTGTGCTCACAACTAGATAACTATAACTGCCCACCTTTAAGGGTTAAGAAGTAGTACAATACAGTATTTAGAGAGTTGGCCTAAAGTCAAGAAGACCTGGGTTCAGTGAAGCTTCTGAAATATAATGACTGTGTTAGCTGGGGACTAGTTTCAATCTCTCAGTGCTCAAGGCATCTCTCTAAGACTATAAATTTCAGAGAAGATGCTGCCCTATAACTGGTACAAAGTCTCCTCATCCAAGAATTCCTTTAATCAATGAAATTACAGGTTTATTCTATTTTCCATAAAGTCTATACCTAAACTCTTATTACTTGTAATTTTTTGTATTTAAGAAGACTAGTTTTAGAGTGATATTATCAGGATAACTAAGTAGAGGGAGTACAGAGGTAATAAAAAGAATACCGCTGTTTTCTAAGGCAATATCCACAGGAAAGAGTTCCAAATCAGAAAATTTACCATTCACAGTCATTTGAAGTCAAGGCTCAGCACAGTATACCAAGGCTATACTTCTTTACCATTGTAACTTTGTTTTCCCATTGGTTTTTCCCTTCCCTCCATTTTGCAACGATTTTTCTTTCTTTGTCCCAGTCACCAATAATTAAACACATAAATGTGCTATGTAAAATATATAGTTTGTTCTCTTAAAAAGCTTTCTAACAATGCTAATTAAGCAGTTTTTTAAACTAACTTCAATATTAGAGTATCATGTAATCTACCAACTTCCAAAATAATTCTACCATCTCTTCCTGCCTTATAAGACAAATCATATATAAAAAAGTTACCAGTGTTTGCTCTAGCTTTCCAAATACTAAACAACGTTCTTTCAATAAAAAGCTGGAATCTGGATCAGAAAATGTATGCCTATGCCATTTTGCTTAATATTTAAGAATAATTATTTCAAACTTCAAAATAAAACATTACAAATCAGAAGTATTATCTTATTATGCAATCAAATATACTTGAACACATTAAAATTTTCTTTTTCAATTTGGTGTGACATACTATATGACCTGTGCTGAATGATAAAATACATAAAAAATTTTTCTTTTTTAAACCAAGGTGTCCTCAGAAACCCAAGTATCATGCAATTCATTATATTCCTCCAGGAGCTATTATAATCCTAGATTATATGCTCAACTCATGCTGATCAAGCAACTGTAGATTTATTCCTATGGCAAAGTCCATTAAAATATCTCCGTTGCATTCAGCTTCATTTATATGTATTCATGCATTCAAACATCTTTATTTAAACTGAGTACTTACTGATTGCCATGCTAGTGATTCCATGATCCGATGTTCACAGCGTTCTAAATGTTTTATCATTTCCCTTGTCAAACTAGTTTCTGCCTTGATAAAGCTTTCAATCACTTTGTAAAAGTCAAATGCTTTTAAATCAAGTACATTCAGAATCCATGGAAAAGATAAATCTGTTCCAGAATCATGACTCTGGTAGGTACTCCCTAGAAGTAAAAGAAGAAACCAGATTTACATATGCATTGTTAAAGTAATAAATCTTAGGCTCAAAGTCTCATCTACACTAGATTAAAATGTGTATTACCCACGATCAGGGGTTCTTAATCTTTTTTTTGTTTTGTTATAGACTCTTTTGGCACTATAGTGAAGTATATTCCTTATCTCAAAATGATGTTTTAAATGTATTAAATAAAATACATCAGATTACAAAGGAAACTGATTACACCGAAGTATGGTTATCAAAATATTTTTTTAAAAAGTTCACCAACCCCAAATTAAGACCCCTTATTCTAAACACTCTCTTTTATGGGTTTTCATAACACTATTTCCTCCCAATTCTCTTTTTACTAGCTAGCCTGCTCCTCCTCAGTCTCCTTTCATCATTCATGTTCCTACATCTTCCTTTTCTTCACCAACTGCCTGCTAGACTTCTCTACATAAATGTCCTATAGTCATTTCAAAGTCAATCTATTTAAAACAGAACTCTTTCATATCCTCTTCCTCCTTTTTCCCACCCCTCCTCCCTAACCTGTCAACCTCTATCTTTCCCCCTCCAGATTCTGTTATTTCCGATGATTAAGAACCCCTGATCTACAAGGAGGAAACTATCAACAGTATCAAAAGGTGCAACAAGATCAAGGACAGAAAATGAAAAGCAGTCTTGGACTTGGTATTAATGAAATAACAACATTTTGGAAAACAACTATAATTTTATTGGTGACAATGAATAATTTTGACTCTTACAAGATGATACCCTGGTTACTCCCTCATACAGAAACTGCATAGTGCTTCCAAAACAAACAGACTGGCTTGACTTTAGTTTTTTTTTAAGTCTTTACACTGTCAGATCTCTTTTCAAGGAGTTCAAAAGGTACTATCTCATAAATTCTGTATGCCAAGTCTTAGGAACCCAACATATATTTAAATAATTCAGATTGTTAGTCCCTTAAGTAAATGAATGTTCACATGTTTTTCACAAGTATAGACCTGACTTAAAATCTTAACCTGTTAATAAGAAACAACAAAATGTAGATCACAGTCTCTTACGCACTTTGAATTTAATAAAAAGTTTAATTTCCAATTATACTTACTGCCATATGTGGCCATTACAACCTCGACAGCACAAGCCAATAGAGATGTATGGAAGATGTTATCATTCAGAAGTTTGCTGAAAAAAAAAAAAGTGACGAAGACATTACTTTCTGGTTAACAAAAAAAGGAAAGTTTCTACTAAAATTAAGAAAATTCACCTGAAGTTCTGAATAGATAAACGTTCTTCTTCCTAAGATAAAAAAAACAAAACAATGTAAATTGAAACATTTTCCATTATAGTATTAAATGGTATTCAATTCGAGAAATATTCATTAAGCACCTACAAGTAAAGCATTATGCTAGGGACAGGTAAATGCAAAGATGGAATAAGATACACTGCTTGGCCTGAGTTTAAAATCAAATTGGACAAGTACAAAAATAACTATTAAAGGTATACATAAAAAGTGCTATATGAATTTTGAAGAGGAAACAATCACTTCTAGCTGAGTGAAATGAGGGAGGAACAGTGATTTGAGTCTTAATGGAAGGGATACCAAAAGGCAGAACTGGAGGGAAGAAAGAAAAGTAGGATAAAGGGAAAGAAGGACATTCCAGAGGTAGGGAATGCTATAAACAAAGTCATTGGAAAGAACTGGACAAGAATGGGGAATAGTACAATCTGGCTGCAATATACAGTATATAATAGGGAGTAGCGTCCAGTAAGGTTGACAATCTAGATTGGATCCAAAAGGCAATGTGCTTTAAAAACCAGGACATGGTTCTATATTCTATTTAGTAAGCAACAATGAAGCAGTAAATGTTTTTGGACAGAAGAGTCACATCATTAGAGCAGTACAAAAAAAAATTAAGAGGTTAATTTTGTGTCAGGAAGCTATTACAGAGAAGCTGAATGCCTGAACTAGGGCATATGAAGTGAGAGTGAAAAGAGATGAATTAGAGAAATATTTCAATAGGACAAGAGAATGGTTATATGGGGTGAAGGAAAGAGAAGAGTTAGAGTTAACATCAAGTCTTAAAACCTGGAGGACAGTTACAACAGTGATGTCACTGAGAAAAGAGAGAAGCTGAGGGCAAAGCAGCTTTTCAGGAGAAGGGAATGAGTTTACTTTTACAAATATGTTTTAAGCTATTGGATAGATTCCTAGAAAGATATATTTGGCAGTCACCAAAATTTACCAAATATGAGACAAGAAAATCAGAAATCTCAGCCTTTGCCACATCCCTTTGAAAGGACTGTGAGTCTCAGATCTATACAATCTGGTTTAGGTAGTGGGTGTTGTCAAATCTTTGCAGGTCATAGTAGATCAATTCATATATAGAGGCAGCCATGAGCAAAGAGAGCACCAAGAATATCAGGGTTACAGTAACTGCTAACTTGGTGTCTAACTTGATGGTTATACATAGGCAGTTCCCCCCACCTCCTACTTTTTCACTCTAAGGCCCTGGCACATAGCAGGCACTTAATAAATATTTAGTCATTGACTGAATAAACCCAGGAAGGCAGTATAAAGACCTCTCAATTGTTAATCTGACAAATAGTTGCCTTGGTACCTCCTCAGCAAGAACCATCTTACTAGATGGTCTTACTAGAAGGTCTCTATTCTTACTAGAAGGTCTCTCCATCTGACAGCACAGTATGTATCTTTGGAGGACAAGTATCACCTTGTTCTTCAGAATTCAGCTTCCCCCTCTTCAGAAACCGCCTCATATCTCTAAGCAGGTCCATATGGTAGCTTTTCCTTTTCTCTTTAATATATTCTTCTACTTCACAACATAAAGGAGGCCATGGTCTTGCTCTGAGTCTTCAGATTTTTTTTCTTCTCTTTGTTTTTATACTTGTTGGGTTGTTTTTTTTGGGGGGGGGGAGGGCAGGGTTTTGGTTTCTTTTTCCATTTACCTTTTAAGGAATACTATATTCTCCCTGCTAAGCTGGCAAGTACAGAGCTGTTCTTCAAGCCTCATTTACTTTCTCTTAGAGGAAGAAGATAAAGCAGGTTCTTTTATTATTGATACATTATCAGGCTTTTTCAACAATCTAATTCTAATACATTCTACTTACTTTAAAATATTTTCCTTTTCTCCACACTTTTCTAAAGTAAAATCTTCAAATCTTTGTTGTTTTTTGCTGAATTTAACTGTATTCTTACTAATAACTCTTAGAGGTAACTTCCCTAGAGTTTCCTATGTTTTTGGACAGAGATAAAATGTTTAACCTAAATAGCCTTTTCTCATCACATTTTCACTTTGACAGTTAATGAAGGCCAAACAGTGATGGTATGCTAGGAGAACAGATTAAAGAGCCAAATAAGGCTCTTTAATAAGGGTGAAAAATGGAGTGGGGAAAAAGTAAATAATATGGAGAGGTAAATGTTCAAGAGAGAAACTTCAGAGGTTCAAGATCTGGAAAGTGGAACAGTCTTAAATGTTAAGGTAAAAGCTGGTCAATACCTTTTGGATCTCTTAAGTAGAAGAGAAATAGAGCTTATAGAAGTTAAATAGTTGAGGAAACTATGTGGACAGGGTCTTAGGGGATATATCATGGATAATGAAATCTCTAAGAACGATGGCAGAAATAAAGAGAAAAAGGCAGATATGAAAGTATTTGAGAAAGGCTGGAGGGTAGAGGAAGCGGGTAGATTATAGACACTGAATAAGAGAGAGTGATATGATCTGACAGCTTGGATTTAAATTCTAATATATTAATTCTCACTTACTGATTTAAGCATAGATTCCATAACTCTGTAGTACAATCGCACTCCAAGTTTGTATCGCTTTAAAAAAAACACACACACAAACACAAAAAAGAGTAAGATACCACTGCTTTAGAAAAAACATAGAAAAGGATCAGAGATCTTGAAATACACTAATGACCACTCGAAGAAACAGGACTGCCAATGGGTCATGAAAGCTAAAATCAGAAAAACTAAATAACACAATGTTCATTATATTTAAAAAAATGATGTTTCTAATCCACCACTGACAGAATATATTTTATTGTGCTGTCATTAACAATAGTAGATTTAAACTGATAGTTTTCTGTTTTCTTACCCAATACACCAGGGAGTCATTTGCAAAAAAGCTGGCTGAGTTAAAGAGTGTAGACTTTGGCCATAAAACAGATTAGAGTTTATCAGCACGTACAAAATTTGAATCTGGGTTTGGGCTTTTTTTCCTCAGTAATACCATGATTTAACCAGATGTACTGGTTAAGCAGTCAAATTTATTTTGGGATAGAAATACACACAGTATATCCAATTATTCCAAAAGATAAACATACATTATCCATTTCCACCTCAGAAGATTTACAGTTATTATTTTGTAAAAGCAGACATAGAAGAAAAATGTAATAACCTCACATCTTAGAAGTCATGGGCTCTTACATATATATTGTACTTTATACTTTTCAAAAGACTTTAGAATACATGTGTCTTGTCTCACCACAACAACCCTGCAGAACTGTCACCCTCAGAGCACCAGGTACTCTGTTAAATGATAAGGACAAAAAGACAAATTGGATTGTTACCTGTGATCCAATTTCTGCACATCCCTGTCCAACAGCCTCAGCAAATTTTTCTTTAAAGATGCGTCCAATATTTTCTACTCTTTTCAGGATACTTTCCTTAGGATTGACCGTGCAATTCTTTAAAGAAAAACAAAAGGACAAAACAATATCTTTAATTTTTTCATGTTTACTGAAGATGAAGAAGTTCTTTCAGAAAAAACTATGTAATATTTGCAAGTATGTACACAGAGTAAATTTAAATAGTACTAATGACTGAGAAAATTGAGAATCCAAAGAAAGCAGCATCTGATTAATCTATTATCAATAAAAAATCATTACATTTTGGCTCAAGGCAGAATGTGGTCTTACATTGAAATAAGAAATAAGATTTTCTGATGGTTGATCACTTGCTGAATTTAGTATCATCACCAACTGTTGGATAGTATTCATGACAGCCCTGAAGGAAAAAAAATTAAAAGTACATATGCTAAGTCCCAAAGAAACAGTAAAAGGAACAGAAAAGTTACTTATCTGACAAACTTAAAGCTGATCTTTAAACTCACTATCTCAATTTGTGTTCTAACAGCTTCCTAAATCACCACTCTACAAAGAATTATATGAATAGCCACTGTTTAAAAGAAAATTAAAGAGTACATCTATCTCAATATATTATGTCAGGACACTTTTCAATGCATAATTGGTTTATTAATAAAATTATATCAGTAAGAAATTTAACATTAACTTTTTATTACAATGATATTTTGTCACAGGGAGAAAATGAAAGTGGTACCATTTAAACATGACCAACTTTCAATAAGTATTAGAAGCTATTCTGTTAGTTAAAGTAGTCTTTCAGTGTTCTGGTGGAGTCCCCCTTAGTAGAGATTTTCAAAATAAATACGTAAAGAAATACACAAACATTAGTCCCAGATAATTTCAGCACTCATCACTTGAAGCTGATCCCCTCAAATCCCTCACATCTTTGGTTTTACTTCCAACAGTTTTATTTTTAAGATAATATATATGACAAGCACTTTAATAACTCTATAAATGTGCTTTACAACCTAGTTTGAAAATTGTAGAAAGGCAAAAAGTTGAGTAAATTGAATCTAATTGTAGAGGACAAGAAAATGTTTAACTGAAAAGCACATCACAAAGCATCAATCTCATACAGGAGCAGTAAAGTGACCTGTCCAGGGTTACACAGCTAAGTTCAGTGGAAAGGTCAAACCTAGAAATCAGTATTCTTGATTCTCAGGTCAATTTTCAGGTCATTTCCCACCATGTCCCAGGTATTTAAGCATAAACAAAATAGTAAACACTACATAAAGAATAATAGTAAAAATAAAAAAAAAATAGAAGACCTATACCTAACAGGAGTCTGTGGAGGAATCAGAGGCATCTCTTCATCAGGATGATTTTTTCTTGGTGTCCTCTCCATTTCAAAACTACAAAAGGACAAAAATGTCACTATTTCACACAACGTCCTCGGTCCTGAAAAGAACTGAGCTGTTGAAACTTAACAAGTCCTTCCATACAGGTCAAAAGAACAAAACAATACTTTCTTCAATCAATCAATCAACTCTTATTTATCGTTTAATTTAATTGTACAAAGAAAACTGCAATATAAATAAGTGATAGTACATGGCCTTATGAATAATCTGCCTGAATATAGTATCAGACATGTCTGTTTTAACTCTTTCTCTTTGTTACGAGAATTCTACTACATATATATGAGTGGAGGTTAAAGGAGGAACTATATTGAAAACTGACTGATATTTTTTTTAATAAATAAAAATAAACCTATCTGGAAAAGGATTATGATCTCTGATTTTAGCAGGGTTATTTATATGTGTATTTCCAGAAAATATTTTGCTAGGTACCTGAAATGCAGATATATGAATAATCTTCTAAGAACTTAAGCATCAGATCTATTTTCTCTCTAACTGTACTAGTAAGTAAACCAAGGTTCTAAACACATAAAAGCTCATCTTCTATCATGATATCATTCTTAAGTTACAGGAGAAACCACATTTTGAAAGGAAGTGCTGTTTTAACATGGGTGACATCTGAATTTAACTGTACTAAAATTTCTGGAACACCCCATATAAAACAATTTCATGCTCGAGGCTCATTACAGATAGAATTTCACACGAAAATGAAAGGAGATACTAAAGTAAAATATGATCACAAAATCAAAATATTCTACAGTATTTTCAAGAATTCCAACCTTAAGATTCTGTTTTTTTTAAAAAACTTGATTTTATTTATGTAAGAATTTGAGATGAGGCATTTAAGTTTAAAAAATAACCAAGTAAGAAAATAGTTGGAAGACTATTTTTAATAGTATCTCTAAAAAAAAACACCTTAGATATTTGAAAAACATACAAAAGGAAAGTTGTTGACATATTTGGTTTGTATAAATAGAAGCCATTTCTCCCCATTCCCCATATAACCCAATAAATGAGAAAAAGGAAGGGTGAAAAGAAGTACTCTACTTGTAAAATGCAAACATAACAATAACCTTCCTCTGGAACATTTGTTAATGAAAAAGATTTTTTTGTGTGTGGTTAAGTTACTCTAAATAACATTTCTATCTAAATTGCCTACTAAAATACATGCCAGTAAAACTAGAGTACTGTTGTCTTTTTTGGGTTGCTAGTTTCTTTTCAAGATATGTTAAGAATATTAACAAATAAAAGTTAAAATTGCCTTTCACAAACAGAATTACAAATATATGGCATACCTATCAACAGAATCAACTTGAAGAGTTTTATCATGATCCAGAAAGAGTCTTGCATCCATATCTTTGTTTCTAAGGTAAATTTCTTCATACTGTTTAGAGAGATTTTCAACCTCAAAAAAGGAGAGAAAATTAATAATATTTAAGTCAATTATAAATAAATATATATCAATACACAGAAGCATATTTTGATTCAAGAACTTTAACAATAATAAAATGTAAATTGAATTTGATATTATACATTAGAAACCCATGCAGTATAAATATGTATAATCTAAAGATGATTTGCAAAATATATATATTTAAAATATATAACTTCAAATTTTTTAGGCTAATATATGTTGACACATTGGCTAATTAATTTGTAGAGCAACCAATAATGTACATCACAGTAGATTTTGCCTTTTGTTTTTTATTTTTTTAAATGCCAATTTAATCAAGTAATCTTACGAATATGATACACTTTAAGCCTTTTCAATATGTAGTCATTTTTCAAACCCTTAACAAGTCTGTATATATCTGAACAGTATGCCCCTAATTCTTTGGCTTCAAGTAACTCCCTTCAATTAAACATCCCAGAGATATACCACAACACATTGACAAGTACCCTCAACAGAATATGACCCACCCAACAAAATCTTAAATGTTGATCCATACTTCTTAACTGCCTAAATCATAGTATTTCTTACATTAACTCTAGCCATTAATTTTCTTCTCCTAAAAATATAACTGATTTTTAAAATTATCAGTAAATCCAGTATTTCCTGTGTGCACCTCTATTATTATTTATCAGACCAGTGGTGGGAGAAGAATGTTGTGAATGGTGAGAAATGCTGAAATGATTATGGAGGAAAAAATTTCATTATTTAAATATATTTCAGGAATACAGAAGGAATAAACATCTAATTCAGGTGTTCTTAGCCTTTTTTTCATCATGGACTCCTTTTTCTAGCAAAATCTATGAATCCTTTCTCAGATAATGTTGTTAAATGCACAAAACAAATTACACATATTATAAAGGAAACCAATTATACTTAAATAGTTGTCATTTTTTTTAAACAAGTGAAGAGGCTCCAGGTTAAGCACTCCTGAATTATAACCCCTTTGAAAAAAAAATGAAGGAAAAAACTTCAAATGAAGAAATTGGAATAACAAAATAACACGTCTCTCCTTAAAGGTAGTTCAGAAGGCTTTGAAAGAAAGCAGACAGACACATAAATGTGTTTATTTGTAATTTTATTTGTAGAGTTTATAGAAACTCTATTTCTCTGAAAGGGAGGCTAAAGAATATGGGATTATGTCAGAGAATTTAAGAGCCTAATAATCATTAGGGGGCATTTAGAACTCCAGTACCAACATTTAGCTCCTGAAAACAAGTAAACTGGCATGTAATCACTAGCAGGTAAGAGAAAGATAGCATCTCCGTTTTTAAAGCGGCTTAGAAGTTTGCTGCTCAACAATTCTATATAGATTGCTTCATATAAACTTAACTATCCTGTGTTATCTAAATAAATGTTTTTATTTTATCAGTGAAATGGAACAAATACTGACTATGAACTAGGGATTATCACTAGGTTCCAATGATACAAATACAAAGGAATAATCCCTCCTCTCATCAAGCTTATATTCTCATATAAATACATACATATCTACATGTGTGTATTTATATTAAAGAGAATAAACAAAAGGCAGTAAGGGAGGAAAGCACTACAGTTTAGGAGACCAGAAAAGGCCTCAGGTAATGGGTGCTGCTTCAGGGATTCTAGGAGGTGAAGAGATAAGAGCACTGGGGACACAGGGTATAACTACTCCTTAGCATTTAAAGCCTTTCAGAACCTGGCCCAAATCAAGCTTTCTATACTTATACAACTTTATTCTCTTCTTGAACACTCTGAGGCTCAGCAACACCCACGCTCCAGTTTTTCCTCATGCTCTCCATCTTCTGCCACCTTTACACAAGGTGGGCACCATACCTTGCAATGCATTCTCCCTTCACTTCTTCTTGAAACCCTTGGTTTCCTCCAAAACTCTAATGAAGTTAAGACCTTCCAAGCAAAGCCTTTTGTAATCACTCCCCAACTGCCAATACCCTCTGTCCACAAAATCCACCTTGAATTAATTTTGTATATTGTCTCACTCCAAAGAATACAAGATCCCCAACACTTACTGCAGAGACTGGAACATAGTGGGTGCAATATTAAAAAGTGCTTGTGGAATGAGTAATGTTTTTATCACTTGTAACATTTTTACTAATTACTTCTCTCAAAATTAAAATAATCTAAAAATAAATCTGAAATGAGTTAATTTCTCTCTCAATTTGACATTCTACAGGGTTGTAATGCCATGCATGAGCAGCTCCCCAAAAGAATGCTGCTACTGTGAACAGCTTTTAAGGTTCTGATTACACAGTATAGTGAATACTCCACTTATTCCATAACAAATCAAGGCAAACATTCACAACAAATCAAGATACAATATATACAACATTACCTCTCATCACAGAAAATCACAATATAGTGTTCACAACAGCTTAACATTAAAATGGCCACACAGTTTTCACCAAAGTGGTCACAGTATTGAGAACAAAGAACAAAAGAACAAATATCAGGTATCCCTAAGGAGCTTTGTCTCTTACTGAGTCACTGAGTCATCTCAAAATACAATAGTCAGTCTTCCACTCATGGGGCAATCATAGCTTAACTTAATCAGTCACTTATCTAGCAATCAGTCACTAAGTATCATTAATCACTAAATACAATCATTAGAAAATTACACAAACCTTCCACCCCCTCAGTCTCTAGTAAACTTTAATTTCATCACCAAATTCAATATCCAAGGAGAAGCCTTTTTTTCATCTTGACTCGGAATGGTCTCTCAGATTCCCTGGATACCCTTCCATGGTCCTACCTGAATCCACCAAACAAGTCACCTGGATTCAGAGGCAGACAGCTGCCAGGTTCCTGTCCAGCCCTCTGGGCAGTTCCTGCTACACACTTAAGTTCACAGGGTCCAGCACATCTCAAAACCTTCACAACTTCTGTTCCCAGGAACTCAAGGATCAACCATGCCACAAACAAACAAAACATTATCCTGGTCATGCTTCTTCACTGTAATCAATTTATTAGATATTTAGGGCTAAGTAGATCAGATACTTAGGGCTAAGTAGCACCTAATAACTTAGGGCTAAGTATAGAACTCTGTCCATTGGTGAAAAGATGTAAACTCCCCTGTTGACTTGGGAGAAGGCTATTGGC
>CM053596.1:79789208-79807662 GCA_028646575.1 Pseudocheirus occidentalis | reverse complement strand
TAACTAAATAGGACTAGAGTCAGTACAATCCTTTCCTTTCTCTGTCTTTGCTTTTATACTACAAATATGAAATATAATTTCAAAGGTACTTAAAATCATCACTTTTTTATTTTTGCTTTTTGGAGGGCAGTTGGGGTTAAGTGACTTGGCCAAGGTCACACGGCTAGTTTTTGTGTTAAGTGTCTGAGGCCGAATTTGAACTAAGCTCCTCCTGACTCCAGGGCCAGTGCTCTGTTCACTGTGCCACCTAGCCACCCCAATCATCACTTTTAAAATTATTATACATATAAAGATGTTTAGCAAAAACATTTTAAAACATTATTAAAACATTTTAAAATGAAAACTGGATATTTAAAAGCCTTAATCTGGTGCTTTAAAGAAAACTATAGGGAGACATATATCCAAGTAATAAAGATAATACTCAGGAAATTTATAAATATGGGATAATTCTTATTTATGTCTTACATGCAAAGAGGTTTTTCTGCACAAAATATATCAATCATTCCTCCACAAAAAATTCTTTATTTGGTTATAAAATATGATATACTGTTAAGTATATTCAAGAATGTTAGAAAACTATAATAAATCATAGGGTACATCAATTTTTTAGGGAAAAAAACTTTTAGCTTACCTCTGGTAGTCCATTAGAAGCTGCAATACCAAGAGATTTCAGAAAGGGTAGAAAGTTTTTGAAATATACATTTTTTACCTGAAAGAAATCAAGTTAGAACATTACTACTAAGATTGTTTTTAAAATGTAATTATTCACTTCCCATTTGTTCCAATTCTATCATTTATATTAACTTCAGAAATACTAAAATCAAAGGATAAAATTATTTATATATATATATATATATATATATATATATATATGTGGTTAATAATTATACATTACAACTAATACTTCAAAGCAACCCCTGCAGAAATGTAGCCTGGCAACTGCTTCTGAAGGTGTTACAGTCACAGCAGCTACTAAGGACTCAAAAAAGCAAGTTCTTATCACCAAATTCCTTGGCAGTGCAAATGGTTCAGCATCAGTAATTTATCAGTGATTTATCGGTAAAAATGACATGAAAAAAGAAACAGTACCATCTACTTTACTGCTGTACCCTAAGGATCACAGGACCTTTCCATCTGATTTGTAGCTAAAACTTTCTATATATTTTGTTTCCCATTAGAACATGAGATCCTTGAGAGCAGGGACTATATTTTTATTTGCAACCCCAGTGCTTAGCACAGTAGGCACTTAATAAATGCTTTATTCATTCATTCATACTATGATACTCAATTACTGTTGATTCTCAACAATCAAACTTATGACTGGCAAATTTATGTTCACACATTTTAATGTTTAGATTAGCTTTCTCTCAGCCACCTCAAAAAGCTTCTGGGTCACTTTCCTCACTAGTCATTTGATGTTTGTTCAGTGCACAGATAAATTTAATAGCCTAAGCAAATAATATTTAAGTTAATCTATCCAAAAAAACTTTGTTAATTTCAAAGCTAAGGATGCTTATCTTTGGGACATCTCTACCAAGAGCCAATCAGCCATGGTATTCACACTTCGTCTCTGCCTCTCTGACTGAAGGCTGAAACAATCTTTATAGCAAGTGTCTCTGATAAAGTTTCATTTCTCATATATATAGAGAACAGAGTCAAATTTATAAAAATACAAGCCATTCCCCAATTGATAAATGGTCAAAAGATATGAACAGGAAGTTTTCAGATGAAGAAATCAAAGCTATCTATAGTATGTGAAGAACTGCCCTAAATTACTTCTAAGTAGAGAAATACAAATTAAAACAACTCTGATAGACTACCCCACCTCTATCAGAATGGCTAACATGACAAAAAAGGAAAATAATTATGTTGGAAAGGATATAGGAAATTTGGTACACATGCCCTGGTGGTAGAGTCATGAACTGATCCAACTAATCTGGAGAACAATTTGTAATTATGTCCAAAGGGCAATCAAATTGTTCATATTAATTGATCTAGCAATATCACCATTAGGTCTGTATCCCAAGGAGATCAGAAAAAAGCGGAAAGGACCTACGTGTACAAAAATATTTATAGCAATTCTTTTTGTAGTGGCAAAAAATTGGAAACTGAGGGCATGTCCATCATTGGAGAATGGCTAAACAAGCTGTGGTATATGAATGTAATGGAATACTATTGGTAATAAGAAATGATGAGGAAGGAGATTTCAGAAAAACCCAGAAAAACTTGGATGAATTGATGCAGAGTGAAATGAACAGAACCAAGAAAACATTTTACACAATAACAGCAACACTGTGTGATGATCAACTACTAATGACTTAGCTCTTCTCAGCAACACAATGATTCAAGACAATTACAAAGGATGCATGACGGAAATATACTATCCACATCCAAAGAAAGAACTAACAGACCCTGAATGCAGATCAAAGCATACTATTTTCACTTTATTTTTCATGTGGTTTTTCTCCTTTTGGGTCTATTTGTTCTTTCACAAATGTGACTAATATGGAAATATGTTTTACATGATTGCACATACATATAACCTATATCAAACCGTTTACCGTTTTAGGGAGAGGGGAGAGAAGGAGGGAGAAAAATTTGGAACTCAAAATTTTGTAAAAATGAGTACTAAAAACGCCTTTACATATAATTGAAAAAAATACTATTAAAAAAATTTTTAAATGGAACTCAAGCCGGTCATCCCTTCATTTCCCATGGCTTTGCACTCTTTTGGATTTCTCTGGACTTCATTATGCCCTTTTTATTCCCCCATTCCCTCAATTTTCAGCTTCCTTTTGTATGTTGTCATCCCCCATTAGATTTTAAGCTTCTTGAGGAGCAGGCACTATTTCTTTGTATTTGGCACATAGTAGTAAATATTAAACAATGTTTATGTACAAACTGACTGATCCTCTCCTCTCCTTAAACCCCTCCTCATCAATGACTGCTGTTTGTTGCAACAGGATAGAGGATGAGAAGGGGTGTGGAACATGCAGACACAATATCTGTTGAAAATTATAATCCCTGTGAAATTCCCAAGAACAAGCCTGTGAGTCGGTTTGTGTGTCCCTGACTAAGTATGGAGGCTAACAGGGAAAAAGTGAAAAGTAAGGACATTCAGGAGAGCTACCCAGAGATGCTACTGCTAGGTATATACCCCAAGGAGATCAATGACAAAAATAAAGGCTCCACATAGAGAAAAATACTTATCAGAGCATATAGTTTTTTGTTATCAGAAAAGAACAAGAAACAAAGTATGTCCATTGACAGCCCAAAGAAAACACTATACACAATGACTGAATATTACAAAATTATAATGACTAAGCTTGGTCCCAAAAAGAAATAAGAGAAGACAACTCCCTCCTCTCCTTTGCAGAGTCAGTAATCCACAGGTGTGGAACATTACATTTAACACCAAACCTTTTTTATTGTGTTTGATGTGGTTTTCCTGAAGTTTTGTTTTCTTTATATATATTTTCCTTTCCTTCCTTTACAGAAGGTAGAAACTGGACTCCTAACTTACTTCACTTTTCACAGCTGCTCTGTATAGTTTCAGCTTCAAGGGGCAAGGATACAGCAAGCTCCTTCCCTCCCTGCCCCGCCCCAATAAGGTCATCACTTCTGAACTCACCACCATGCTGCTTCTATCTTAAGCTTTAATTGACACCACCTTCCCCAGCTTCCTCTGCCCCCTGACTGAAGGTCTAGACTAGGGTGGAAGATTGAACCTCTCCTAGAAACTGGACTCTATTTTGCATCTGCTGCTCTACTCAGTCTCTAACTCCATAGAACAAGATGCCCTAGCAGTGGGTCTCCACTGGTGTCCCATTTTTGCCCCTTCCCCCTGCCATCTTTCCTGCCTCCTTGTTGTGTGTTGTCTCCCCCTTTAGACTGTAAGTTCCTTTAGATGAGGGATTGTCTTTCTTTTTATCAATTGTATCTACAATGCTTACTGCAGTGCCTGGCACATAGCAGGCATTCAATTAATGTTTATTAGATTGAATATAAAAAACAAAGATAGTGATAACAATTTATTCCTTAAAAAAGTTTAATATAATTATACACATCACATACACAGACCAAAAAACCTATGGTAAAGCAAAATTTGCACCTAGATCCAATTTTACTTTAAAAGAAAATGATGTAAAAATTACCTCATCTATATTACATTCATGCTCTTTACAAAGAACTTCAATAACTCTCGTATCAGTCTCTGGCTGCCTTGTTGTCCTTGCACTCCTGTTTTGACCTCTCCTTGGTGTTCTGGGTGAACCATTAATAGATAATGTACTCACTGCAGTTTCTGTAATAACAAAATAGGTAATAAATGTTGATATATTCCTTGTTCTATGTAATGAAATATTTGACATAATAATAGAACTTATCAAAAAGACTTATTAGTTTCATTATCCTACCTCCAACCCATTCTTTCTCACAAGAATAAAACTTTCTATTTCATATTTTAAGCATACAATTTAGGTGTTTATAACAGCTTTAGTCAATATGTAGTCCAGGGGTGAGGAACCTGCAGCCTCAAGGCTACATGGGTGGCCCTTTCGTCCTCTCGGTCCTCAAGTATGGCCGTTTGACTGAATCTAAATTTCACAGAACAAATCCCCTTAATAAAAGAATTTGTTCTATAAAACTTGGACTCAGTCAAAAGGCCACACCCAATGACATAGAAGACCACATGTGGCCTCGAGGCTGCAGGTTCTCCACCCTTGATCTAGCCCTTAAATAAACCAATGGCAGAGTTTCACAAATACAGTGCCCCATATTCAAGTTAGTAGTTTGACAACAAAGAAAAAAGGAGAGAACTGGTTTACAAACTGATTCAGGCAGTGAGTTTGTAATATAGCAGAGAACATATAAGACATTTTTCTACATTAAAGAACATTAAAAAAATAATCCATAAGAATATGCCAAGTGTTTAAAAGGTAATAGCATAGGATCATAAATTTGGAACTCACAAGGAACCTTAAAGGCCATCAAGCCTGAGTTTCATTTTACTGATGAGGAAACAGGCTGAGATAGGTGAAGTTACTTGCCAAGATTCACAAAGTTTTTAAGTGTCAGAGGCTACATTTGAAAACTGAAGTTTTCCTGATCCATTACCAATATATATGACCTTCTTGTAAATGTATAACAAAACCAAATATTTTATTGCTCCAAAAATGAGCCACTCTTCCCTACCACTACCACCAAATATAGATTATAAGAAGCTTGAATGATTGAATGAGACCTTTAATCTATAAGTAGGTTTTTTCTTTGAAAAATATTTCATTGTACTGATGCAGCCTAAATTCAGGACAACATTATGTTAGATCGATTTAGATAAATTAAAGAACACTTAGTATTTTTCAAAAGATAAATGATTTCACCAGTGTGAGCATTCTGTCCAGCAAAAGCACAAGCCCTCCATATCTTAATAGAGTTTAATGAGATAGTCCATCTCCCCAAATCACCAGATGGTGGGCCAACCTCTTGATGAGAAATTGAAATATCCTTATAACAGATGTATAAATACAATTTATAGAAGCTGAGGAGTTTAACTGGCTAAGCTCTGAATCAACTGAGGCCAGGGAAAAACGGGATCAGATCTAAGGACACAAAAGTTTGATAATAAAGCCCAAATGGTGTCAGTGATGCTAACAGGATTCTTTTTCCATTTCTTCTCCAACTGCTGTTTTGCTGGAGATGTGGCTACATTGTAAGGACTGAAGAGTAGTTATCTCAGAAATGGAATCAACTAAAGAAGGGAAGAAGAAAAAGACAGTAACAGGGAATTATTATAGTTATTGCCAAGTGATAAAGATGTGAACTCAAGGATAAACAGTACTTGGAATAAGCTAACTTGCCCACATTAATAACTATATAATGAAAAACAACGGCAGGGACATCCAAGATTGATGATATTAAGACATTTGGATAGGAATAAGGAAAGAACGATGCCTGAGCACCATGAAGATGGAAAGAGAGTGGAATGGGGCTTAATGAATATAATATGTATTTATATGCTAAAGTAGAAACAGGCTGTGCTAATTCTAGAAGCTGATCCTCATAGCTATCCCGCTAGAACAAGGAGGAACTACATATAATATTAAATTATAATAAATGTATCAAGTATTATATTTTACTTGTATTTGTGCTGTATAATTCTACAACTCTGGCTCTCTACAGGATATGAGAAAGAGAAAGTAAGTGAGCCATGAAAAGAAACAGTACTAATATAATAGACTATAATGAATATGTTCAGAGAACCCAATCAAGAAATAAAATCCAGAGAAACAAAATACAACTAAAATTTTGCAGTTCATGTGATAATGTCAATTTATCTTATATGCATATATATGCATTTTATTTATCTTATATGCTTAGTACAAAATATATTGCCTCAGAGTAGAAGAAACATCTTATCTAGTACCTTATGGTATTAAATCTAAGTATCTTCCATCTTGGTCTTACCAAGCAATGCCTTCCATCTATTAACCAATCAATTTATTAAGTACCCACTACGTGCCAGGCACTGTACTATGTATAAATACGAAGAATGAAGCAATTTTGCCTTTCAGAAGTTTATAACCTAATGGGGAGGCATTAAAAATGTAAGAATATGCTGGCAAATAAGGGCCAAACCTACGCCCAAGTCCAGCTGACCAGCACCCTCTGCCAGGGGGATAAGTGAGGAAACACTTGACAATTTGTGCCCTGCCCCTCTCCACTATCCTCTGCCCCTTCTACAATCCACTCTATAATATGAACAGAAGCAAGGACAAGAACAGAACAAGCCTGCCAATCCCAGACCCAGTCCTAGACAACAGAACCACCATAGGACAGCACACCAGCACTGTGGGGAAGTGCAGGGATAGGTAAGCTATGCAAATTAAAGGGAAAGTAACCTCCAAGGGTTGGAGGTGGGAAGGAGAACCACCACCACACTTTACTTCCTCCACCAGCCACTACAGTAGAAGTACGAAAGAACCTGCAGCCACAGGTCAGGCCAAACCTAAAAGGCCCAGCCCAGTACCCTCTGCAACACTCCCTGGAGACTGTGGGCTTCACTATCCATCTGCCAATGGTTATAACCTGTATGTCTTCTCTTCTTTATCTATGAATGTACTACTAAAAAAAAAAAAGTTATTTAGGATTAAACTATTTCTAGCCCTCTCTTCCCATTCTTTCATCCCTATCACCTCCACCGTACCTCACCCATGTCCCACTCCCATGTTACCCATCCTGTCCACTATGCCCATTAGAGGATAAACAAATTTTCCTGGATCTTTTTCTTTCATATTCCTTCCATTTACTAGCCCTTACTTCCCTTGGCAACACTGTGTTCCTGCCTATCCTCTCTAGCACTGGCTATATACTTCCTGTCAGTGCGCGACCCTCAATCCTCCCTCCACTGGTCCTAGAGAAGGAATCAGAATACTCCTTGCTCCCCACCATCACTTTCAGACTTTATCTCCATCACTCTGCAACCTTTCAAACTCCTTTAAAAAACATTAAATTAAAATTTCCCACTCTATCTAAATATTAGCGACTATAATACACAGGTCTTTCTCCCTTATTTCTCAAAGAATTCAGCATCTGGCTTACCAGAAACCTTTAACCTTTCCTCATCAACTCTTTCCCTTACACTATGAAACTTAAGTATCACAGAAATAGTCTCTAACTTTCCTATTCCAGTTTCCTTAAATTCCATGACCTATTTCTTTACTCCACCTCAGACACACATAGATTTTACCATCACTCATAACTGTTCCACTTCCTAATTAGAAAGTCTGAAATTTCCCTATCTGACCATGACTTCCTATCATTCCACCTCTTCTTATGCTTCCTCTCTCCTCAACCTAATGCTTCATCCTCAAGACATGCAATCTCTCCACCACTCTGTACTTCCTCAGACTATTACCTCAGCTCTAACTTCATTTTCCTCCCTCACCAGTTTTGATCCAATAGTCAGATATTTTAACTCTACACTGTTCTAGAATTACTTGTCCCCCATCTTATTGCCACTCACCTCTTGCCAAGCTTCAGCCCTAGATTATTCCCACCAACCACCTCCTCTGTTCCTATTCATGAGCTACCCAACACAGATGGACAAAGTCTCACAACTGTGTTTAATACAATACAAATTCATGTTATTCAACCTCAACTAATACAAACCAAAGCCTGATCTTCAGTCAAAACCTTTTTAATATTTAAGAATGGGTATTATTTTAATTTAAGTATATTTATTTCATTACTCACTAAAATGAAGGGCATTAGGAGCTCATATTCAGAAAGGTCATCACATACAACAAACTGCAATAAGAAAAAGCAGATAAGCTATTACTCATATAAAATGTATACTTGTACCCCATGCCACTAGACTAATTTTAATATATGTATACATACACACATGTGTGTATATATGTAATAAAACATTAAAATTATTTTTTGTTTTTTATTTAAGGTCATAATTTCAGATTACACAAAATAATATGAACATAATCATTGATAAAAATACCTATTCAGTATTTAGTAACACTGAATAAGACCATGGAATACTTACTATAAGGCTCCTTGAGCAATGCAGGAGGTGAGAGTTTGATAAAATAATCAAGGACACACAACATTAGCTGGAATGATATCACTAGATCGTCTTCCATCTGCAATACTTCCCCTAGAAATAAAAAGAGTTGACTTTTTAAAATTGTCTAATGATTAAGATAAATAAATTATAAAAGTTCAGTATATTAACCATACTATAAGAACGTTTACTATTTTGCAAAAAGAGAAAATTATTTCAAATTATCTATTTATAAGATCATCGATTTGGAACTGGAAGAGACTCAGAGGCCACCTGGTCCAATCCTTTCATTTTATAGATGAGGATTCTGAGGCTCACAGAGACTTGCCCAAGGTCATCTATGTAGATAGCAAGTATCAGAATTAGGATCTGAACTAAGATCCTCTGATTCTAGAGTCAGTAATCTTCCCTTTGTACCATGCTGCCTCCAATGGTGTATGTATATGTATATTTACATATGTAAACTATACATAAAAATATAAGCACTATAAAAAGTATAATAATCTCTGTTCTCCCAAAATTTGTATTCTAAGGTAATAATAACAGATATTATAAGTATGTGAATTTATTATATATATTTCCATGCAAGATATATATGTAATATTATATAAATGGATAGATATACACATGTGCATGTGGTAAATATATGTATGTAGAGATATATACACATACTCATAGATGTATATGTACATGTATATATGTGTAGGTATATTATTCCAAAATTCTTAGTGCAGTTTTAATCTATTAAAGCTTAAAACCGTACTAACACTTTTCACATTAACACAGTCCTCCTTTGGAAATGATAGTTCACATTCTTCATTAAATCTAATGACTAAGATCAGTAAGTTCTGATTTATTATATTAACCATAACTAGGAGGGCAATTAGGTAGTGCAGTGGATAAAGAGCTGTGCCTGGTGTCAGAAAGACCTGAGTTCATCATACACTAACTGGCTATGTGATCTTGGGCAAGTCATTAACCTCCATTTTCCTTCATTTCCCAAACTGTAAAATGGGGATAACACAGGGTTTTCAGGATCAAATGAGATAATATTTGTAAAACCCTTAGAACAATTCCTGGCACATAGTAGGAGCTATACAAATGTTCATTCCCTTCCCTCCCCTCTACTAGATAAATATTTACTATTTTACAAAGAGGTAAAATATGTTTCAAATACCTGCACTGGTATGCATATACACATACATATATACATTTATAGCATATACATACACATTACCGTCCTTGAGTAGGTATCAGAAATACATTTCAAGCAGGCTTTGAAAAATCTGTGAGTTGAGTATGGAAACATGTAAAACCCAAATTTGGTTAAGATGTACTACCATTGTTTTCAAGGATGTACATCAATCATTATTGGTCAATATGACATTTAAAAAACTCACAATTAAATAGTCCTTTAAAGTTTACAAAGCATTTTTCATATAACAATTCTATGAAACAGAAAATACAATATTATTATTTCGATTTGGGGGATTAGGAAACTGAGGCTCAAAAAAGTTAAACAACTTGTCCAAAGTCATGCTTCTAGCTGTCTTTATGATAGCACCACAGACAATAAGGCGAGCTGGATACTTACTTACTAGATAAGTCTATATAAATTGCTCAAAGGAAAACCAAAATGCATAGTGAGAAAGTATAGTTTCCACATGTGAACATACTACTAATCCAGATGGTACTGGACTGTGTATAGGATAATGATAATACTGAGGATGTAGAACAGACAAGACTAAACTGAAATTTTGTTTCTATTGATTCTTCTGAGGAGACTGATCTCTCTCTGGAAATTAAAATTAAAGATAAGTAGGAATATAGTAAGAAAATACCTAGCTATCCTCACAAATTTTGATCACTCAACCCTGATGAACTACATCCCAAGTTACTGAAAGAACTGGCAGATAAGACTGAGCCATTATCCCCCACCTTTCTTAAAAATCATGGAGAATGGGAGAGACATTGCAAGTCCAGAGAATTGGAAGTGTTAGCCCAACTAAAGAACAACAACAACAAACAGAAGAGAAGGGAGTCTATAATGTATAGACAAACTATCAACTTGATTGCTATTTCTTGCAGTATTATAGAACATTATTAACAGAGTAGTTTGTGAGTATTTAGAAATTAAAGCAGAATTTACATGATATGAATAAATCACAAAGATAATTAACCCACTCCCTTCATTTTACAGATAAGGAAGCAATGGCCTGGAGAGGAGAAATGAAATGCAATTAGGTCCTGCTTAGAAGACATGAATAATGAACCCAGAGAAATGGTTGCATTATTCAATTTTTCACTTGACTATATTTCCACTTGACTAGAATCAACTACCACGGTTTATAAATAATTAAAACTTCAAATGGTGCAGTTTTAAATATGTGACCATTTCACAGGATTCATCACTTGTACTGATCTAGACTTAGCTGTACCCAGTCACAAAGGTAATGTCAGCGCCCAAATGAAAACTCAGAAGTCCAAATATTCTACCATACTGCCTCAGCAAGGCTACATAAAGAAAAGAGTCATGCCCCATTAACCTAATTTCATCTTTTGAAGGTTACTAGACTCTTAGACTAGGGGAATTCTATAGACCCAATGTACCTAGATTTCAGCAAAACACCTGACACTGTCTCACATGTTATGCTAATGGACAAGGTGAGGAGATACAGGCCAGATAACAATATTGTTGTTAGCTATGTAAACTGCTGAATTCAATCATAATAGTCAATGAGCTTTTAGGGAGGTCTCAAGGTCAGTATTCCAGTTATCTGTCAATCCTGCACTATTCAACAACTTTATCAATGATTCTGATGAATACATAGACTGTATGCTTATCAAATCTGCAGATGACACATAGCTGTATCAGTCAAGATATTGGATGCCAGAGTCAAGTCCGAAAATATTTAAATGGCAACAGTGATAAATGGGATAAATTACTTAATATAATTCAGTTTAAAAGAGATAAATTTAAGTCCTATACTTAGTTTCAAAAAATTAACTCTATAGGAATGAGTTGGATGAAGTGTGCCACTAGAAAACAGTTCATCTAAAAAGGGTTTTAGAGGACTGCAAGTTTAATATGAGTCAAAAATATGACAGCCAAAAAAATTAATGCAATCTAGAGATGCATGAAGAGAAGAAAAGATTCCAAGAAAAAGAAGTGTTAGATTTGTTGTATTCTAGCCTGATCAGACCACATTTAGTGCTGTGGGTTAAAAGTCCTGAATACTATATTTTAGGAAGGACCTTAACAAGCTAAAGAATATCCATAAAAAGGCAATATTAGGTGAAGAGCAGTTGAAAAAATCAGGGATGTATAATTTAGAGAATAGAAGACTTAGAGAAGACATGAAATTATCTTCCAGTATTTAAAAGATATAATTTGGAAGAAATTGTCAGAGGAAGAAGATGGATTTTCAGGGAAGAGGATTTAGATTTGCTTTATAAGGAAAAAAACCTCTTAGTGACTGAAGCTATCTCTAGATGGAATGGGTTACCTTGGAGATTTGTAGGTTTCTATCTTGAGGTCCTAAGTAAAAGCTTTGTTGGGGATATTTTGGAAGAGATTTTTTGTTCAGGAAGAGATTGGGCTAGATGGCCTCAGAGACCCGTAAGAGGTATAATCATTTGATAAACAACAATAGCTCACATTTATATAATGCTTAAGGTGTTGCAAAGCACTTTAAACAGATTAATTTGATAAATATAACAAAATTTACCTTTAGCCAACAAAAACAAGATCCAAGAAACTTTTAGCACCAACATAGAATTTATTTCAGAAGATATCCTAGTAAACAGACCACAGGAAAAAAAAATGAAAAATTTATAATAATAATAAAAGGGATACTATAAAGCCAAATCTAGGAAAGAAGCATGCAATAGGGCATATTACTTTTTAAAAACCATTTTTAATACCAGAAAATCTTGCCCACATTGGCAAATATGTGCTTATTCTTTGATAACTCAAGTCACATGTGTTATAACGAAGGTTCAAAATCTTAGAAGACTATTACATGAGGCAAGGAGAGGAATCAGTCTTCAAATCTTGCCTTGGCTTTATGTAATTTTTAAAAATAAGTAAATTCTATTGAAGCCTTTTGTCATCAGTCATTTTGGGGGGAGGGGGAGAGAGAGAAACCCTCTCCCTACCCTAGAACAAACTGATATGAAAAGTCAAGCACAAACATCCAATACAATGATATATATCTAATAACATCTACAACAATATGAACCAGTAAACCTCTGTCTCCAGGCCTGAAAGAGGGAGGTATATTTCATTATCTCTTCTCTAGAACCATACATTTTCCAATTACTCAAAGCTTAATTTCCTTACCCTAACCCTCTTCATCAACGCCATAAACTTCAATCCCTCCACCACTCACAATTTTTTTTTGTTTTGGTTTGTTTTGGTTTCTGATTTGGTTTTTTCCCTCAAGCTATCCCCTCTATCCTAATTATACTTTCCTCCCTTTGCTATCTGGAATCCTTGGTGAACCACTGCAATGCTACATTATACTCTACACTTGAGTGCCTGGCCCTTAGTCTATTGCCCATCTTGATTTTCCAAACCCCAGACTTTGATTACTCCCACCATGTACTGCTTAACTCCTAGTCACAAGCTGCTGGAGAAAATCAGGGAATCATGCTAAGTAGTTCACTACAAAATTATGTTACATAATCTCTACTAAACCCTGATGGTAGCAAAGCAATTCTTTTATGCCTCCCTAAATGATTCACTATCCCACTTAAAATAGTGGCACTTCCAAACTTTTCATCCCTCCTCAACACTACCCATCTTAGCAAAGGTCCTCATCATGTCATGCCTGGACCATTACAATAGCCTTCTAGGTGGCTTCCCTGCCTCAAGTTTCTCCACACTCTAACTCAGCTGCCCAAGTGATTTTCTTCTATAAAGCAAAGGTCTGAATACAACACTCCTAATCTATAAATGATGACTCCCTATCACCTCCAGGATCAAACAGAAGATCTTCTGGTAGACTCTTAAAGCCTTTCACAACCTGACCCTTTCCTAACTTTCTAGTCTTCTTATATTTACTCCCCTGCCCTGCCAGTACTCTATGATCCAGTCATACAGGCCTCCTTTCTAAACCTCACACACAACACTCCATCTCCTGACTTCATGCCTTTTTTATGGTATTTTTTCATGCCTGGAATGCACTCCCTCCTCTCCTCTGACTCGATTGTCTGGCTCCCTAAATACTCAATGTAAACTCCACTTTCTGAAGGAAGCTTTTCCCAATCCCTCATCCCCTATTGCCTGTTATGTTCATTCTGACATTTCCTCCCATTTAAACCGTAAATACTGTATATGTAGTTGTTTGCAAGTTTTATTACCCATAACAACTCTTGAAGGCACAGACCATATTTTGGTCTTTTTTTTTTTTTGTATCCTCAGCACTAAACAAAATATCTAGTACATAGTAAGTGCTTAATTAATTCTTTCTGATGATAATGGTGATGAACATTTATATAGTAGTCACTGTGAATCAGTATGTTGTTCTTTGCTATTGTTAATTTCATTCTTCACAATCCATAAAAATCTTTCTATGTTTCTCTGAAATCTTCATATTTATAAATTCTTATGGAGTAATAAAATCTACTAGATTCTTTTCTGGATTTTGTAACTGGAAAACAGACCCAATCAATGACTGCCCATTTTGTTTCTCATTCTTTTCTACCACAAAGAAGAGTATTATGAATATTTTCGTATATATTGGAAGTCTTTGACTTCCCTGGGATACATACCCAGTAGTGGGATCACTGGGTTAGTGTTATGGACAGTTTAATTACTTTTATTGACTAATTCCAAAATGATATCTAGAATAGCTGGACCAATTCAATTAAATTCAATAAACATTTATTAATCATCTATTATGTGCCAGGTACTGTGCTAAGCACTAGGGATACAAATAAGAAAAAGAAAGACATTCCCTGCCCTCAAAAAGCTTGCAACATAAGGAAGAAAGACAATAAACAAAAGAAACCTGAAAGGGGAGGCAGAAAGTCATCAGGGGTACCCAGTGCAGGGGCATGCTGCTCCATGGAGTGTAAAGCAAGCACAACTATCAATGAAAAATGGAGCAAATGGTAAAAATTCAAAGCCTATCCAAGAAGATATTAGTAGGCCTGACTCCCTAAAGCCTGTTCCCATCTTTTATCATCTTTGCCAATTTTCAGAGTGTGAAGTGGCCAAAGGAAATTACTATGGCATAAAAAAAAAACACCAAAAGGCATCAATAAAACTTAAAAAAACAAGACAAAACAAAAATCTCTCCAAAGATTATGACCCTGATGAAGCTTCAATATTTAAATTTCAGATTATAAAATAAAGCAACAAATTATGAAGAGAATGATTTTATTGATTTAGGGTTTTCAAAAAACATTCTCTCTCTTATTCCCCTCTCCCCAATTTAACAATTATTTTAAAACTCTCATTACAAACACATGTAGTCCAGCAAAACAAACACTCCCATTGGACATGTCCAAAAATGCATGTCTCATGCTGGAATTTAAGTCCATCACCTCTTTGTAAGGAGGTGGGTGACATGGTTCATTTTCAATCCTCTAAACAGGAGATTCATCATTGCATTAATCAAAATTTTAAGACATTTCAAAGTGTTTTTTAAAATATTGTCATGTTTTATGTATATTTACATCAATATTGTTTTATTTCACTCCATTATGCATCAGATCAGAGAGATCTCCCTAATTTCCTCCTAAATTGTCTATTTCATCATTTCTTATGGCATAATATTTATATTCATATACCATAATGTGTTTAGTCATTCACCAAATAGATAGGCACCTTGTTAGTTTCTAGATTTTTGGCTATTAAAAGAGATACTATTAATATTTTTGTAAATATAGGCCCTTTTCTTTATCTCTCTGGGACATAGAACAAGTAGGAATATATAATTGATTTAATTATCAATATACCATATTTGCATCATAGAGATTAAAAGGGTGTGTTCTTTTCTTATAATTGTAAATAGTTTGTGAATTAACTGCTTTTTGATCAATGGAATTCATCTGTAAATCCATCTAGTTCAGGCGTTTCTTTTTTCTTTAAAAGTTCATTTATGACTTGTTCAATTTCTTTTTAAATACTGTGTTAAATAATCTATAATTTCTTTTGTTAATCTTAGCATTTTATATTTTTGAAGTATTCATCCACTTCTAGATGATCAGTTTTGTTAGGATATAATTAAACAAAATAGTTTTAAATTTTCTCTTCCATTTGTTGTAAATTTTCCTTTCTATTTTTTATACAATTTGGTTTTCCTCTATTTTTAAGAAAATTAGACTAGCTGTTTATTTGATCAGGTTTTTTTCCCCCAAAAAAGCAGCTCCTAGATTTACCAATTCAACTTTTTAAAAAATTTCAGATTTTACTAAATTTTTTTAATTTTCAGAATTTTATTTGCTCTGTCACTTAGCTGGAAATTTTACTTCATTGTTATTTCTCTTTTTTTTTTTTAAAGCTTTTTCTGTCAGAGCAGCTTTAGTTGCATCCAATTTGGCACAGTGTCTTATTACTGTCATTTTTTGATGCAATTTTCTGTTGTTTCTATAATTCTTTCTTTGACCCAACAGGTCTTTAGGATTATATTAGTTTCCAGTTACTCATTCTTTTAAAAATTACTCATTCAATAAAGCAACCTTTATTGAATACAAATTTTATTTCATTGTAATTGGTAAATTATGTGTTTAATATTTCTGCTTTTCCACGTTTTGGATGAGGTCTTTATGCCTCAATACATGATCAATGCTTTCCATTTCTGTCAGTTTGCTGGGTGTGAGGTGGTACATAGAACTGATTGTGGTATAAAAACAAAAGGCATCAATGAAATTTAAAAAAAAAATCTCCAAAGAGTATGATCCTGGTGAAGCTTTGATTTCTAAGTTTTATGGTTAAATAAATGAGACAAAAATTATAAAGTATATACTTTTCATACATATATTGATATTATATCATACAACATTTTACATATTACAGTGCTGACCTACTTAGCTGATTTATATACACGTTAGAAAATTTTCTGCTGTACAGCATTAAGATATATAAAATATAATTTCTTAAATGTAATTTTTGTAGTCACTAAGTAAAAATCTGGACATCAGACTATTTGCCAGTAATCCAGTCCTCTATTATAACACTGGTCCCAAGAGAAAATTAGAATTGACTTATATTATTTTGATTTATAGCGCCTTTCTCAGGAATATTGTCTACCAAATAAGTGAAAACTAATTTTGTGTGAGCTACTCTACCATCTTCAATTTCTCAAGCCCAAAACTTCAGATGTCCATTAGGTAGCATCCACTGAACAACTTCTTTAACTATCATTAGTTTGTTTTTGATAAGTGTATGCTATCATTTTATGAAGTAGCTGCTATCAGTTAACTTGCATAACTTGCATAACTCAATAAATATCTGATTAACTAATTTGAGCTATTTTTCAAGTATGAATAATGAACAGCACTGAATTGTCAGCTACATTCTGCTTATCATATACATATAATAGATGGAAGGTTGGTATCAGGGTTCACAGTCATGAAATCTCTGTGATGTGGTACATGATCTTTATCAGACCTGAACTCATGACCTTAGCCCCATCCTCTAAACCAATGAGACATTTAGAACTGATATATACATATTTGATTAGTACAAGAAAAAATAAAAATAAAAATAAAAATAGCATTCTAGATCACTTACTGACTACTAGGTTGAGCCATATATATAAGTCCACATGTCCTGAAAGGAAAAAAAATATATATATCACTTAGGCTAAGTTTTTTTTTTAATTTTTCGAGTGGAAGATAAAAGTTATTAAAGATTTTTTCAATTTAGGAAATTTCACACTGATATAAAAATTATGGTTCAGAGAAAAGAATTTTTTCCATATCAGGAGTTCTCTACACCAAACAACTCACATATTCAGGCCAAAATAATAAATTGATGATGATGATAATGTATACCAAAGGTAGTTTAAAAGTTTATAGAAAGATCCTTAAAGCTTAATGTGCCTTTTTTTCCCCATACTTTTTAGTATACAATAATGTTATCATTGTACTATGATCATTTGCAAGCTTCCATCATACTTCACTTTGAAATGAACACACCTTTACATCATGGTTACTTCTTCCAGTTGCTTTTGAGAAAATGTTGAGTTAAAGGAAGCAGAATAATTTAGCCTTGCAGGAAAAAAAAAACACTTTTCCTAACCCAAACTCCCTCAAGGCAATAATTCTCAATTGCTTTCACTCATGTGTAAATGGAGTATTCACTAAAGATGCTGAATCCCAAACAGCATCCCTATGCCAGTGAGAACATTTCTGGCCTACTTCTTTAAAACATTATTTGAAATGGGCTCAGAAAATCCAAAGTAATTCTATAATCTTTAATGAAATACCTGTATGTATGTAGGTGTATATATGTATATACGTATGTATATCCACACATATGTGTATATACATACATGTACACACATACACACAAATGAATGGATTTTTAATGGCAGGAAAATCAAATATAATGTATGCCAAATATAAATGTAAACTACTTCTGGCTTACTTGTACAACTACTCTCCACACTCAAGGGTTAGCTACAAAAATATATACAATCAACCAACATTTATTGCTCTTCTCATATTAACATCTTGTTCTTTCCATTCTCTTAGTCTTTTCTACAGGCTTCCTTTTTTTCCTCTCTAACTTAATGTGTTCCTTTTCTTTCCCATAATTCCATAGTCCTTTTGAGACAATACTAATTTTTACCAGGTAAAACTTGTTTAGTTAGTTTATTTTTGCCTTTCTTGGAAAATAAGGTGTCAAAGATTGTTAAGTTATAG
>CM053596.1:79762091-79788708 GCA_028646575.1 Pseudocheirus occidentalis | reverse complement strand
TGAAATAGCCCCAATGCCTTCTCTTCTATTCTCTACTGAACTGAGATTTGAGATTGTCCATCTCTGTTACTGAACTGAAATTCCAAGCTGTTTATTTATACCAGGGTTTAGAATAGGGCATGGCACAGTATTAGCTATTAATAATAAATTCTTTCATTCAAGTAGCAATATATTGATTTAATTTGGAGGGTCTTATCTACTTCAAAAAAGCTGTTTGCCACCTTGGTTTTTACAACACAGATAATTGACTGGCATGTAAGCTGTAGCTAGATAGGTGGATTCAGAAAGACTCAAGTTTATATCCTGCCTCAGATACTTACTAGCTGTGTAATCTAGGATAAGAAACTTAGCCCCTCTGTCTCAGTTTCCTTGTCCATAAAATAGGGATAATTAAAGCACCTACTTCCCAGGGTCATTTGGAGGATTAAATGGGAGAGCATGTATAAAGCACTTTGCAGACCTTAAAGAGCTATATAAATGCTAGCTATTGTTATCCTTACTGTAGTCTTCTTGCTTATGTTCATCATCCACCTGGAAGGGGTGGCAACTGTGTAACAGAAGATAACCAAGTATGCTGTAAAATGATGTTTCCTGTTGCCTTCGGATGCAGTAAAACCAACTCCCTGAACTTTTATTTTTCTCTACAAAGAGAACCTGTCAGCCATCCTCCTACTTATCTGTAACTTTTTTCAGTCTTCTGGTTTCATTTATCCTAATTTCAACATTAGTAAGATGCAGTTTCTTTAGTTTTATGTCAAGTCTTTGGTCCTTGGAGGGAGATTTCCCATTTAAGGTACCTCCCCTTGTGTTAGTGTTTAGAGGAAGTCTAAAAATTGTGTGATTCTTTAACACCCACTACCCTACTTTTCCATCACTCTGCTATTATCATTGTAGGAGTGAAAGGACAATGCATGTGACTGTGGACTATCTTTAATTTTTCTTGGTTTCATGGATTTTTATGGCTATGAAATTGATAAATTAGTGGCCAGTCAATCAGTGCTGAGCCTCTCCAGTCTTAGCTAGGCTGGTCCTCAGAAAGGAGGTATAGTCTGTTGACTAGACCATTATCAAGGCAATTCCACATGGTCAGATAGATCCAGAGGTTGTGCTATGCTGGCATCATTTTTAAGAACTCAGGGTCCCCTTTATTCCACAATGAGGCATCCATTTGAGGCTTTGAGGAACTTTCAAATTGTCTTCTTCCCATAAAGCATGTCAGCAATAAAAAAGGAAAGGAAAAAGAAAGGCCAGGAAGGATCACCTTTAACACTATATAAACTCATTTTCCCCTTTCATTTATCTTCACTCTTACTCTTCACTACTAGAGTTTGAACCGTTTTGTATGATACATCCTTGCCAAATGCCCCTAGATTCTCTCCCTTCCCCTCTGGATGCCGTTTGCTTTTTGTTCTTCTTTTCTTTTTCCCAAATATCAAAAACAGTTTGTCCTATTCTGTTTTATTCCTGCTTACCTGTTTTAAACCTCTGTCATGGAAGGGGTGGCAACTGTCTTTTATCTATTCCCTTAGGCTAGATGAGTATCCTTTTAATTTGTCTTGGTGAATCATACAACTTATTAAAAGTAGAATGAGGGCAGTAATACCAACTCAGATGATTTTGATAACAATAGCTAATTAAATCAAAACAGGAAGTGCTTTAATCAAAGAAAAGCTAGTAGGGCCACCACCTTGACCCCATAGCTTTCCTCTCTGCTTACTTATTAAGTCCTTCACTACTCAGATGTATGTTTGGGTTTCACCTATGTCCCAGCCATTGAAGGCATCTTTGGCTTAGTGATGAAAGATGGGAAGCAATCGGAACCATTCATGGTACTTAACTTAAAAAAAAAGTTTATGAAAGATTTAGAGGAAAATATTAGGATTTGCAGTGCAGGATATTAATAGTATTCTCTGTGAGCTGCAAAATTTTTAAATGGAAGGACTTTAGAGATCATGGGAGAAAGAAGATTAGGATATTGGAAAAAATACTGGGTTTGAAATCTGGAGTCAAATCCTGGCTCTGCTGAACATGAACAAGTCATGTAAATCTCTCAAGGCCTCAAGTTTCTCATCTATAAAAAGATCAGGTTAGACTAGATGATCCTCAAGGTCACTTCCAGCTCTAAATTTATGATCTAGTCTAACGTCTTATTTCCCTGATGGGGAAACTGAGGTCCAGAGAAATGAAGTAACTGTAGATTAGAGATTTAAGTGACTGATATTAGACTATATGGTTAATAGAAGGCACAGACTAGATGAGAAGCCAGCATTCCTGTCTCCCAGTCCACTGTAATTTCCATAATTTTATTATATTTCTGCACCTGGTGCTAAAACTATATTATTATTAAATTATATTATTAATAGAGTGTTGAAAACTATGAGTATCTCATGGTAACAAAAATTACACAGTGTTGGGCGCTTAACAAAGAAAACCTTTGTTCTACTTCTTGAAAGTGGGTGCCTGTGGACAAATTGCTATTACGTATGTTTATGCTGAATGAAGATGACAAGGAGAGAAAATCAAATTACACTTTTTCTAAGGCCACTGATTTCTGATGTAGTCAGAGCTTTGAAAGTAAGGATAAAAACCATGGATTACATTAGAAACTATACTGATAGACTAAGAAGGTGGCTAAGGATTAGTGATCTGAGCTGTATGTATATTTGGCTCTAAGGAAAGAAAGGAGGGAGGAAAGGAGGGAAGAAAGGAAGGAAGGGAGGGAGAGAGGGAGGAAAGGAGGAAGAAGTGAAGGAGAGAGGGAAGAAGGAAGGAGGAAAGGAGGGAGGAAAGAAGATAGGAGAGAAGGACAGAGGAAGGGAAGAAGAGAGGGAGTAGAAGGAAGTAAAGGCATTTATTAAGCACCTACTATGGGCCAAATAGTGCTAAGCACTGGGAACACAAATATGAAAATAAAGATGGTTCCTGGCCTCAAGGAGCTTAAATTCTAACACGGGAGAGAACATATACAGGGTTGTGGTGAACAGAGAAGGATATTTTTGTTAGCAAAGAAAGTTACAGCGTTAATGATTGGGAACATTGGAGAGAAAATGAACATACCTTTTCCGGGAATAATCATAGAGTTGATTTGATTATGGATCCAGAAGTGAAAGTGGGGGGATTGAGGAAAGACACAGGGGTTACACACCTGTAAGCAAGGAGATTGGGGCAATATTGGGCAAATAAAATGAAGTGCAGGTGAAGCTAGGTCTAGATTGAGACAAACTCTGGTCAGGCCAGTGGGAGCCCCAGGAACTTGAGATCTCTGCCAGTTCTTTGCTTTGACATTGTTAGGTAGAAACTGATAACCAAATACAGGTCTTCTGTGAGAGATGTATGATGAGGCTGCCTGGTATTGTGAAGAGTATATTGAGTCTACAGTTAGGGTACCTGGTTTTGAATCCTGGCTGTGCTACTTCCTACCTGTGTGACCCTGGCATAAATTATTTTTGCTTCTCTGAACCTCAGTTTCCCCGCCTATGAAACAGGGGTGGGGGAGCTGGATCAGATGATCTTTTTTTTTTTAATTTTTGAAAGTGGATCTCCCCATCTTTCCTAGGCTGGGAGTGCAGCGGCCACTCAAGAGCCAATCCCACTAATGATCAACATGGGAGTTTTTTGACCCACTCCATTTCCAACCTGAGCTGGTTTTCCCCTCAGTGGGCAGTTTAGGCTCACTATATTAATGCTAGACTTAACTGTAGATAGTCAATTGGTTTAGTTTACTGATGCGCTGAGCTCAAGCAATCTACCATTCTCAGTTGCCAGAGCAACAGGGACTGTGGGTGGTAATCTAGGTGATCTTTACTGCCCTTCTGAGCTCTAAATCCTATAATCCATTCTTAGAGAAAAGGCTGACTACCCTGTTCCCTACTGCTGCTCCCTCCTGTCCCTCATCCTGCCATGTTGGGCCCCACAGATTCTTGAGTAGCACCCAATCTGTTTTACCAAGGCCCTATCAGGATCAAAGCATGATACTAAGTGCTAAGGATATAAAGACTAAATCGGAAACACTTCCTGTCCTCAAGAAATTTCTATTCTACTAGTCTCCCACTCTCTTATCCTAATGATAAATCTTTGGCCTGAGATGCTGTGAAGAACTCTTACTTTGGGAATGTCTTTTCAGGCTGCCCAAGAAAATAATGGCTAGCATTTATATAGAGCTTTTATGTTTGCAAAGCACTTCACAGATATTACCTCTTTAGATCCTCACAACAATGCTGGTGGGTAGATGATATTATTGTCCTCATTTTATGGATGAGGAAACAGAGTGACTTGCTCAGGGTCACACAGCTAGCAAATGTCTGATGTCACATTTGAACTCTGGTTGTTCTTGAATCTAGGGGCAGTGCTCAATCCATGGCACTACCTGGCTGTCTCTCATCTATCTCATTCTAGTCATCTAGTACTGGCACCCTTACCCCAGCTCCACTTCAGAAGCTTACATTTCTAAAGGATAAATACTCCTTCTCCCAAGTATCTCCCAATTTCTCTAACTGCTTACTTATTCAGATTGAAAGGGAGTCAGTCCTCCAGTCCTGCCTTTCTGGCTGGCCCCTCATGTTTCCTTCTGTACTGCTTGCCAAGATTGTTGAGCATTAATGATGTGCCAGTGGTGTAACAGGACACTTGAAGTGGTTAGGATAGTCTTGGATGGTGGTAGGGGCTGGCAGAGAATCACAAAGTGAAGTGCAAGAATGACAGTCTCCAAGAGGAAGAAGCAGTGCTTCCCCCTCCTACCCCAGTACATCTCCCTTGGATTTTGATGCCCTGGAGCAAAGTGTCGTTTTCCTCTATGCCTACTCTCATCCCCAACAAGTTCTGGTCACAGAGCTAAAGAAATCATGCCATGGGAAGTTTAAAACTTTAATAAGGTTTGGAAATTTTACCTATAGGACTAGTTCTAGACTTTTTTTCAAACTGCCATCAGCTGCAATATTGCTATGACACCCTCAAAACCCAGTCTTTCAGCTTCTGAAAGGACAAAGAGTCTTATCGCTAAGGCAGAAGACATGACCTGGTCAACACTACTTGATTTCTTTTTTTTTTTCTTTTTGGAGGGGGGAAGGCAAGGCAATTTGGGTTAAGTGACTTGCCCAAGGTCACATAGTTAGTAAGTGTTAAATGTCTGAGGCTGGATTTGAACTCAGGTCCTCCTAACTCCAGGGCCGGTGCTCTCTATTTGCTGCTCCACCCAGCCACCCCTACTACTTGATTTCTGAACACTAAGCAATTAGAATGAAATCTGGTCCATCCATTTCAGAGGTAGGGACTCTTTTTTAGTCAGTGGAGGAAACAATCAGACAAATGACAGCATTTTGTATTCATACATTTTAGTCATAACTAGAGCTTTAAGGAACCTAACATCCTCTGCTCAGAACCCCAGGCATATATTCATATAAAGGTGGTTTGTCCTTTAAATCACTACCAGTCAACACCTTAATTATTAGTTAACAGTTTAGCATCCTTTACTAATCCTAGCCCAACGCCCTCCTTTCACAGATGAGGAACTAAGATCTAGAGAGATTAGATTATTTGCCTAAAATCACACAGTAAGGGTCAAAGCTAGGGTTTGAACCCTGATCATTTGATTTTCTTTCCACCATACCATGCTAGGCTAAATGCGTGGATGTGTGGACACATGGGTGTGCATGCAACCTACTGCTCACTAATCTTTGCAGATAGCAAGCCACTTTGTGGTATAGCTAAACAGGTATAAACATTGGCAAAACTACTCCTCAAAGATCCCTGGCAAAGCCTGAGAGTCAAGCAACTGAAGAGACTTAAAAAATAATTTTGAAAGTCATAAGGACCCCAGAAACTGAAAGTTTGACTAATTCTACAATGGACTAGTAAAGAGACTGCTAAGTGACAAAGGAGACTGCATTAATATACAACACCTACTTCCATTGATAGGCTCTTATCTATAGTCCAGACAGCAGTGTTATTGAGGATCACTTGTCCATTTACATCGGGTCTTCTTAGAAAACGTATAAAAGTCAACAAAAAGCTATTAGAACTCAACTAGGGTTTTTGACCTTTTACTGTGTCATGGGCTCCTTTGGAGTCTAATGATGCCTCCTAGAAATCCCTTCTCAGAACAATGTTGTTGTTGTTTTTAATTTCAAAATTAAAGGGAATATTAGATGTAAGTTAGATGCTAGTAAAAAGAAAGATGTAATTCCACACTCCTCTCCTCCCCCATCTAAGTTCACGGACTCACTGAAATCTATACGCGTACCTTTTCTGGGTCAGTAAGAATCCCTGAGTTAGATCAAGAGTGGCCCCACACCTCTTTCCCTCTCCTTTTCTAAAATTTTTGATCATACTCCTGAAAAGCCCACTGCATGAAGGTATACCTGGTAAAATGCTGGCAGGAGCACAAAACCATACTCATTTTAGCCTTGCCCTTTGGCTGCTCCCTTAGTCAGCATTTCTGTGCCACAAACCTCAATTCACACCGGGAATATATTTTCTATTTCCTGTGTATCTCTTACAACTAGATTTGGCCTTCAGTTTGCTCTTAATAAATACCTTGGGTCTTAAAATGTTATTCTTTTGGTTTGGTTTTGTTAAGTGTTTGAATGAAACTTTTCCCACAGTTTGAATCTGTCAATATAGGCTGGCAAGCAAGGTAGAAACTCAGCTGTGGGTCCCCCCAACTGTGGAAGATTACCTCCCATCTACTCTGTATGTCTGGTACTGACATATTCATTTACACGTTATCTCCTTCATTAGAATGTAAGTTCTTCCAGGGCAGGCACTGATTTTGCCTTTGTATCCCTGGTGCTTGGCACAGAGTCTGTCATATCATAGGTGCTTAATAAATGCTTCTTAATGAGGATGACAATAAGGAGAAAGAAGAGGACAGTTGTAGCCATTCCTCTGCCTAGACAATCATTAATTGGCATAGATTTCTTCTCACATCAGTAGCACTCCATGGAGATGATGCATTCATTCTCTCAGCCCTGCTATAACATGCAGCAGAGCTGAAACTTAATGCCTTAAATTAAAATTCCATTGTTGATAGCTTTACAGCCTATAGCATGATTTTTGTCTGTTCATGAACAGTGAAGCTTTGTGAGTTGTTTTTTAGAATTCTAATTAGCAAGTGCTTTTTGAGGATCTATTGTTTGTTCATTCTCAAGGAAGGTCTAGGGTGAGAGGGGGTAAAAAAAAAAAAGTAGAATATATTGCCTGACCCTCTCCTCTCACCTGCTTTATTTAACCCGTCACACAGTTTTTTTTTAACCTGGATATACTGTTATCTAGTAAGCATATGGCTCTTGTGTAACTCCTTGTCCCTTCCTGCCCCCTGTGAAAAATCTGAGGTGTAGACAAAGCAGTTGTTTAAGCTATTTTTGCAGTATTTCATTTCTCTGCTTGTGCAGCTTTTTCTGCATTTTTGAGAAAAATCATAAGCAAATGTTATTGTATTAAGCTTCCACAATCATTGCTTCCTGACCAATGAAGTTTGCGTTTTAATTTGTGATAAATCTATTTATGAAAAACTTGTTTGGCAGTAACATAAAAATGGTTCAAGATTCAAGGTAATAGATATCAGAATGGAGATAACATTGGACGGGATATTAGAGATCATGGTTTCTGTGGCCTTCCCCCACCTCCAACAAAAGGTCTGTGGACAGATTTCAGGAGACCCATGAATTTGAATGGGAAAAGAAAAATTACATATTTATTTTAACTAACTTCTACATGAAATTTATCATTTCCTTCACTTACTTAAAAATATTGTGCTAAGGAAGTGTTCACAGGTTTTACCAGACTGCCAAAGGAGTCCAAGACACAAAGGTGAAGAATTCCTAATGTGATCCAACTTCCTTGTTTTACAGGAAACTAAGGTCCAGAAAGGTTTAGCCTTTTGACAAAGGTGATATAAGTAATAAATTACACACCCAGAATTTGAACCCAGCTCTAGTGACACAAAATCCAGTGCTTTTTTTCAATGCAACCACTGCCTTAAATACTGTCAGATCCTTTATTTTTTTTTTCAAATTTAATATCTCAGTGGAGAACAAAGTCTTTAAAGATGACTGACAGACCTGGATGGCATTTTAAGTCTTAAAGGAATTAATGAGCTTGACTCATCGGTAATAATCTTTCACAAATCAAGATGACTGGAAAAGAGCCAGATTTATTTGATCCTAAGGCAAAAGAATCAAGCTAATCCTGACTTCTATAACCACTGTCCTAACATGTGAAGCAAGCAACCTGTCTCCATCTGTCAATGGAAGCACAGAGAAGCTCCTAGGATCATCATTAGCATTTGCCAAGTGCCAACAATGCTTCAGGCATTGAATACAAAACCGAGTTAAATGAAGCCTCGCCCAAGTGAGCTGCCAATTACTGGGAAGTATTGTTTTGGGTATTTTGAAGAAAAAAAATAGCTAGAAGTAAAGAGGGAAAACTGAGCAAGGGGAAAGTGTAGGATGAGCTCAGGAAAAATAATTCCTATCAAATCACCATCACTGGAGCCATTAAACTAGGTTATAATTTTTTGTAGTTATTAATATTAATCATACTAATCATTGTCATTATCAAGAATGCCACGCAGAGAACAATTCTGCAACGCAAGAAGATAGAACTGATAGACTTGAATAATGTCCTTTATTCTCAAATGCAAATGAAAGACTTACTTTTAAGACCATAAAGCCTTGTTTGATAGCTAGTAGTTCTCCCTTCACAAAGATATTACTACTGATGACGTGATCTCCTTGCCAAACATCTACAAAACTTCACCCCCTTCATTCAAAGAAGACTGTTCTGAAAATGCCTGACTGGAGCCAAAATAAGCAGCCAAAAGCTTGTTTTTAAATTGCAAGCTTATCTTCTTCACATGGGTGTAGTCACCTGTTTGCCTTACTATTTCCTCTCTGGGAAGGAAAGCACAAAATTAATGTTTCCTACTGCCTTTAAGGCGGCAAGCAAAGGAAATAGTCTATAAGCTTCCTGAAGGTAGGGACCATTCTTTCTGTCCTCCCCTATCCTTGCCCTGTTGCCTTGCATGTCCTTAGTATGGTGTGGTAAAGAAAAACCTAGTTTGGATTATCTGGTAAAGCTTCAGATTAACTTTGAGCCTGGATCTGGTCCATTTGGAACAAAAGTTGGTTATGAATTTATATAATATACTGGCTCCCATTTTGCTTTCTCAAAAATAGACCCCAAAAGGCTTAAAATAAAAATAGCAAACTATTACCTAACCTAAAAAAGGAAGCCTAAGTCTTCTGGTGAATGGTACAGTAGAAAGAGTACCAGATTCAGAGACAGGGAGACATGAGTTTGAATCCTGTTTGGTTATTTCATCTCTATGAGTCATGGGTTTTCTCATTTGCAATATGAGCAGAATGGATAGACTGATCTCAAATCTTGCATGTAGATCTCTGGTTGTAGTACAGATGGAATGAGTAATATATGTATATCAAAATGCTTTTTAATCTGTAAAAGTTCTACACAAATGTAAAATACTGTTTTGGGGAGGAGTACATATTTTAATGTGTAAGAGATACATTGTGTGGGCTGTGTAAATATAAAGACTGCTCTACATGTGTGTGGTATGGATAAATATCTGAATTGGAATCTGGCCCACCCTCTTCCCAGAGAGACTAGAATTTCTGCCTTTGTGGAGATAAGGGGAAGGACTAGGTTTTTATCCCTACCCTCTCTTCTCCAAACTAGATACTGACCTAGGATTTTATCTATCCATCATACCTCCAGTATCTGTAAATCTAGGGAGACTATACTAAAAAAACCCCAAGCACCCCACTATATCTGGGCACTTTCAAGAGGAGGGTAATAGCTTAATAATGCAAGCTTAGCTCCCTCCCACCAAACCTCATTACATAAATAACCATTATGAATACTGAGTAAACACATTTGGCCAAGTCAAACAGTAAGTAAACAAGAGTCAGGCAAGTTATACAGATTAGAAGAGACCCCAAAATACACAACAGTAAGGGAGTCTTCAGTTGTTTGTCCTTCATTTTTGAAGAGGGCCAATGACATCACAAGACAATGTCTTGAATCCTGCGTGAAGTGGATTTAAGTGAGACAGACTTGCACAAAGTCACCAGCCTCACTCTCTTCCAGAGTCAGTAAAGTCCAGTGGTGAGCCAAAAGTCAAGATTACTGATGATGGCCTGGGATTAATAATCTTGGTGTCTCTGATGTCTGATGAAACAGACATCAGAGTGCTTCTTCATAGCACCTGCCTCAGTCACCTTCATGGCCATTGGAACAAACTGTTCTTATCCAGCCATTTGGCATGGGGAAGTCTTCACTACTTGGGGTAGACATCCCCCTAACTCACCAATGGGTTTGAGACCTGTTGGTTACCTGGTTTAGCCCTTCTGCCAACATGATTTCACCAGGGTTTGGCTGCTGCATATGCTAAAGTTTTAGGGAGTCACAGTTAAGAGTAAGAGACCTAAGCTCAACCAAGAGGGTAAGGAAACTGTCTCGCCAAGGACAATGTGATCTCAGCATTCTCAAAAGCAAAATGCACCAGAAATCAAGGGACATACTGACAGCTTTCCCTACATGTCAGCAGCTCTGAGGGTCCAAGTGCTTATTCAAAAGTTCATTCTTGCCTTTCTCAAAGTCCTCCTTTACAGCCTAACTTCCAACAACCTCCTTTCTGAAAGGTAAGCAGCTACTTGCTCAGCATTCTCTCAGCCAATCAGGAGACACATCTCCTTCTGTTTATACAGCATGCAGACCACAGGGCTGTTCCTCAGAAAAACTGCCCAAACTGCCTGGGCAAAAGTGAATGCTAAAAGATAAATGAACTGAGTGCTTCAGTGGATACATTTTTCAAGTCCAAGTTCTTCTCATTTGTTTTTCCTTTTTTCATTTTTAAAAGCCCAGATTATTTTCTGCTTTTCTTTCCTTTGTGGATTTAAAAGTTAAACTTTTAAAATTATTGATTCAGTAGAAACTCCTACATATTAATCTAAATTCTATGGGTTAGTAAACTAGCTACTTGAGAAATTACATGAAGTTTTTCAGGCCACTTAGTAAATCAGTGCTCTAGTTTCCTAATTGTGTAAAAGAAAGCAGGTAAAAGAAATTGAAAGTGGGTTCCTTGAGGCACTTTGTTTCCTTTGGAGAGGCAGAATGACATTGTGGAAAGAGAGCTGACTTTGGAGTTAGCTTTCACCTCTTACACATGCTGGCTGTGTTGCCACAGGAAAGTCACTGAACTTGATGGCTCTCTGAAGACTGGAAGTTTTTTGAGAAGGCACTGCTCTTTGTTAGTTGAGGGAATTTCTCACTGGAAGTTCCCTATGACAACAAAATCACAGGTCCAGGCCCTATTTTCCTTGCATTTCCTAGTGATCTAAGTTATTAAATGCTAACTTAGGTACTCAGAAGAATTCATATACCATCCTAATTGCTATGAGCTGTTCACTCAGTCACCTGGTGATCCTGGAGCCAATATGCCATTCAAAATGATGTGCTCTAGTCATTTAAAATAATTAACTGCCATCATAAAATGTCTTGAAAGAAAAGGATTTGTTAAGATGGAAAAACTGTGTCCTTAAGGGAAATTTTTCAGCTGTCTCCAAGCTCAGAAATACCTCAGTGTAGCCTTATCAACCTGATCTTGCTTTAAAGGAAGGTTAAGAATGACAATTTTACCCCTTGTTATTTTTATACCTTCATTTACTAATGGAATTTTCACCAACAATACTCAGATTATTACCCACACAGAAAACTCTACATACAGATCCTCCTCTCCCCACCAAAAAATGTACTTTAGCCGTTACATTAGATAGTATAATACAACATTTATTAGAGGGTTGCCTAAGTTGTCAGAGAAGTTTAGGATTGGAAGAATTATCAATAGCACTGATAACTAATCAAGGCAAAACTGATTCAGGTACCATCAACAGGTTTCTGTCAAGCTTTACTATCACAAAAGATCCTCAGATGATCATAGATCTGGAGTTAGAAGAAACATTAGAGACCATATAATCCAGCCCCTTCATTTTACAGATAAGGAAATTGAAACTCATAGAGATTAAGTAACTCGCCTAAGGTCACACCATGTCAGAAGCAGAATCTGAACCTAGGTCTTTTAACATCAGAGTCATGGCTCTTTGCATTGAAATACACAGCAGATAGTGTTAGATTTGAAGTTAGGAACACCTGAATTCAAACAGATATTTAATGGTTGTGTGACCCTGGACAAGTAACTTAACTGCTCTTTACCTCAGTTTTCTCATCTGTAAAATGGGGAGAATAATAGTACTTAACTCCCAGGGTTGTTGTGAGAATAAAATGAGGCATGTGGAAGGTGCTTTGCAAACTTTAAAGCACTACATTAATGCTAACTTTTATTACCTCCTCATTTATATGTAAATTGTTTTACACTTCCCCCTCCCCCCCATAAAAGCAGCTTGCTGTTTTAATTTAGCTGTGGGGTCATATTCTAACCTAATGCCTCTCTGAGCTAAGAGATTCCTTTTGTCTAATTTTCTGACTTTGCCTTAATTGACCAGGGTAAGATTTTCTTTTAACAGTATATATTTGATTATTATCTGTCCCATTAGATAGTGAGTTCCTTGAGGGCAGGAACTGTCTTTTGCCTTTCCTTGTATCCCCAGTGCTTAGCATAGTACCTTGCAAATAGTAGGTGCCTAATAAATGTTTATTGACTAATATGATATAACCATACCTATTATATATATAACATATATAAACCTATATATGTATATACATAAGTGTTTCTATACACATACATATGAACACACATACATCTAGATAGATGAATGGATAGAGGGATAAATAGATTGATTTAGGACTCCCATTCTGAAAAGGCTTTTGGTATAGGATAGCCAGGGAATTAAACCTATCTTTTGAGGACTAATCCACTAAGATTATAGCTCATCACCAGGTTAGCTTGGGGCAGGGGTAGGAAACCTGCAGCTGCGTGGCTCTACAGGTCCTCAAGTGCAACCCTTTGACTGAATCCAAACTTCACAGAACAAATACCCTTACTAAAAGTGAAGAGGGTACCCAAAGAGGATTAGGGGTGCCTGAGACCCCAAAACACCAACATGCCGGGTCCTGCCGAAAAAATTCGAAGTCTTCTTAGCCAAAGAAGAACAAAGTTTATTGAAAGTTGAAGTTCACCATATGGAGTAGACTCTTAAGGAGCCAGTTTATGCTAGGTCATTCTATGAGCTCTCACAGAGAAAGTCTGTGCTAAGGCATTCTGTAGCACACTCACACACATGGAGGGAAGATAGGATTCTTATATACAGAGGTATCTAGGGGTGGTCCAAAGGAAGAGTTTGGGGAGGGTCTTCAGGAGGAGTTAATGAGGTCAATGCAAGGATGAATTGATATTTTGATAGGCTCAAGGGTGGGAGGGCCAGGCTAGTAACAGAGGTTTGGGCCCAGCCACAATGAAATACTTAATGGCCTCTGCAAATGCCTCATCAAGTGGGAAGATTCAATCAGACTTCAAGGGGTTTCCCAGAGCGTGTACCTCAAAGATTCAAGGAAAGCTCAAGGGTGGGGGATGTCCCAGAGCCTACACCTCATCAAAAGGATATAACCTGGACTCAGTCAAACTGCACCCAAGAATTTAGAAAGCCACATGTGGCCTGGAGGCCTCATGTTCCTCACCCCTGGCCCCTAGAGGCGATGAATTTTTCAGCCAATACAATTCTCAAAAACCATTGGCTCAGTTGTAGAGGTGCTGTGAAGTGAAGAACTCACACTGATTTAATTTTAAGTGTTTGAAGCATTGGATACATACTTATAGTGAATAAATTAGTTATTAATGACATTTATATGACAATAAAACATATCTAGAATCCTGATTTATATCTTTAAATTCCATATTCCTGTCCTCACTAGGAAGCAGATGGCACCATCAGCAGCAAAAATTGTGAGCCAAGGGAAAATCCATAGTATAGATAATAAAATACTATTTTGAATGACTTGGCCTTCACCTCAGGGGTCAAAAGTGAGCCATATTTTCATTAGAGACAGCCATTTGTTGAGGTATAAGGGTGCTCAGGACCCCAAAATACCTACATGCTAGGTCCTGCCTGAATGAATTCAACCCAAACTTTCTTTCAGTCAAAGAAAATCAAAGTCTATTAAAGATCCGCCATACTGGGTAGATACTTAAGGAGCCCAAGCATCTGTATTGCGAATGCCAGTGGGCTAGACTGATCTTGAGCTAGATTGAATCTGAGCACCGTCATGGAGGCAAGATGGATCTTAGATACAGAAAGACTGTGGGAGAGATCTAGGGGTGGTCAAGTAGTCCGGGGTGAGTAGAGGAGGTCTTGATGGGAGTGACCAGCAGCTGAGGTAACTAGAGGTCAGATACCAGGAACCAAGAAAAATAGGATTTTGATGGGATCAAGGGTGGGAAGGAGAGTTCAAGGTGGAATTTTCCAGGGCCTATGGATAGAGGAGACTCAAATTCTTTTGGGGTAAGGGCTAAAGGTCTCAGGTTGGGTCAGCACTCTGTCACATTTATGACCTTTCAACTTGGCCTCCATTTGGAGAGTTATTACATGTGTTCCTAAGTCTGGTATTATCTTAAGACAATATTTTAAAACCCCAGACGTTGCTGTCATCAACTCAGACACAAAGAAAGAATGGAAACTAGACATTCTGGTCTGTTGCAATGGACAACTGAGACAATCATCTGAATAACTTAGGCCAAAACTAACTTTTACTGTAATAATCATTATCCTGCTTGCAACCTGAAATGATTTGTGGCCTGCATTATCTTAATTGTCTCTGTTCTCAACTTCTCCTGCATGTCAAACTAGCCTAAGGGGAATATTTTTCTCCATGTTTCCCTGGTCTTGCTCAAAAGCACCCTATAATAATAATAACAAAGAAAAAATAAAGGAAGATGTCGAAAGTCAGGTATCAATGTGAAACTCCTCCATTCCCCACTATACCATAGGTAACTGGGAACTAGCCAAGCTGAGTCCTTATATGCATGCACTGGGTGCTGAGCTGATTCAAGCCCCATTGGAATAGCCTAAGGGAGTTTGCTTTAGGAAAGGTAAGATGATATGTAATGGAAAGGGCCTGATCCTGAATTTAGGACATGGATAGGTACAGTAATTCTTACCCTATAAAGAAAAGAGGTCTTTCATTTGGCTACCAAGCTGGGAATTTAGAATGCATTCAAAAGGCATTAACTGGCCAGGGAGGTTTTTCAATATCCCTTCTGGCTGTGCTCTGTGCTCAAATGAAAACAGCAACGAATATTGTAAGCCTCCAAATGTGGAGAGAGGTTTCAGTCTTTTATCTCCCTACCACCAACATGTGGCCTGTGAGTACATCACCCTGATGTTCCTTCTGTCTCTCTTGTATCCTTTTCTTGTATCTATTCTTTTAGGTGGAGTACTGGAGATAGCCACGACTTTGAGAGCCTCAGAAAGTTGGACTAGCGAGTGCCAAAAACAACTGGGAACTGAATACAGGTGAGGTGGGAGCAGAAGGCCTGAAGACAGATTTTCTTGATCCAGTCCAACAGGAACTGAGATGCTAACTCATATAGCAGTTCATTTGGAAATGAACTTGAGTTGAATGATTTGTAGCAGGAATATGAATTTTGAGCCCACTCTCTTCAGGGACCAATGTGGTGTAGGGGAGAGGATGCACCCAAGTGTTGGGGGAAAACATTTGTACTTTTATTCTTGCTATGTATTTCTTGGTAAATATACCTTTGTTTGTAAAAACAGATCGATATTAATTGGTTAAATGAAACTGGGGGACTAGTTACCAGCAATGGATATTGGGAAGAACATTCTGAAAGGAGGGCATGGGCTCCTAACATTAGAGAAAGGTACTCTCCAGTCCCTCAAGGGATTCTCAGAACCCCAAAGGGTAGAAGTTACCTTGCTCTGAATCAGCGTAATCTGTGTAAATGTGAAATGGGATGAGGATCCCCAGAGTTCACAGATGTAACACATAGTTTCTCACTTCAACTGCTAAGGAGTTCATAATTAAAAAAAAAAATTAGCAAAAGTACATTTCTTACTTACTCATTACTTCTTTACAAATTAAAAAGCTGTTTAAGCTTCACAAGGAGCAGGTTTCATATTTGTGATATGGGAGTTTTATTATGGATCCATCTTTGACAATCACTTCAACACTTTCCCGAGGGGTAATTGGAGACAATGCTGACTACAGTAATACAGATCCAAATGAATTGGGCACCAGATTAGGTACTATGAGAAAAGATGAAGACCGTATAACAAATCTTTTGGTTTTATCACCAAGTTCTCATAGCTTCCAAAGATGGATTTGGACAGTGGAGTGGATAAGCAGGGGTGGGGAAACTGAGGCCTCGAGGCCACATGTGGTCTTCTTTGTCCTTGGGTGCGGCCTTTTGACTGAATCCAAGTTTCACAGAACAAATCCTTTTATTAAAGGGATTTGTTCTGTGAAGTATGGATTCAGTCAAAGGGCTGCACTTGAGGACCTAAAGGGCCACATGTGGCCTTGAAACTGCAGATTCCCCATCCCTGGATAGAGTGTTGGCCCTGGAGTCAGGAAGATCTGATTTCAAATCTGGCCTCAGATACTTACTACCTATGCGATCTTGGGTAGGTCACTTAGCCTGTGTCTCAGTTTCCTCATCTTTACAATGGAGATAATAATAGTATCATCTCCCAGGGTTGTCATGAGGCTCAAGTGAGATAATAATTATAAAGCACTTAGCACAGTTCTTGGCACATAGTAGGTGCTTAATTAAAGATTATTTCCTTCCCTTCCTTCCTTGAGGATCTAAACTCCATCTCCTTTCTCTGGAGCTACAGAAGAGCCAGGGGAATTAATAGGCTGATATATCTGAGCAACAAAACTCAGCATTTAGGAAGCAACACGCCCTTTCTTTGGTAGGTTTCTTTAGCATGTCTGACTGGAAGAGGAACTTCCTGGAGGTTAAAAGCAGCTACAAGAGTTATCAAAGTCTCCCAAAGCTTTCCTGACTCTGAGTATTTGCTACTGACTTCACTTATGCAAGAGAAAAAACCCAGAAGGGGAAAAAAAATGACTCAGATTTCTAGTCAGGTTTGTTATGGACTTTCTTTATAACAGCTCTATAGGTTAGAGCTCTCAAGGATCTCTATAGCTATAAAAGCAGCTAAAAGTGGATAGAGAACTTGGTTTAGTCAGGAAGGCCTGAGTTAAAATCCAGCCTCAGACACTTAGTAGCTGTGTGACACCGGGCAAGTCACGCAACCTTTGTTTGCCTTTAATACACCGGAAAAGGAAACGACAAACCATTCTAGTATCTTTGACAAGAAAATTCCATATATGATCACAAAGAGTGGGACATGACTGAACAACAACATGTTGTCGTCAGTGTTATTAACGAATATTTATATGGTGCTTTAAAGTTTGCAGAGAATTTCACATATATATTCTCATTTGTTCTTCATGACAATCCTGGGAAGTGGATGCTATTGTTATCTTCATCTTAGAGGTGAGGAAACTACAGCTGAGGGAAGTTAAGAGTCTGACAGCTGGTGGAACAATGGTCAGACTCTGGCCTTCTTGATTCCAAGGGCAGGGCTTTCTCCACTGGTCTCAGAGAGGTTAAATAACTTGCCCATGGTCACACATCTGGTCACACAGTGTCAAAAAACAGAATTCAAATTCAAATCTCCTAACTCCCAGTCCTAGAAGCCTTACATTGTTGTGCCTTCTTAGTCAGGTCAGTGGATTTCATGATCTATTTGTGCCTTGAGGAGGGTCCAAGAAGAAGTGCAGGACAAGGACCTGAAGTCTGGGAACACTACAGTTGCTATATACTACCTGACCATTACTAGACTCCTAGTCATTTGGACAAATCTCTCAATCCCCCAAAAAGAATGACAAATTTCATTTCCATTTCACTCTATTGTCTCCTGCTCCCTGTGACTTGAAGCTTTCAAGACAGACTACTTTTTTTTCTGTTTCTTATTGGCTCCCTCTCTCTACCTACAGATATCCTACCCTCAATCCCCTACTCTAAAAACAAAACAGAACAAAACTCTGTGTGAATAAGCTACTGCTTCAAGTTACTAGACTATTTCACTCCTCTCTTCACAGCTGCCAAGCTTCAGAAAATAGTCTATGCTGCCTGCCTCACCTTCCTTGAGATCTCCCGCTCATCTCCATCACCATATTGAAACTGCTTTTTCTAAAGTTGCCAATGACCTGCTAATCATCATATCCAATGGCCTTCCCCTTCCCCACCCCCATTCTCATTCTCCTTGATATTCTGCAGCATTTATCCCGGATGATAACCCCTTCCTTAATATTTCTTCCTTCCCTGGTATCTAAAATATACCCATAGTTCTACCACACAGATAAATTTAAAATAATAGAAGGTAATTTAGGAAGGACAGGCATTAGCAGGCAGTATCAGAATAGGCTTCATGTAAAAGCTTTGAGTGGAGTTGTGAAGGAAGTAAGGGACCTTACTTGGTGAAGGTGAGACATTACAGGAAAGAGGAATGATTAGTGCAAAGGCATGGAGATGGGAGAAGGAGCACCATATGGGAAGGAGAGCAAAAGGCTAGTTTGGCTAGTCAATTAGTCTGTCAGTGAGTGTATTAAGCACCTACTATGTGCTATGCACTGCGGTAAGTCTTAAGGATACAAAGAAAGGCAAAACAAATACCTGCCATCAAGAAATTCACATTATACTAGGAGAAATAATGTAAATAACTAGGTACATACAAGATATATACAGAGGGGAAGATGCTAGAAGTTGGGACGTGTGGGGAAGGAACTAAGAGAGGCCTCCTGTAGAAGGTAGGCTTTGAGCTGAGACTTCAAGGCGATCAGGGAAGCTAAGAAACGTTTCACAGAAAAGAAAGGAAAAGATTCCCAGGCATGAGGGACAGCAAGAGCAAAGGCACAGATGGGAGATGAAGTGTCATGTGCCAAGAATAGCAAGTAGGCCAACGTTTCTGGATTTTAGAGAGTGTGGAAGGGAATAAGGTCTAAAAAGACTAGAAAGATGGGAAGAGCTTTAAATGTCAAATAGGGATGTTTATATTTGATCCAAGAAATAATGGGAAATACTGAAGCTCACTGGCAAAGGGACAAGAGGATCAGTTCTGCACCTAAGAAAAACTACCTTGGAGGCTGAGTAGAGTATGGTCTAAAGTGGGGAGAGACTTGAGGCAGGGAGACCAGTGAGTTGGCAGATTGTAATGTAATAGGAAAGGTGGGAAGATGAAAGAGTTTGGGAACAAAGATAAAGAACTCTTTTTTGGACATGTTGAATTTGAGATGCTTATGAGACATCTAATTTGAGAAGTCCAAAAGCCACTTCCAGTTAGTGATATTAGACAAAGGCTAGAGAGAGGGATTAAAGTTGGATATACAATCTGGGAATCATTTGCATAGATCTGATCAGCTCCCATGAATTTAATTACCATTGCTATGCTGATGATTCTCCAATCTACTTCATCCTGCCCTAATATCTCTGCTGGCCTCCAATCTGGCATCTCCAACTTCCTTTCAGATTCATCTAGATGTCCAGTAGACATCTTAAACTCACTAGGTGAAAAATAGAATTATCGTTCCTACTAAACCCTCCTCAGACCTCCTACCTTCTGTGTCTATAGAGACAATGCCATTCTCCTAGACTCCCAGCCTAGACATCATACTAGATTCCTCACTATCTCTACTACCACCCCCTACACACACATACCCAATCTTGTTGCTAAGACCTGCCAATTTCACCTTTGCAACATCTCTCAAGCTTCCCCCTTCACTCATTGGACCCTGCCATCACGCTGGTGAGGATCCCATCACCTCACAACTCCATTACTATAATCGTCTTCTGGTAGCACAAGCACAAGCCTGATCATGTCACCCTCCTACCCAACTAACTCTAGTGGCTTCCTATGCCTTCAGGATCAAATACAAAATGTTCTGTTTGGCATTCAAAATTCTTCATAACCTTGCCCCCTCCTACCTTTCCAGTCTTTTTACGCCTTACTCTCAAACATGTACTCTTCAATCCAGTGACACTGCTCTTCTGGCTGTTTCATGAAAAAGACAGTCTCTCTCTCAGCTCTGGCCATTCTCTCTGACTGTTCCTAATGCCTGAAATACTTTCCCTCCTCCACTCTGCCTGCTGACCTCTCTGGCTTCCTTAACGTCTCAACTAAAATCTAGTCTTCCACAGGAAGCCTGCCCCAACCCCTCCTGATTCCAAAGCTTCTCTCTGTTAATTATTTCATATTTATCTTGTATATGGTTCACTTTGTATATATTTGTTTGCATGTCTGCATCTTGGCTTCCCCCATCAGAGTGTAAGCTCCTTGATGGCAGGGACTGTCTTTTGCCTTTTTACATCCCCAGAGCTTAGCATAGAGCCAGGCACATAGTAAGTACTTAATAAATGTTTGTTAATTAATTGGTTGATTAAATCACTAAGTGAGTAGTATAGAGCAAAAAGAAAAAGAGGGCCTTGGAGACACAGTTTGTGGGCATGTCTTAGATAAAGAAGCAACAAAGATGAAGGAGAGGCTATTGGAGCAGGGGAGGACTAGAAGAGAACAGATGCATGAAACTTGGGAGAGAAGAAAGGATCAAGGAGGAGAGTGTGCTCAAAGTGTCAAATGCTACAGAAAGATAGAAAGTTTATTAAGCACTTATTGTGTACTAGGTGGGGATACAACAGAAAACAAGATAGTCCCTACCCTCAACGAGCTTCCATTCAAATGGGCGACGACCACATGACATCCCTTCAGATTCTCCAAGACCCTATCTTGCCCATCATGAAGCTTCTCTTCTCCAGGCTGAACATGCCCAGTTCTTTCAACTGATCCTAATCTAACATGGATTTAACATTCTTCAACATCCTGAGTGCTCTCTTTCAGAAGCTCCTTTTTACCAATACCATTTTTAAGTGGAGGAACTCAAATCTAAACAATTGTACTCCAGATAGGATCTGACAAGGACAGAGTTATCTCCTCCTTATTCTTCTCTCTAACTGCCATATCATACACACTAAGGGTAACATCAGACTCAATGAGTTTGTAGTTCATTAAAAATCCAAGATCTTTTTCAGGTAGGTTATTATCTATATCTCCCTGTACAATACTTGTGAAACTGTCTTTTAGGCCCCAGTATCTTTACATTTATCCCTTTTGAATTTTATTTTACAATGTAAATTCATTTGCCAATGACTAGAACACTGAGAGAACCTCCTAAATAAGATCTTTAAACACTCACCAAGTAGCCACTTTCAGGAAACCCAAATGAATAAAAATTGTTTATTGTTTAAATTATGATATTGTAGCTAAAGGCCAGCCCATGGATGTAATCTATATAGACAATGCAGATGGATAATCAACTGAACACAGAATTAAACAAGAGAAAGTGAATTAGGTTGCACTGAATTTAGGAAACTATACAGAGAGGTCTTAGTGACCTCCCACTTTTCACTGAAACAAAGGACCGGTATTCTTCCAACAATGTTATATGGTTGCAAATAATATCATACCACAATTCCCAAGGAATCAAAGTTGTAGGCTGCCCAAATGACAATGGGAAAATACATGGCACGTGTAAATAGGTAGCAGCATATTACCAAAGAAGAATTATGTCTATAAAAATCTTTGTAAAAGATATAAATTATGTGTATAAAAATCTTCATAAAAGATGTCAGAGAGGTATGATCAGAAAATTAAGTGGGCTAGTCATTTATGGAGGACAGAAGATAACCAACTGATGGACAGCCCTCATGTCCATTTATAACTATACAAAATGTCAAAGGTTCTAGAGAAAGGTTTCCAGCATATTGGGTGGACCTACCCTGGAGGAATTATGGAAGGCATGAATAAGAGTGGCAGTAGAAGAAAAGGCATGTATTCCCCAACTGATAAATGATCAAAAGATTTGAATAGTTCTCAGATGAAGTAATCAAAGCTATCTATAGCCATTAAAAAAATATGCTCTCACTATTAATTGGAGAAATGCAAATTAAAACAATTCTGAGGTACTGTCTCATACCTATTAAATTGGTTAATAGGACAGAAAAGGAAAATAAATGGTGGAGGGAGTGTGGGAAAAATGAGACATTAATGCACTGTTGGTAGAGTTGTGACCTGATTCAACCATTCTGTACAGTAATCTGGAACTATGCCCAAAGGGCTATAAAACCATGCACACCCTTTGACCTAGCAATATCACTACTAGATCTGTATTCCAAAAGAGATTAACCAAAAAAAAAAAAACAAGGAAAAGGACCTATATGTACAGAAATATTTATAGCAGCTCTTTTCCAGGGGCAAAGAATTGGAAATAGAGGGGATGAGCATCAACTGGGGAGTGGCTGAAAAACTGTGATATATAATTATGGTGGAATACTATTGTGCTATAAGAAATGATGAGCAGGATACTCTTAGAAAAACCTGGAAAGACTTCCATAAGCTGATACAAAGTGAAATGTACTGTGTACAAAGTAACAGCAATATTGTAAAATGATCAGTTGTGAATGACTTTGCTATTCTCAGCATACAAAAATCCAAGACAACTCTGCAGAATTTATGATGAAATATGCTATCCATCCTCACAGAAAGAATTGATGGCATCTGAATACAGATTGAAGTGCATTTTTTAAACTTTATTTTCCTTGAGGTTTTTTTCATCTATATTTTCTTTCACAACATGATTATTATAGAAATGTTTTGCATCTACATATATAATATAATATATATATAAAACCTATATCAAACTGCTTGCCTTCTCAATGGAAGGAAGGGGGAGGGAGAGAATTTGGAATTCACTTTTAAAAACGAATGTTAGAAATCGTTTTTTCATGTGACTGGGGAAAAATAAAATACTAAAAAAAATTTTTCATTAAAAAAAAGAAGGCATGGATAGCTTGTTACATGTACTTTTGGAAGGAGGAACATCGATGAGCTCACAGATCTATCAAAGTATTCATGTGAGATACTTGAAGGCAGAGACTAATTCATTTTTCCCCTTGTAATCCCAGTATTGCATAATGACCAACACATAGTAAAGGTTTTATGTATATCTGTGGAACTGAATTTGGGCATGTCCACAGTATGCCTGGGCCTTATTAACAAACACTAATAACAGTATTAATGCTATTTAGCCTTAAAGGCTATTATACATCTGCTTATTTCATAGTTAACAGAAGATAAGGGATCTCTTCCATATTTGCTGAAAGTGGAAAATTCAAATTTATATTACTGATTAGTGGTATAGACACATTTCCTTTAATTATTTCTGTTGAGGGAACCACTATCTTTCCAGTTACCAAGGTTCTCAACCTTGTCATCCTCAACTCTTCATTCCCTCTCAACTACATATCCAATCAGTTGCCAAGTCTTGTTGACTTTACCTTTGCAACATATCTAGGATGTTTCCTTTTCTTCATTCACACAGACATCACCCTGGTTCAGACACTCGCCACCTTTTGCCTGGACTGCTGCAAAAGCTTCTTGATGTGTCTTCCTGCTTCAGGTCTCTTCCCTCTCCAATCAACCCTCCACATAGCTATCAAACTGATATTCATAAAGCACAGGATCAATCATATTATTTCCCAGGGGGGAAAACTCCAATTGTTCCACATTACCTTTAGGATCAAATACAAATTTCCAGGTTTGGCATTTATAGTCCTTTACAGTTGGCCTATGGTCCAGCCAAACTGGACTTCTCACTGTTCTTCCTATAAAACATTCTATTTCTAATCTGTTTCTCTACACAAGATGTCCTCTAAGCGTGGACTGCTCTCCCTCCTCCCTTCTTCCTCTTCAAATTCCTTGTTTCCTTCAAAATTCAGCTCAATACCACCTCCAAACAAGGTCTTTCTTTATCCTCTCTGGGGCTAGTGCCTCTTTAACAAAATTACCACGTATTTATTTTTATATGTGTTGATAGTATGTAAGCTTCTTGCACGCGGGCACTGATTTATCTTTGTTTTTGTGTTCCTAGTGGCTAGTGCAGTGCCTGGCGCATAGTAGGCACTTGATAAATGCTTGTCGTTGACTAAGTAATGATAGTTTTAAAAAAAGCAGCAAACTACCTCCTTTTGGTTCCTGAACCTTTGTATTAAAAGTCAGTTAAAAAAAAACAAAAAATAAAAAATCAGGATCTTTCTTGAATAAGGATCATGTTTTACAGGTACTCTTTTCCCCACCAGGAAAGTCATGTTTAGTTTTGTTATATCCTAATACTAACTGTAGCAATAATAACATGCAAAGAAAATCACTACAAAACAATACATTTTAACGAGAGGAAACTGTCATCAGTTTCAAAATAAGTGTTTATCAGGAAATGTTCTTTCTAAATTAAAAATATTTCCTGGCAGTTTTGTTGTATAAAAAATCATTTGATACCAACAAGTGAGGCAACACAGTGTAATGGAATGAATCCTGGCCTAGATATCAGGAGACTCAAGCTCTAGTCCAAGTCTCACCATTTATTTATTGGGTTTTTTATTTATCTGCGTAACCTACGAGTCATTGAACTTATGAGCTTCAGTTGCTTCTTCTGTAAAACTCAAGTGAAATATGTAAAAGGCACCATGTAAATTCATGTAATACTCAAGTCTTGCTTTAAAAAAAATTTTTTAAGAAGGGGGAGGGCAGGGGAATTGGAGTTAAGTGCCTTACCCAAGGTCACATGGTTAGTAAGTGTTAAGTGCATGAAGCTGCATTTGAACTCAGGTCCTTCAGACTCCAGGGCCGGGGCTCTATTCACTTTGCCACCTAACCGGCCCTCAAATCTTAAAGTAGACAAGTTTTTGGTAAAATTCCACTGGAGCTCACATGACCTCATTTACAAGTTACTTGGAATCACAGAATGGCAGAGTTAGAAAGAACCTTACAGGAGCTTATAATCAATTTTCTTTCATTGTGCAGATGAGGAAACTGAGACCTAGAGAGGATAAGTGGTTTGCTAAGGGTCACCCAGGTGCTACAGATTTCCTAACTCTGGTACATTATTCTTTCATACACAGCAGGTTCTGTATTGTTTTAACCATATATTCCACTATACAGTTAAGTCTCAAATAAGGAGTTTTCTGGGGAGGAGTGTATGAAGGGGGAGGGCAGAAGAGATGTTAGATGCCCTTATATTTGATCTTATGATTACAGGTGGATGTTCAACAAATAAGAAGACAGGAAGTGTGGTACTGGGCTTGTAATCAAAGGACCTGGGTTCAGATTCTAGCTCTGACACTTAATAACTGTATGGTATTGGGCAAGTCACTCTCTAGACCTCAGTTGCTCATGTATAAAATGAAGGAGGTGGATGAAATGCTCTCTAGGTCCCTTCTACTTATGTATCTATAGTCCTATGAAATTTTCAAGTATGACTGATTACATGTTAGTAGCACTGTTAAAGATTTTGGGGGAAAAGTGGTTCCTATAAGATATGTAGATTCTGTTTCATCTACCCATTAATTCTTTAACATTACTACAGCAGATAAAGGAAGCTGGTTTTGTGTAATATATTACATATAATAATCCACATTTTTATAGCCCTTTATACTTTACAAAATGATTTCCTCATTGAAACCTCTGAAGTAGGTAATACAAATATTATGCATGCAGTGAAGCAATGGAAGCTCAGTCATGTTAAGTGACTTTACTGTCATCATACAGGTAGTAAATGCTATATCTGAGACTCAGATCCAGATCTGTTGACTCTAACACTTGTGGTTTTTTCCTTTATTACACAGTTAATCACTGTTTATCTGAGTTAATTACAAAAATAAAAGAATGCCCAAGTTAGGGGGTTGGACTAAATGACCTCTAGGGTCTCTTCCAGATCTAAATCTATGAATTTGAGTTCAACCATTCTTTTTGGGAAGTCATTTCCCCATATATAGGCTGTCATTTTATAAAATGGAGTAAATGAATACCATGTTTAAAAAATTATTTGCATGAGAAATATTTAAAGATATAAGGAAAACATTCTTTCAGGTGAAAATCATTATCCAAATATATGTAATACAAATTTTTTAAGTGGTGTGAGTACAAAATAATAAAAATAATGCTAATTGGGGGTGGAGCCAAGATGGCAGGGTAGAAGCAGCAAGGCTTTGCAGCTCCCACACAACCACCCATAAAATATGACCCCAGACAAAGTCTAGGACCCTCAGACTCACAAAAATACAGAAAACACATCTCTCGCTGAAGGCAGCTTGGCTCAGCGCGGCAGGCCAGGAGTGGAGGCTAGCCCTGCCTGAAGCCGAGACTGTGGCCAGGCCCAGGCGGTAGGAAGGAGCTGAGCTGAGCTGTGCCGAGCCACGCAGCAGCCACTCTGCAGGAGAGAAGATCTACAGCCCTCAGCACCTCCACATCTATTGGAGAGGAGCAGCTCAGCAGGAAGGGCTCATCCAGGAGGCCTGTAGGCCAGGAGACAAAACCAGCCCAGCCCGAAAACCACAATGTGGACAGGCCAGGCAGGAGGAGCCCAGCCTCCCAAGCCACAGCACAGCGTGAGTCTGCTTCAGAGAAGATCTAAAGCACCTGGAGCAATATGCACACCCACTAAACCAGGATTAAAGGTCAGTGAAAGTGAGTGAAGCTTTCAAGCTAAATTTGGGGGAGGAAAAGCAGTTCAGCCA
>CM053596.1:79732787-79761591 GCA_028646575.1 Pseudocheirus occidentalis | reverse complement strand
TAAGAGAGCAGAGCAGGGGAGGGGCTTTACAGTGGGATTGCTGTTTTAGGGTTGGGGCAGGAGCAAGACGGGGAGAAAATTTGTAATTCAAAAATGTCATGAAAATGAATGATGTAAACAAGAAAACAAATAAAAAATATTTAGAAAGGAAAAAAATTTAAAAAAACAAAAAAGAATGCTAATTGTTAAAATAAGTGAGACTGATAGAATTAAAGAAAAACATGTGACGATTTCCACTAACACTATATTTACATACGAAAGTGATTTGTAAATATTAAAAAAACCATGTAAACATGAATTTTGAGAAGAAGATATCAATAAAGTTTTCCCTAAGTAATTATATATCCACTTTCCTTTTTCCTACTTTTAAATAGTAACCTTGCTGCTAGTAGAGGCTCCTCTACTTATATATCACTTAGTCTTCGTCAAGGAAAAAAGTTAATTTAAGGAGTAGTAAAGTCAAATAGTCAAGACAACTGCTTGCAGTTGGCATGGGTATGGGCAGAGGAGCTCTTCAATGTGTATTCTGTTACTACCACTCAGCTGGCTCTGTCTTTATCTCTTTCCTTGTCTAAACTTGCCTAGATTACTGATGCAAGGTAATTGAATTCTTTTACAGACTTCTAACCCCTGTTGGGAGATGCCAGCCGTGAGCTGGTGCTGAGCAACTGTTTGATACCCATTCTCCTGGAATCAAAGATGTTTACTGCCCGAATCAAAAGCCTGATAAGAAATTAAATTTTAAGGGTGACCACTTTAAAATAAGCTCCCCATTATCTGTGGTGTAACAAAAAGAATATTGGATTGGGAACCAAAAAGTCTGGGTCTGAATCCCAGTTCTGCTATTTCATTTTTCTGGGCTGCAGTTTCCTCATCAGTAAATAAAGGGATTGGACTAGATACTCTCTAAGGTTCTCTCATATTTCAGTGCCCCTCATGATTTCAGTGCCTTCCCTTAGTTAACGATTTCCTATTTACCGTCGACATAGCTTATTTGTGTATATTTATTTGCATGTTGTTTCCTCCCATTAGATTGTAAGCTCCTCGAGGCCAGGGCTTTTAAAAATTCTTTTTATGTTCCTAGTGTATTCCCAGCACAGTGCATGACAAATAGTAGGTGCTTAATAAATGCCGACTGGTTGATTTTCCTTCAGAAATACCAAAACAAAACAAAACAAAACAAAAACCCAGGCAAACTTGAAGGTATTGTAGAAATTGAGTTTTCAGTTAACTTTGCTGTGGACCAGTCGTTGTTTAGCAGAGAGTTGTGAGAATCTTACAGATTAATGAGGGCTGCCAAAATTCACAAAAGGATGTGGCAGGGAAGAAAATACACAGACCCAACTGTTCATGATTCTTTTACTGAGCGAGTGAAAATATCAAAGAGAAAAGAGGGATAAATTATGTAACTAAACAAAGTAATTATATAAGCTGAAAGCAAAAATAATTATAAATCATTAAATAGAATCTAAGAGATAGTCATTAAAAATGTAATTGCTATCTGAGACAGAATCTATCACCTCCTCCTAGAATAGTCCTCTCAAATCTGCTCCAGAAGATACATACTAGGATAAGCCCAATTTCCAAAGTCACTCTCTTCTGTTCTGAAACTCCTTGGACACTTGCCTCTGAAATCTTCATCTTTCTTTATACTGGAAGGCCTACCTCATAATAACTACCAAATCTTAGACCTCTCATAAGCTTGCCTCAAGTCACAGGGCTAGTAAGTGCGTCAAGTATCTGAGGTCATATTTGAACTCAGGTCTTCCTGACTCCAGGGCTGGTGCTCTATTCACTGCACCACCTAGCTGCCCTCTCATAAGTTTTCTATTGTTTCATCCTTGCACATGATAGTAACAGTAAAAATAATGATCCCAGTTAACATTATACAGGGCTTGCTATATGCCGGGTGCTGTGCTAAGCATTTTACAATGATTACCTCCTTTGATCTTCATTCACATCAATGTAGAAGGTAAGTGCATGCTACTATCAATCCCATTTTACAAGTTGAGGAAACTGAAACAAACATGTCCACATAGTTAGTGTCTAAAGTTGGATTTGAAATCAGGTATTTTTAAATTGCGGTCTCAACACCCTATACACTGTAGCAGCTAGCTGCCACCTCCCAGTTCTTTCTGAACTGCTTGGTGATGCTTTTCAGTTATGTTTAAAAAGAGGCAGCTATGGCATAGAAGAGAGCTGGCCTTGGCTGCCTTCTGTTTCCACCTAAGGCATTAGTTATGTGATCTTTGGCAAGTCATTTATAAACCCTCAGGGCCCTGGATAACTCTCTAAGGCCAGACATTTCAAAGGAAGTGCAGAAGGAGTTAACTCTCCTAGGAGTTTCCCTTACACCAGTATGAAATCACAGGTCCAGTCTCCACTCCTATGTTTAAAGACAAAATAGACTTGCTGTCTAAATTAAAGGCAAATAAATATCAACTAATCTAGGATTGACCCAGTGCTGAAGTTTTAATTCAAAGGAACCTAAACAGTCTCTGTTACAAGGATGTAAATTCCTAGAGAGTGGGGTTTCATTCTTTTTATTTGTATTGCTATCACTTAGTTTGGTATCTGGCATACAGTAGGGGCTTAATAAATGTTTACTGATTTATACTACCCTTGATTGTTCCTTCAGTGTATTATTTTCCTCTTTCTGTTAACCCTCCCCAAATGGAAGCATTTTATAATACTCTGCCTTCTTTTTTACACTGTCTTCTTTGGTGATCTTTTCAGTTCCTATGGTTTCAGTTATTACTTCCATACAGTTTCACCCCTGAAGTCAAGATTCACATTTCCGAATGCCTACTCTTATGTCTCCACCTGAGACACTTAAGTATCACAAGCTCAATATGTTCAAATCAAAACTCATCATCTTCCAACTTTCCTATTTTTGTTCATGGTACTATCATTTTTTAGTCAACCAGTTTCCAAGGCTCAGGATCATTCTTTGACTCCTCCCTCTCCCCCTCAGTCTTCACAGTCAATAGCCAAATCCTTTACATTCTACTTTTATCAGTATCACTTGCATCAATTCCCTCCTTATCATTTCCACTACCCCCATTCTAGTTAGGTCTTCATTACCTTGAAATCTTAAATCCTACCTGAAATCCTAAAACAAATTATTATGAACTTGACAAACATCAACAAACATGGATATCTCCATATAAATAGGTTAGAGGATTATATATTTATTCCCCATCAGCTTAAAAAAAGCCTACATTAACTTTACACACAGTTGTATCACCATTGCTCTCCTTCTAAGTCTTTCTGTTCTCTTTTGTGTATTTTTAAAATGTTTCATTACCATTTTTTTCTCTTTTGGCATCATTATCGGTACTCCTCAACTCTCTCCCAACCCTTCCCCTCACCTCCCCATTTCTCCCTCCTTAGAGTTGTTTTAATTTGCATTTCTATTATTAGTGATTACTATTTTTTATATATCGATAGCTAACATTTCTTCTTTTGAGAAATGCTTGTTTATATCTTTTGAACATTTATTTATTGGTAAATGGGTCTTTTTCTTATGTATTTGAATTGGTTCCTTACACAGTTTAGAGAAATTTGCTACAATTATCCCACTCACTTCCCTCCCTTCTCCCCTTTCCCCTCTCTTGTAGTTTTCCTCCTAATTCTGCCTTTTGTTTGTGCAAAAACTTCAATTTTATGGAATCAAAAGGGCCATTTCTAGCTACTGTCTTAGGCTGGATTTGAACTTAGGTCTTCTTGATTTCAAGTACAACACTCTATGCATTGCACTACTTTAACTACTTGTAACTAGATCATATATCCATTTGGAGATTATTATTGTAGATGGTGCAAAATGTTGATCTAAGTCTGAATTTTCTAAAACTACTTTCCAACTCTGCTATTTCCAGCCAACCATACCAAAACTGTTCTGATAACTAATTTGTCTGGACTACTCTACCTGGCTAACTGGGAGGATGGTGGTGCGCTTAATACTAGCGATGTTTAGAAGAGAGAGAATTTTGGGAAGAGTGAGTTCCACTGTGGATTTGATTTTGAGATGCGATAGGATATCAAGTTTGAGATGTGCAAGAGGCAGTTGATACAAGGGATAGCTCAAGAAACAGACTAGGGCTAGATATAAAGATCTAGACTATGCTGACTATCTTTAGAAATGCTGCCAATGGTCCTTGGGAAATGATGGAATTAACTTTCTTATTCACTCAAATCTTGATTCATTCAAATGAGACAAAATACTCAAGCTACAGGAAACTCACTCCTTTCAAAGTAGTTCACTCCATTTATGGGTTAAAATAATTGAAAGAAAACTCTTCCTTAAAATGAACCAATATTTTTCTCCCTGCTGTCCATTGGTCCTAATTCCACTCTATATAACTACACTGAGTAATTCTGCTCCTCCTCTATAAGATCATGGTAAATCAATTACCACAAAGAAGCAAAAAAAAAAAGTCTAGAAACATCCTCAGGCAGCAAAGACTCCTTAACAGAAAGTTAATAGCAGCCAACGCTGGTCTAGATCATGGATATATTTGTAAAATCTTACAGAGGAAGATGGAAAATCGTAAGCAATATGACTTTATAAGATGGCAAGAAACAGTATCAGGAAAACAAGTTTATAGAAAGCTTAGAAAGAGACCCAATTAAGCCATATTATCCTTGGACCCTTTAAGCATGCCATAAGAAGGACAAAAGGGAAAAAAAATAGAAAAGAGCTATAAAAACCTGCATAAGATTTTCTTCTTTTAGGGACAGTAGGGCCAACATATTTGGGTTCTAATATTACAATCCTCAAAGGGGATAAAGAAATAAAAACAGAAAAAAGAAAACAAGATGAAGAGAACAAGTAAACTAGATAAAAAATTTTAAAAGACCTGTGTTGGAGGTGACGTAACTTTAAGGGCAGTGAGAGAACTCTTCTTAAGCTACCTGAAAGCAGGATACCAAATACTGGGGAAAAAGCTGATCTAATTAGCACTGCCCTCCCCATAAATAAAAACAAAACTAGACCACTAAAAATATCAAGATATTATCATCATTCCTGACCATGCGTCTACTTCCCCATTTTAAAAGTTTAATATATGTGTATGTATGTGTGTACATATATATATATTATGTATGTATGTATGTATATAGGCACTACTGATGAACGGTTGATTAGCTGAAAGTTATAATGAATACAATTTATCACTATATTTATTGCTTGTTGACTATTAAAAACGGATTTATTTGCTAGAATACAATGCTACTTTATAAGCTATTCTCCAACAAAGTGTTTCCCATGCATTTGTCAAATTCATACAATATTCTTTTGAAAAGTATAGTAAGTGATCACTTTAATGATCTTTTGATTAATGAGCAAGGAATAAAATGGAAACAGGTTGCCAAAAGTCTTTGCTGCTATTATGGAACAAGTTCAGTGTAGATACAAGATGGAAGGATTTCTTATATATGATGTTCTTAATGGTGTTTTTTGGTCGCAGACCCCTTCTCAATGTTTTAAAATACATAAGATCACAAAGGAAATCAATCATACAGAAAAACTTCTAAAATATGTATTTTTTTAAAAGTTTGACTCCAGATTAAGAATCCCTGCTATACATGTTGAGGTCCTTCAAATGCCCCTATTTATAGATGGCATTGTGTGAATTGCATCAAGCCCTACAACATTGTAGAGCAGTGGTTCTCAATCTTCCTAATGCCATGATCTTTTAATACAGTTCCTCATGTTATGGTGACCCCCAACCACTAAATTATTTTCGTTGCTACTTCATAACTGTAATTTTGCTACTGTTATGAATCGTAATATAAATATCTGATATGCAGGATGTATTTTCATTGTTACAAATTAAATATAACTCACAGGTTGAAAACCGCAATTCTAGAGCCTACTGAATGAGATCCATGATTACTTAGTAGACTTTAGCTTACCTCTCTACTAGGAAAAAAAGTTAAGAATGTCTATTGTTCAAAATTTTCTATACACTTGGATGGTCCACTAGTGTATGTGTCATTTTTAGACACTGAGGGATGGACAGTGAGCTTGAGTACTCAAACTAAAAGACCATATTTTTAAACATCAACTTTCTTCTGGTGATAATGCATAGCCACTGGAATTCTCAAAGTAGTAAGACTTGTGAGTTACCCAGAAGGCAATGGAGAGATACAGTGGGCTGGAGAAGTAGGTAACACATTATCAAGAAAGAATTTCAGGAGATTCAGCTTGAAGGATATGCAAAAAGACGTATAACTGGAAAAGGAGGCATACTGAATATGCAGTGAAAACAAGGAATGAACAGTTTACGTGTTTTCTATTGTATTATCCATATAATGTCAAGAGACAAATAGGAAGGACTCTAATATGTTGAGCATCTTCTCTACCCTTATTTGTGAGATTTATAGGACACAGGATAAGGTATGAATGGGTTGTACTCTATAAAACACATAAAAAACTTTACTTGGATCTGTGACGCTCCTTTCTATTTCAACAGTAGCAGTGGTAAAAAGAGTGTGGAGCTATGAATCAATTTTTTTTTTTTTTTGCTTTTTGGAGGGGGGAAGGCTGGACAATTGGAGTCAAGTGACTCGCCCAAGGTCACACGGCTAGTAAGTGTTAAGTGTCTGAGGTCAAATTCAAACTCAGATCCTCCTGACTCTAGGACCCCAGGGCCCTGTGCTCTTTTCACTGCGCCACCTAGCTGCCCCTGAGAATCAATTTTTAGACTTTCTACAAATGAGATAACATATGTTAAGACACTTTGAAAAACCTTTAAGTCCTATATAAATGCTATCATTGTTATTATAATTTGATATTGATACTCTCAATGTATGAATTTTGTCCAAGGAGCATTGAGTTGTCACTACCGAAAAACCTTAATTATATCCATATGGAATAACTAATGGGTTCCATTTTGCCTACACTTATGGTCTTTCATAGAGAGAAGACAATCAAAGAACTGATAGGAATTGGTTTCATCATGCAGTCAAAGGTAACAAGAAACAGGATTTCATGGGGCTTTTTAATTATCTTGCCTTAATGTAATCAGAAAGAGAAGCACAATGAACAATCATGGAGAAAATTGCAGCTCATGTGATACCAACATCCTTGCAGAGTATCAAGCAGAAGAAACTGCTTAAAAACTTCATTATGAAGGTGAGCACAGAGGCCAATATATATATATATACATAGGGATAGTTCAGGATGAAGGAATTTAAGAGGCCAAAAGTTTCTGAATTATCTAGAATCTTCTACCTATAAGAGAGGGTGGCTCAAAAATTTTACTGCAGTTTTAAGTGGTAGTATTTTAAAATTGCTAACACCTTTGGAACCTTGTGTTGAGTAAACTTTAAGAGAGACTAAGAAAAGCTGAATCTTAAGAATGTAGTAGCATGATAGAAATATCTGTCAGACTCCACAAGACTCATGATCGAAAAAGGTATCCACATCCAGAGAAAGAAATGTGGAGTCTGAATGCAGATTGAAACAAACTACTTGCTCTGTTTCTTTTCCTTCTTTTGTTTTGTTTCCTCTTTCCCACTGATCATTCCATCGGTTATAATCCTTCTTTAAAACCTAATGATTAATGTGAAGATATTTGTAGATCCTGTATTTGAGTGCATGCCACCACGATGGGGAGAGGGGAGAGAAGGAGGAGGAGTGAATTTGAAACTCAAGGGACTTGGAACTGAATGTTGTAAACTAAAAGTAAATAAATCAATTCTTTAAAAAAGAAGTATCTGTCAGGTAAGTACTGCCATAAGACATCTTTTCTAATGTCTTATAATGGTAGTAAGGCATAATACTATTACTGATTGATACTTTACATAGTATTTTAAGATTGCAAAACTGTTTAGAAACATTATTGTTTCTTCTCACAACAGACCTGGAAAGTAGATGCTATAATTATTCTGTTTTGCAGATGAGGAAACTGAAGTGGACAGGGATTAAATGATTTGTCCATAGTTAAGAAGTTAATATCTAGGCAGGAAATGAATTTAGGTCTTTTTGACTCCAGATCCAGCACTATATACTCTGTACCACTTAGTTATCTCCACAGAAAAAGCACTGGACTAGCAATCAAGAAACCTGACTAGCTGATTGACTTACACAAATCAATTAACCTCTCTGAATCTCAGTTTCCTCATCTGTATTGGATGACTTGTAAAATCCCTTCTTACTCTTTGCAAGAAGCAGCAAGCAATGGAAATACAAATAGCATTTTAATAAAATTTGCCAAATACCTCATTTCAAACACTGCTTTAAAGTATGCAAAGTGCTATATGTGAACTTCAATGCTTGAACCAGTATTTTCTTTTTTTTTTTTTTTGATATTTGGAGGGCAGTTGGGGTTAAGTGACTTGCCTAAGGTCACACGGCTAGTTTTTGTGTTACACGGCTAGTTTTTGTGTTAAGTGTCTGAGGCCAGATTTGAGCTCAGGTCCTTCTGACTCCAGGGTCGGTGCTCTATTCACTGTGCCACTTAGCCGCCCCTTGAACCAGTATTTTCAAGCAGAATAAAATGACAATGAATATTTTTATTTGCATTATATAGTAAAATAAAATGTATTTGTTTACAATATAAAAATGCAGATGGCTACTTAAAATGTGTGGAATTAATCATATAGAATGAGAATTAGGATTATTTCCTCTAAGGGATCCTTTTGTTGCATGAGAAATTTGCCCTGCTAAAAAGTATTTCATTACCACTGTCAAAATGTGCCTCTCCAGGTCATTGCTGCTACATGGTAGTGCCTATACACATACTAAGCTCCCTATGTAGTTTGTCCTTTTTGTACAAGGAGAACACAGCAAAGTCTAACAAGGTCCTCAATATGAAAGGTTATAAAAAAGCTTTAAACATTTTATTTTTTATTGAAAAAATCCCAAGAGGGCTAAAGATTTTTTGTTTTTAGGTCCCTATCTGTTCAGCTGACAAAGTATTGTTCCTCCTACACTGTGTGTGCCTGTCTGCATGTGTGTATTCATTCAGCAACTATCAAGTGCCTTCTGGATACAAAAGACTCAGGCATTTCAGATTATACAGTTTAGATAATCAAAATAAATTTATTAAATACCATTGTTCAAAGACATGTGCTAAGCACTGAGAATACAAGAAAAATGAAAGTTTCTGCCCTCCAGCAGCTTAGTCTATTGGGAGGGGGCATACTTACACACACAAATACAGGATACATTTTTGGGAAGGAAGGACCTAGGCTGCTATGAGAATTAGGAAGTCTCAAGCAGAAGATTGCTTGAGCAGAGTTCTGAAGAAAACAAGAAATTCTAAGAGGGATAAGTAAGGAGGGATGACCAGAATAAGAGCTCAAGACTAAAGATGGTAAGAAAACGTTTTAACTGATAGGCGTATTCATGAAAGAGTTAACATTTGAGCTGGAGTTTAATGGATGTATAGGAATTCAATTTATGTGAAAAGGGAAGAGGGCAGGATATTACAGGACTCTAGGATTTAGAATCAGAATAGACCTCATCTAGTCCAATCCCATCATTTTACAGATAAGGAAACTTAAGAACCAGAAAGCAGAAATAACCTGCCAGTAAGCAAGTCAGCTAGAATTAAAATGTAGGTTCTGACCCCTAACCCAGTGCTCCAACACGCCATCCTTCCTTTCCAGGCATAGGGAACAATACAAAAGCCTAGAGATAGGAGACAGGCAAACATTTTCCAGGAACCAAGTAGACTTATGATTCAGTTTGTAGAACGGGATATTTTTAGATAAGGACTGAAAGGGTAAGGAGGTCAAAATGTGAAAGGTCTTGAATACCAGGCAAAGGAGTTTGAACAAAATTCTGAAAGAGGAAGCAATGTTTAATGAAGAAACATTTAGGAACATCAATTCTCTTAATACAGATGATCTGGAAGAAAAGCTGGATATGACTATATGTTAACCTCCAAGGGAGACAAAGAAAGCAGATGATTAAAACTTATTTGAGGAAAGATGACCAATCTTGGGAGTGATATATGGGAGGTATAAATGCAATGAAAAGGGAAATAGACTTGGAATCAAAGGACCTGTGTTTTAACCAGTTACTTACTCCTGAGAAATCTTGTGCAAGTCAGACTTCTCCCAGTTTGCTTACATTTAAAAACAGGGAGCTAGACTGCATAACTTCTAAAGTCTTTACCAATTATAAATCTCTGTGACTAAACTTAATATATCCAGGTGATTTAGTCTTGGTCAAGTGGTTTATAATCCAAATTCACAGGAGCCAGATTTGTGCCACAAAGACAAATAATTAACCATGATAACTCCTGTGTGCAGCAGTGGAGGTGGAGTTAGACTTGCAGTCAGACAGACCTGGGCTTGACTGAGTCTCTTTTCTGGCCCAGTGACCCTGAGGAAGTCAACTTTACCTCTTAGTGCCCCAGGAAACTCTCTGAGACTGTCTCAGAGCAGGTGCTCTGAAATCTATGTGTATGTAGCTACTATGAGAGATATGGAAGGGGGTAATAATGTATTTTAGATATTACCACAGCACATTGTCTCTTTTTAAAAAGTAGAGGCTCATTTACACTTTTATTGAAGTTTTATAAGTTGTTGAAGGCCTTTTAGGTGTGTAGTAAGCAGAAGTACCTGCTGAAGTACCTGAAACAACTGGGGGGCCTGGAAGGAACAGGAAAATCTTGAAAAAAGGAAAATCCAGAAACTTTGGTACTGCATCTTCATAATTCTGCTCTTTTAGAAGGAATTCCCTAAACCAATGAAGCTGTTTTTTAAAAAATCCTTCCTAAGTTAGGCATAGGGGATGGGAGTAAGCTGTGGTACACTTCAGTGAAGGAATGTAGCAGCAGTGAAATCAAGGACAGAACATACCAAGTATAAAAAACTAAAGCTCTTAAATAATTACTATTTAAAGGTTTAAGCCTGCCCAAACTAGGCTACTCTCAGTCTACAATATCCTTCTTCTTAGCCACTGCTGGGAATACAGTACCAAAGGTGTTGAGCTTTCCTTTTAAAATATTTTTCTATTTCTTTTAGTTTCCCAATTGTTTCTGGGACTCTACTTACAACACATCTAACAATTATGCCTATAACAACTTCCAAAACTACACTCAAAGTTTCAGTGGGCTTCTACTTTTTTGGGAATGCACTGTGCTAACATAAAACGCGTTGTCTCCTCTCCCCCATGGTAATAATATATGTATTCATAAACAGACTGTTCGAAAGTCCATTTGGGATACAGGAGTGGTTTGTCATTTCCTTTTCCAGCTTATTTTACAGAAGAAACTGAGGCAAACCGGGTTAAGTGACTTGCCCAGGATCATACAGAAAAGTTTTCTTGACGTAGAGGATTGCAATCTCAATTCTCTGGCTTGTGTTCTGACCTTGGGCTATATATTCCTTTAACCTAACCTTAAAAAAAAAATCAGCAAAAGCCTCTCATAGAAGAAAAGATAAAAAGCACTTTACAACATTCTTATTAAGTCCAAAGGCTGAGAGCACTGGACACCGAAAGAAGCGTAACACTAATAAAGTTGGGAGCAATCATGGGGGGCTGCGTCCGCCAGGCGACCCGGGTCCACAGTAACAGGCGCCAGCCCTCCCCCTAGGCCTGATCTCATGGACTTAGGCTGGCTGGACACTCGGCAGTCCCCGAAGCAATTAGCTAAAAGCAAGAGGCAACGCCGGCGGGAACGACCTCAGCTCTGGGAAGAAGGGGGCGCCACCGATCGCGACGTGGGGAAGGTGCGTGAGCTTTCGGGGATAAGAGGCGGGAAGGAGTCTGGGGAAAAGTCCTCCACTTGCACTGCGCCCTCGCCCTCCCTCCCCCGCGCAGGGCCGGCAGATGCTGGGTCAGATCTCCGAGGACCAGCGGCGGGAGCTCTGGCCTCCAGTTTCCTAAGGTGGTGTGGGGGCCCCGGGACACTCGGAGCTCGCTCCCAGCCCGACAGGCCCCTTTCTCTCCTGTGCCCCAGCTAAGAAGTAGCCTGGGGGGAGGGGCAAAGGGAGGGGGAGAGGAAAGGCGGGGGTAGGGAGGCTCCTCGGCCTTCACGGCAGGAGGCCCGTTCCCCCTTCCCACTCGGGAATCTGAGGCGCCCCTTCCGCCGAGAGCCGGGGCAAGTTCAAGGGGAGGCGCCAACTCCGGGCAGAACAGGACGCGTCCCGGGCACCCGAGGAAGGTAGGAGAGTCGCGGGGGTGGGGCGGGTCTGCGTGGGGCTGATTGAGGCTCCTTTACTGGGGCGGGGGAAAGGGGTGCTGCCCCTACCCTCTACTCTTCCCTCGGGGACGCGGCCCCAGCACCCGCCGACCTGAGGCAGCGGCGGCGGCATCGCACAGAAGAATGGGACGCTCCGCCGCGAGACCGCCCTGGCCCCCTGCTCCCTGCCTGGTCCACACTTCAGGCCGGCAGGGAATTGTCGCCGCCGGCGTGCGCAAGCCCGCTTGTGGAAGGGACGCGCGCGCACGCGCGTCACTGCGGTGCCAATCGCCCTGGAGCTCCAGGGACCGGGATGGGGGCGGGGCGGGGCGGGACGTGGGTGCGGACGTCGGGAATCTCCTTGATCTTCCACCACTTCCCCAGAGGGGCGGGGCCTGGGCTGATCTGGGACAGGATTGGCTTATGGATTTTCTTAACGTCTAAGAAGAGGGAGATTGACGTGGAGTTCCGCCCCTCCCCTGCCTACTTCCTACCCCGCGGCATGTCCCTGTGTTTTCCTTTCGCCAACCTCGAGCTCTGTTCAAGTTCAGGTCAGTGCCTCCGGTCCCCCTCCACCCCCCCGCAACAATTCTCCTCCACCCCCCCCACTCCGCCTTCCCTCCTTGTTTACTCGTTGTCTGCTAAGAACCTGTACGCTCCTGCCATATTTGCTTTTTGCTGTGCTTTCTAAATACTTCTTCCTTTGGTCCTGGCATCCATTGACATTAGGGGAATAGTATCAGCAAGCTAAGAAAAGCTGATTTGAAACTATGCGAAGATAAAACTTAATTTTTTTTCAAACTGAAAAAGGATGTAGAATGTTTTCTGATATCCCACTTAGCACTGGAAGTGTTGAACTTCGAAGCTGCAAACTTTCCAATGGCCTGTACCTTGCTTGCTTGGCCAATTTTGGGAATGGGCTCACTAAATAATTGAACTGTGGCTTTTGTTGTTAGCAAAATTTCATTAAAAGTTAGAATGCTATTCAAGTTGGAGTGCAACTTTGGAGCTATGCACTGTTTTGTAAACACATTGTAATGCAAAGCTCGTTAACTTTCCTAACAGAAGACTTTTTTCTTAAAACTTCAATTTTATCACATTATTACAATTTCATTACATATAATTTTACATGTAATATAAAAGGTACATTACACTTTTATTACACAGTAATTTTATTACATCTCTTAATTACTATATTGTCTTCCTAATTGAGCTATCCATTGTCAGAGCATAATAGCATATGTAAGTGTTAATTTGTTGTATAGAGTCCCTCTCATATTGGATCAGTGGTATCTTGGAGTACCCTTTGCAATCTAGAGCTACTTCTTTACCTTATTCTGAATAAACTAGAGAACAGTATAGAATGGCATAGTTCAATTCCACTATATATGGTATGATGTAGTATATAGTATTCTAATACAGAAAGTAAGCTTCTTGAGAAGGAATGAAAGTTACATGTATGAATCTCTGGTTTTGAAGCCTTGTGTTTCAGCTATGTGGTGTCACTTCTTATGGTTTTGAACGTGGCAATCCAAGCCCCCTCCAAACATTTGTGAAAACATCTGAAGTAAAAATGTTTTGTGAAACATTTGAAGTGAAAACATTTAAAATAATAATTTAGGCTCAACATCCCAAGGCAAAAAGAAAAGATTTTGCACATTAGGAGGAGGATATAGACTGAAGTTACTGAGCTACATGGGAAGTGGTTTTTAAAACTAAATGCCTTGCCTTGTAATTCATGGAAAATGTTCTCATGCTTCAATAATTTTTTTTTTCCTGGAGGGGGATGGAAGCTCAGAGAAAGGCTTACCAGGAGTGCTGTGGTCACTGTCACTGCTGTCCATAGTGTGGATTTTCAGGTATTAGAGCTCATGCCATTCAGGGTTTAATGATTCCGCTGTTAATAATTCATACTGTTAATTGGAAAAGACCAGATAACTAGTTAACTAATAGGTAACTACAGAGCACAGGGGTGGCATATTTGAAAAGAAAAAAGATCACACTGGATCTGGAATCAAATGGATCTGGGTTCATGTCTCAGGCTTTACCACTTAAGAGCCTTATGACCATTGAAAGTCACTTAACCTGCCATAGACTCAGTTTTCTCACTTGAAAAAATGAGTGGGTTAAACTAGATTATCTCTAAAGTCTCTTCTGGTTCTAAATTTGCAGTCCTGTATAAGTTCCTCAGAATAAACTATTAGAAACAAGTTGCTGCACTTTAAGTATTAGCTTGAATAATGGTAGAGATTATTTCCCTCTCAGGTTACTTGAAAAGTGTATTTTGGATATTACAAAGGCTTGGATGATTGGTGAGGTTCATATATAAGAGGGGAAAAAACTTCATTTGATTTGAAATTCAGTAGAGAAAGAACTAATTACTTGGCTTGATATTAGTGTTTCACTGAAATTTGTTTTCATTTAATAAGCTCTCTTAGAAGTCTCATCTATAGCTAGAACCAGAGAAGCTATGTACCAAGTCTCATTAAATTCTTAATTAAGGATGCTTAGATTGGAAGATTCTAATAGAAGGAAAAATTTTGGCAGTAAATTGTATTCATCACATCAGTTGGACTTCTCAAGTGTCAAAAAGCTATTAGTCTGTAGTAATCAGGTTAGAAGACACAGACCCTTTTGTTTACATCCCTCAGGAGGGCATGGTCTTTTGTTTTTATTTCATCACTTGTCTAAAAGTAAATTAAAATGGCCCCAGAGATATTGTTTAAAAAATAAACACCAGGTTTTGCTAGAGTTTCATGGCTACAAATCATAAAATGATCCAGGAAGGGGGAGATTTGACACCAGGAAGGGAGTTAGCAAAGTTGCTGACATCAAGGGTTAGTTTTAGAGGCTGAAAATAGACTGCCACATGAGACTGCCTTCAGAAGAGTAGTTATCTTGCCATTTCTGCAAGAGAGATTCACTTTCCTCCCTTGTAAGACTGCCATGATCCTGTTAGCATTCATTAGTCAGAGAGAGCAGGTGTCTAGTTCACATTGCTGGGCCTATCCCATTAATGTGAAAATCTGTGTCCAGGAGACTGAAGGTATAATAGTATTTTTCTGTGTTAATTCGTGTTGGAATTTATCTCTAACATGTTTTTAATCTTACTATTCTGACATAAAGGGTCATCTAGTGAGAACATCTTGTGGAAGATGTTTGATGGTTAAAAAGTACTAGTGTTTAGTGTTTGAGAAAGAAGGCTAGGTTATGATTCTAACACTGTACATGTGTATACACATAAGTGTATCATACTGAAACACATATATTGTGTATTTCACTAATCTAATAAATATGAGCAAAAGCTACCATGCATATAATAAGTGTTCAAGTCAATATTTAGTAAATAAATGAATATGTGAATTATTCAGCAAAGATCTGTATCATTTGGGAACCTTATTAATATTGTAAATTTTAATGCTGTCCTGGCTGAAGTTAGGTGGTAGACTTCTGTCCTAGGAGTCAGCCCTAAACACAAAGGAGATTTGGAAAAGGAAGTCCCTCCAGACCTGGGGGCACATGGTCCTTGTTAGGTGAATCACAGGCTGAGCAGGGTCAGACAGGTTGTTTTGTGGACTAAACAATCCCAGCACCCTGGAGAGGTACTGAGATTCCATGAAACCCTTGTTCTCCTATGACTGACAGGCTAGAAGCCAACTATGCCAGCCTTCCCCAGGGAACAAATCATTGTGCTGCTGCCCTTTGGCAAGTCTGAGCCCTGGCATCTGAGTTATCCCATAGGAGCCCTCACTATCTCAGAAAGTATGAGAACCCCTCCCATTCTTGGTGTCTTAGTTACTTCTCTCCCTATGATTACAATGAGGTAGAGGTGAACTGGTGTTAACTTTATTCTGTTTATTGTCTGTGGCTAATGGAATGCATTCCCTAGGAGAGAGAATCATATTGCCCATCCGGCTTCTGGACAATCTGGGGATTCCAAACTCCATTGGACATTCTGTGTCCCTTCATTCCAGTGAAGGATGACTCTTCCTGTTGCTGGTTCAAACCTTAACACCTCCTCTGTTGCCAGGGGATACGTTCTCCCTTGACCCCACCACTACAAGGAGAAAAAGAAGCTGGAGGCTTGCTCAAGGCTACTAGGGGCTTTCCCCCACCTTATCACTGTCTTAAGCTGTTCTGGGTATTTTGCTTATATAGCTTATCTCTCAAGGCCAACTTTGACTTTCTCATCTCACTAGCGGCTGCCAAAAGTTATGAAGTCTGCTTCTCACCGCATGCAGTTTTTTCTTTTGAACAGAGTGCCCTGTCATAAAATGCCCTTCTTTTGGAGAGGGTCTTACCTGTTAGTAGGTCATTGTTGCACCTTTTCCCTGAGTCCTACAATATCTCTGTTTTCCTTATACTTCTCTCCAGTTCTGTATCTTCTGAAAGGACTTGGGAGATTTCAAAATATAATTCACATTCTAGGTTCTTTTAGGTTGGTTGAAAGTTTTAAAGTTTGATTGCATATCATCTCATTATCTTTTAGGGATAGGGACTAGATCTGTGATTTTGTTGGCATAGGGAACTTGAAGGTGAAGAAATTACCTCAGTCAATGAGTAGGCACCTTCTGTGCAACTTTTTAGTCTTGTAGAATTGCCACGAGCACTGAGTAATTTATCCTGGGTCACAGAGTCAGAGGCAGGACCAGAACCCAGGTCTTTGTGACTTTAAGTGTCGCTCTATCCACTGTAATATCTCTTTTATTTTACTTTTAGAATATGAGGATGGTATTGCTGATGATTTTATGTCTATGTCAGAAAAGACTGTATAATTAATTAGCAGTCTTGTTCATATTGCATAATTTGAAAGGCAGTGTTGTGTAATACATTCGTGTCAAACCCAAGTAGGAACAAGGGCCATTAAACCATATGTAAGGATCTCTGCAGGCTGCATGTTGACTTAGTTTTAAAATGCAACCTTATGTTTATTTTATTTTTATTTATTTTATTAAATGTTTCCCAGTTAACATTTTCATTTGGTTTGGCCCTAACTCAGGAACCTTGTGGGCGGCCCACTGTGTTTGACACTTTTGGTATTATAGAGTTCTGGATTTGTAGTGAGGAAAACCTGGATTCCAGACCTGGCTCAGTTCACTCATGGCTAACTGTAGAGCCCAGAGTAAGTCACTTACTTCTCTCTCTGAGCCTTAGCTCCCTTCTCTGCAGAATGGGTATAATAGCAGAGTCTCTTCCCATACTTGAGAGACAGCTTGTCCTAGTGAGGTTGGTCTTAAAGCCAGGCAGACCTTGGTTCAAGTCCTACCAGGGACGTGTACTGGGTTTGAAAACCTACGTAAGTCACTTAACGTTTTAGTGCTAAGCACTGTGTTAAGTACCAGAGATACAAAGGAAAGGAAAAGCTTGGTGTCAGGGACCTCCCACTGTAACAGAAACAACATGCCACCATGTACATACAAGATATAAATGGTATAGATGGAAGTTAATCTTACAGGGAAGGGACTAGCAATGGAAAAGGAGGGGGAATCCTGAATATGGTGGGAGTTGAACTTTAAGGAATCTTGAAGGTAGCCAGGGAAGCTAGACGTCATAGGTAAGGAAGAACCGTATTGCAGGCATAAGGGCAAAGATATTGAGTCAGGAGATGTAATGCCCTGGGTGATAAAGAGCAAGAAGGAAACCATTGTCTTAGCTCCAGCCATGCAGCTTCTACTTGGATTATGTCCTCTACCTCCTCCCACATGGTAAGCTGGACTCCACCCCTTTGGGTCCCTCTGCTCTGATAGGTCAACTTTTGCCTTATCCCTCTGGGACCCAGGCCTCCTTTACATTTCCCTATACCCTCTCCCTAGTTACACTACTTCATATCCCCTCCCTCTTTTTTTGCTTTACATGTGGTCTGCCCTGCGCTTCCTTCACCCCATTAAAATGTAAACTTCTTGAGGGCAAAGGATTGTCTTACTTACAGTGCCTAGTATATAGTAAGCATTTAATAAATGATCTATCAGTCTGTCTACCATCGGCCTACCTACGTATCAATTATAGAATATTTGGAAGAGAGTAAAATGTAAGACTACAAAGGCAGGAAGAAAGCAGGTTGTGAAGGGCTTTAAGCACCCAAAACAGGATTTTTAAAATATTTGATCCTGGAGATAATAGGGTGCCTCTGAAATGTCTTGTATGTGGGAGAGAGAAGTTTCGGTGGAATGAAGAAGTTGGAAGACATTGCAAAGGATTTAGAGGCATCTAAACACCTCTCATAAACAAAATAAAAATGTATGCTGCAAACTCTTAAGACACATAGTGGTTAAACTTAACAATTCTAATAACAAATAATAAATTCTATAAGCAACCAGTAGAAAGATCTTCAAATATAAAGGAAGTGCAAATAACACAAGACTGTTCTGCATCCTCCAGAAACTACAGAAAGAAATGGAATAATGTGTTCTGAAGAGCAAAAGGAGCTTAAGATATGAAGTGACATACCCTACAAACATAAACCTAATCATCGACAAGAAAACATTCAGTGAGAGACATTTAAAGAATTCCTGTGGGGGAGAAACAAACACACACCATAAGTCAGCAGATACTTCCTTTACACACACTGAAGAATGATGACACAGGAATTATTGTAGCCCAATGTTCCTCATGTGAATTTAGAACTAAAGGCACTATATGTATTAGATAAAAGGATTAAAATATTTCTCTGCTTTCCACTGAATCAGATGCTTTATAGTCAACTGAGAACTTCAGTACTCTAATGCCTTTGCTATAGTACACACAGGAACATAGCATCACACTGTCAAGAACTAGAACAGCAGTTTTCAACCTGTGGGTCTTGACCCCTTTGGGGGTCGAATGACCCTTTTACAGGGGTCATCTAAGACCATAGGAACCGAGACATCATTCCTCTGTCTCAGGCGGGTTTGCCCACACGCAGACATGCCCACATATGAGTATTAAAGGGCCCTGGCATTAGGAAGGTTGAGAACCACTGAACCACCTTGTAAGGAAGCTTAGAGATCATCTAATCAATTCCTTCCACCCAAACAACCCTGTCTTACAACAACCCTGATTGGAAAGAATAAAGGTATTATTAGTCTTGTTTTGCAGAAAGAAACTAAGTCTCAGAGAAGTTAAGGGTCTTATGTCTGGTCACAAAGCTAGTGTACTGAAGCTGAGATTCAAACCTTGATCTTTTGTCTGCCTCTGTATCCTTTGCAACCTCTTCATTACACCAAAACTTCTTTCTCCCAAGTCAGTGGTGATATCATAATTGCCAAATCTTCACTTCAGTGTATTTGTATCATTCTCTCTTTTTTTTTAGAAAGACTCATCACCTTGGATTAAAATTTTTCTGTTCTGACAATTATTTCTTCTATGCAGGCCACAAATTGTGCTTTCATGATTCTTATTTCTCTCTTGGACCATTCAGGAGCATCTTGCTATTGTTCCATGTTCTCTTGGAAATCCACAAAGTTTCTCCCTCATCAAGAGCTGATTCATTTTCCTTTTTCTTGCAATATTTATTCAGAGATGTTTGGACTTATTTAGGTGTCCTGGATGTCATCTTCCTTTATGTTATTAATATCTTTCCTGTTGACTTATCTGTGTGTGCTCAAGGTTTTTAACTGAGTTTTCTTCTTCCTGAAAGCTTTGGTAATATGTCTTTTTTCCTTCTATTTCCTCTAATATTTACATTCTGACTCATTCCCTTTTGATGGCAGATCACCTAAGGGCTAGACTTTAAAGCTGTCTCAACTTCTTCTATTGCTGGGAAATTCATTTTTTTTTTTTACCAGCCTTAGTACCTACTCCAGGTGACTTCTGGGAGGATAGAACTGACCTTTAGTAGATGCCAGTCCCCTCTCGAGACTTCAGGCTTACTTTCCCCATCCCCTCCTCCATATACACATGTTGATGACTTACCCTCTGTGTTTCTTTCTTCTTTTGTTCTCTGGCTGAATGCTGCTGTCACAAGAAAAGGCTTCCACTTTCCTCTATCTCCACCCCCTGGTTCTGGGAGGGGGAAGGAAATAAGAGGGAATTTGAACATCACAGTTGAACTCTGTTGCTTGTTACCACAGAATGGTGGAATGAGGACAGGGGTTCTGCTGACAGAGACAAGGGAACTGTGGAGTGAGAAGCTAGGTAATACAGTGGATAGAGTGCCTACCTAGAGTCAGGAAGACTCATTTTCCTGAGTTCAAATGTGGCTTCAGACTCTTACTAGCTGTGTGACCCTGGGCAAGTCACTTAACCCCCTGTTTGCCTCAGTTCCTTATCTTTAAAATGAAATAGAGAAAGAAATGGCAAACCACTTCAGTGTCTTTGCCAAGAAAACCCAGTCATTAAGAGCTGGACACAACCCAAATGACTGAACAACAACAGTTGTTGAATAAATCCAAGACCATACGCCCTTGGATCGTCTTGGGCAGCCCTGCTATAACATATGGGCTGGTGAGAGAGAAGGTGCTGAGGGAGTATGTTTGGGGGTAGGAATTATTAGCCTTTACCACTGCTAATTCATTAGGTTGTTATCTTGTTAAGAGTTCTTGATGTCTTAGGTTGTGGAGAAAGCTGCAATTGCTTTACTTCTCTTTTTTTTTTAAATTTTCTTTTTGCTTTTTGGAGGGCATTTGGAGTTAAGTGACTTGCCCAAGGTCACACGGCTAGTTTTTGTGTTAAGTGTCTGAGGCCGGATTTGAACTCAGGTTCTCCTGATTCCAGGGATGGTGCTCTATTCACTGCGCCACCTAGCCGCTCCAATTTCTTTACTTTTGGCACATAATTAATATTTTGGAGAGTTTTGAGAAGTAAGGATCAGAGCAAATGGTTAGTTTTCTGTTTTGTTGGTTGGATGAGCTGGAAATTCTTGTGCCATAGTTTCAATGGATGTGGATGATCTTTTTCCCATGTTGAGACATAGCCTAAGCTACCAGTTCAACCCAGACCAGAAGGATTATCAAAGAATCTGACATGATGTTTGCTCAATGCATTATTTACTTTAAAAAAGAAAGATTAGATAGAAGGCCTCAGATTCTGGAAGGACCTGGCTTTAAGACCCTCCTCTTCGCCCTGCATATACAGGTTCTGTGACTCTGGGCAAGTCTCTGTGTCCCAGGCAACTCCCTTCGGACTAGAGTTGCAGAGGAGGAGCCAGTTTTTTGAAACCGATGAAACCCCAGTTCTGGCCAAGAAGAAAAAGGAGAGATTATTTGGCAGCTGCCTGATTGTGGGCCCCAGTGGTCTGGATCTGTGGACTGCTGACTTAAAGAGCAGCCTGTTTTATTTAGAACTGTGATTCGACTTGCCTATCCCACTCACATGCCAGTGGGATGGCAGTGTACCTGTTAGAAGAGTGTAAAGAAAAGGCAGTACATGAGATTGGGGAGGGGTTCGGTCCCTCCAAGCAAGGATCAATTAGGTGTTACATTATTGAAGTGCAGCAATGCAGGGTTCAGGAACACAACCAAAGTAGTAATTATTATTTAAAGGATTGCTCTAATTGGATGTTTGTGGAATCCTAAATCCTTCTTGGTGGAAATCCAAATAATCATTGAATCTTTAAAGTGGGACCTATAGAACCAGGGATCAGATGCCTCTTTCTTCCCATGTATAGTAACTGGAGACTCTTCAAAGAACAGATATGTTTAGGCCATCATTTCTTTTGGTTAGGCTGTATGTTGCAATGCATGTGTCAGGCCTACAGAATTCCATCATAGCTAACTTGTTATTATATAGATTTGGATCAAATGAGAAAGCAAGTGTGAAAATGGTTTGCAAAGCAAAACATAGTGTACCAGTATGGGCTGTGGGTCAAATCATATCTTCCAGAACAAAATCACTCTTTGGAGTAAACTCCTGATGTGATATTTAGATGTTAGGCTGGGTATTTTGAATGACATGGAATGCTGTTTGCTATCTTGGAGAGCTAGTCTTATGACATGAGCATTATTAAGGGATTTGGTAAGTATCGCTAGGGGTTAGAGGCTAACATTTACTAGATTTAGTGAGGGTGTATGTGTGTGGGGGGGTTTACTTCATATTTTGTCAATTAAAACGCCATTTTTCCTTCCCTCCTGTGTAGAAAAGTTCCCATTGCATTATTTAAAAGCAATGGTTATGCAAGCTGTCTATAAAACTGTAGTATTTCTGAAGCATTTTTTTTTCAAACCAGTCTAGAAAAGGGGAAATTTTGTGCCCTTCTAATATGTTGAATTAACTGATGCTTATTTATTTCTCATCTATCAAATTAGAATCATAGAATCATATTCAGAGCTGGATTGGACCTTAGATGTCATCTAGCAGCAAGGTGGTACTTGAGCCTAGCGTCAGAAAGACCTGAATTAAAAACTGGCATCTCTCTCTCTCACACAGACACTCTCACTCTCTCTCTCTCTCTCTCTCTCTCTCTCACACACACACACACACACAAAACGCACACACACATTCTTTGCTTAACTTCTTACCACCAAGTTAACATAAATTGCCATTTAAAACAATTTTTGGTATATAAAACTAGCATCCAATTCCAAATATTTGGTTTAAGAAATGGTTAGGAAATGTTCGGAGTAACCAAAAAAAAGTTTTTGTTTTCTCTGGTAGAAATGATCTGTGTATAGAATCATAGTGTCATCAAATTTCCAAAAGGGAAGGGATCAAAGAACCCAGGGATCATAGATTGCAAATTGGAAGGGACCTCTGAGACCATTTAGTTCAGTGCTTCTCAAGAGTATGGGGATTTGTATGGAACTTACATTTGAATTGTGTGGCTGGTATTGTACCAGAATCCTTGGCAAGGAACTGTGCTGGGAGCAAAAAAAAAAAATGAGAACCATTGATCTAGCCTAACAGCCTCAGATTACTGATGAGGAAAGCAAACATCTAGTCTAAAGTAGAGTATGTTGAAGAGCCCCAAGCATCCGAAGCTCTGCTTTACAACCTTGGTTCTGGTATTTCCAGCAGTGTGACACTGGACAAGCTGTTTAGCTTTTCTGGTGCTCAGTTTCTTATTTGCGAAACAGAGATAACACTTTATAGTATCTACCTCAAAAGATGTTTGCAGAGAATATACTTTGTAAATATGCTTTGTGATTGTGATTGTTGTTACTGTTATGATTCACCTTATAGGGTTCTTGTGAGGAGCATTTTGTAAATCAAAAACCAAAATCCCAACCCACCCCTATTTAACTGATGTGAATTAATTGCAAGGCACAACGCTATGGCAATGAAAGTTTGCATTTCAGTTAAAGATGAAAAACAACATGGCTGCTTCTTTATAGATAATGTGAGCTATTTTGCATAAGAGAAAATTGAGGCCTTGCATAAACATCTCCCATTTATATCATGTTTAAATAATAGTTATTTAATAAGTGGAATACGAAGCATTTTATCATAAAAGCTCTGAGGTAGGTAGCATAATTTTTATAATTATTGTTTCACTAGTATGGGGAATGCTTAGTGAGAAACTTTACAACAGATCAGCGGCTTCTCTGCACCACATAAGTCTCAGAAAGTTGGCAGGTTCACTGACAGGTTAAAGGACCTTCCTTGGGTCATGCAGCTGGGATGTGCAGAGGCAGGTTTGACGAGTCTGCCTGACTCCAAGACCATTCTGTGCTGTGGCTTGTTGCTTCTGCCTGCATAATTTTAAAAAATGACAACACCCCACAGCGCTCTTTATTGATACATTTGGTTTTATGTCACCTACATTTCCCAGTGTACCCCTGCATTCTCCTCCTCCCAGGTAGCAGACTTTTACAACAAAGAAGAAAAAATAAACTAGTTCTGTAAAACCAAAACCAAGCAATACTTTGCAAATCTTGATATGCAATGTTCTATTCTTAATCATAGATGGTATTTCCTCTGTAGAAAATTTAAAATGACTTGGGACATAGTTTTTTTATTTGTAAATATAGTAACCTTAAAAGCTGTATCAGACGAAATAATAAATTATCAAGGTGCCTTGATTATAATAAATCCTTTGGAAACTTCAGGATGGTTTAACAGCCAGACTTATATACTTTTAGGATCTATGATTTCATCATTGGGGATATGTCTGCCATCAAGGTAAATGGTAACCTCTCCATGTTTTATTCAGGAATTGTAGCTGAGAAAATTTCTTTACCCTAAGGCTGGAATTCAGGTATAATAATTCCAAAGTTAACTACAATGAACCCCAGACAACAGAAAGAGGTTGATACTTGCCTGACAGAACCTGCCAGACCTTGGCATAACCTTTGAGAACTGACATCCCATGGAGGTCTCAGAGTAGGACTTTAATGGAAGCTAACACAGAAACTCAAAATACACTGAATAAACTTGTAAGCAAAACTTAGATTTTAGGTATTAAAATACTGAACTTTCTTCAAGGTGTAGTATAATTTATACATATTTTTGACACTCAGATATCCTATAGTCTTTCCTGGAACTTGTGTTAAAGTGATATATTTGTTATACAGTTTTTCTCTTTTATGGGATTTAAAAATTTTGATTTTTAATTTTTTGCATTTTTATTCCGTGTCAGTTAGGAATCCTAGCTGATGCTGTCATTTTAGTAAGTGGGTTTGCAGTTTGACCTTGTAACTATACCTTTCCCAGATTCATAATGCTTTGTTGAAATCGTGAGGTAACATTGTTCTTGTCTACCCTAACAGTGTTTTCATCCACGTTAACCTTGATCAGGAAGACAACTTCAAAAGGGCACTGAAAGAACAAGATCACAAATGGATGAATAGTAGGCCCTAAGACTTAAAAAAAATTCAGGTATGTACTTGATTGTCAGAATAAAATGTCCATTCAGTATTAAATAGTTTATTTGGAATGTATCTTTACAATACACTAGAATGTTCCTACTTTAATGAGATTAAAAAAAAATAGCACAGATGTTTATCACACCAGTTTCTTAAAAGCCTGTGTTGATGATGGCTTGAGACCTGTTAAGAGAAGGGTTTCTTAACCTCTTTTCTCTCATGGACATCTTTGACCGTCCGGTGAAATCTGTAGATCCATTCTCAGAGTTATGTTTTTCAGTGCACTGACATTGGAGGCATAACAAAACACAGGCTATTGGTCATGGGATCTGGACCCAAGGGCCTGGCTCTGCTAGCTGCCGGTTGTGTCACTTCAAAGCCATTTCACTTGACTGGATCTTAGTTTCCTCCTGTTTAAAATGAGTAGATTGTATTTGATTATCTCTATGGTGCTTTTAGTGTTAGCATCCTATAACCCTATGATTCAGAGATTGACAGGTGTTCATTCTAGGTAGAGAGAACTGTATGTACAAAGTTGTCAAAGTTGAAATGTTGTTGTTGAGTTGTTATCAGTTGTGTCCAAATCTTTGTGACCTCACTTGGGGTTTTCCTGGCAAAGATATTGGAGTGGTTTGCCGTTTCTTTCTCTAGCTCATTTACCAGGAGAGGAACTGAGGCAAAAATGTTTATGCAATTTGTCCAAGGTCTCACAGCTAGTAAGTGTCTGGGGCCAGATTTAAACTGAGGAAGATAAGTCTTCCTGATTCTATGTCTCTTGCTGTATTTGCTTCCCCACCTCGCTGCCCTTAAGGTTGAAAAGCTCAAAGCATATTCAAGGACCAACAATTAATTGAGAATCCTGTGCTTGTTGGGGAGAAGTAGGAGGTAAAGCTGAAATGGCTGGTTGGACCAGTTCTTGCAGGTTTTAGAATGTCAGGTTAAGGAATTTAGACCTCCTTTGGTGAGCAGTGGGAAGCCTTGAGACTGGGAGTGGTAGGATCAGAAATTATGAGGTAAGAAGATTAATTTGGATTTTATATTCCAACATCTCTTGTAGAAGGTGGGAAGGTTAAAGAAATTCTGTGAAGAACTTGATCAGAACCTCTCAATTAAATGAACATATACTTTAAGACATGATAACTTCTGTGCATAGGAGAACATATTTTGGATATGTATATGCATATTTTGGAAAACATGGATCAGGATTATGAAACGGGAGATGACAAAGTCTTATATTACCGTATAGAAGTCTCATGCCTATATATCTTGAAAAAGATTTTTAAGACTAGAGGTGGGAGGCTCTGGACATGGTAAGCATCAAGTAACATTACAAAATGAAATTGAGTATATCCTAACATTTTTAAATCTATTGTCTGTCTACAATCAGACCATTGACTTGTTTGAGCAAAGATCAAAATCAATAGTAAATTAGAAGAAAAATGAGAAAAAGAAATAGCATGATATGAGGACAGCTCCAATATAACTTTTTAGACAGTTGTTAAAATGAGAAAATGATAAAATAACCTGCTACCACCATTTCCTAAGAAAGTTTGTGACTCCTGAGGCAGCTAGGTGGCACAGGGGGTAGAGTATTGGATCTGGAATCAGGAAGACCCAAGTTCAGATTCAGCTTTAACACTTGGAAGACATGTGAATTTGGACAAGTTACTTATGCTATCTTTGCCTCAGTTTCCTCATCTGTAAAGTGGGGATAATAATAGCACCTACCTCCTAGAGTTGCTGTGAGGACCAAATGAAACAGTAATTGTAAAGCCACTTAGTGCTGGTAGTAGGTGCTATATAAATATATATAATGTTAGCTATTATTATTCATCCAAATCTTTGTCACAACGAGGAGACCAAAAGTGCCAAGAAACTATCTTTGCCAGCATATGTTTGATTTCTTTGCCAAGGGAAGACATATGGCAACCAATGTAAATACCAGTTTAGAATTTAAATATGTTTGTAAAATCTTATCAAGGAAGATGTGGAAAGGTGATGAATGCTATCATCTCACAAAAGAGCAAGAAGCAGGGAAGGAAAAAAGCAAGTTTTCAAAAATCCTGGAGAGAAAACCAATTAAGCCAATTGGTTCCCAAAATTATTAAGAATGAAACTGCAGAGAAAACAACCAACAGATGAAAAATGTAATAGATCCGTCACAATTTCTGTAACAAAGTATTTTCTCCATCAGTGACATTGGAGCTGCCATGTGTATTGTGCCGCATCAAGAAATATGAGTGGATATTATTTTCTTATTTTTATTTTTTTGGAGGGGGGAAGGCAAGGCAATTGGGGTTAAGTGAGTTGCCCATGGTCATACAGCCAAGTGTCTGTGGCTGGATTTGAACTCAGGTCCTCCTGACTCCAGGGCTGGTGCTCTATTTACTGTGCTAGCTAGCGGTCCTGAGTGAATCTTAAAAGTGCAAAGACAGGAAGAGCAACTGGACAAGACCAAATACCTGTAGAGGAGGTCTAGGCCAGTCAAGGTAATAGGAATAGTTAGAACCCAGGCTAAACTTGAGGACCAACACATTTCACAAAAATGAATATAGAATGTGAATTAAATCTGGACAAATATTTATTTCCCTGTTAGTAGGGGCATAGTTTCAGTATCAGTAGCATAGTTTTATATTTTCATTGAAGCCACCTTCCAGTGTGTCCTGTGATGTAGAGATGACCCTCAATTCTCAAAGTCTGTGATGGGGAACAGTTCTGACCCACCAGTTTGAGAAGCCTTCTTGTATGGGCCATTTGGATCATTTTTATCTGTTACATGAAAATCAGTCCCACTAGAGACAGAATTCATCTGGTGATCAAGGGGTTTTTAAGTTTTTTTAATTGTTTTGGGGGTACACTAACTCATGAAGATTGCAAAATTGTAGATTGATTTAAATTCTGTTTTTAAAACTTAAGCTTGTATATGTTTAATGCCTTCTCACTCTGCGTGAGTCTAAACTCCTTACCCTTGTAACTTCACCCTTCACCTACTTGCTAGAGAAGCTTGCCTGAAAGTCAAGTTTTTGGTTTTGTAATTGTTGCTGTTGAGTCGTGTGTGACTCTTTGTGACCTGTGGACCATACCGCACCAGTGCTTTCCATTCAGCTCAGTAATAGCAGTCGTGAAACTTTACATGCAATTGTATCTTAAATTCTAAGCTTCTCTTTTTTACAGCTGAAGAAATCAAGTACTGTGAAGCAATGTCCCATAGGTCACATATCATTAACTGAGATACTGTCGTAATATATATTTCTTTAAATTTGTAGGGAATGGCCAGGAGTGGGGGGGAGGGGGGTGAAAGAGTTCCTATGTATTATATTGCAAATGGAAAACTAATTGTGGTGAGATTGATCATATTGAATTTTCCGACTTTGGTATTCAAATTTTGGACTATAATCCAGTTAATTGGATCCACCTTAGTATATCCGGAAACCAACATTGGCAAGTTGTCTTGCCACAAGATCCTGCCTTTTAGATCAAAATAAATAATAATATTTCATTTAATTAATCAATAAATGTGGGACCAGACACTTTACTACATAATCTCAGAATCTCAAAATTGCTTGTAGTCTGCTGCTCTATTTGTCCTTTATTATGTAAACTGTGAGTATTTTCCAGTAGGGCCCTTTCTGTAATTGCCCACAAGATGGGGAGAAAGAATTTTGGAGATAGGACAGGATCCTGTTTCAGATCATACTATCCATTACAGCCCATTGCTACTCATTCATCTTTTTCATTCATGACATATTTATTTTCTAACTTACAAAATCTATGTTTCAATAAAACTGAGAACTCATTTAGGCTTTCCAGTTGTGAGGAACGTAACAGTAATAACAATGGAAGTTCATCAGAGTGTGAAATTTATTTTCCTTGTCCATAGAAAGAAAATTCTGAAATGAAAAGTCTTAGTTCCATTTTTTGGTAAGACTGAAAAACTTCCTTTTT
>CM053596.1:79694226-79732687 GCA_028646575.1 Pseudocheirus occidentalis | reverse complement strand
TTTCAATAAAACTGAGAACTCATTTAGGCTTTCCAGTTGTGAGGAACGTAACAGTAATAACAATGGTAGTTCATCAGAGTGTGAAATTTATTTTCCTTGTCCATAGAAAGAAAATTCTGAAATGAAAAGTCTTAGTTCCATTTTTTGGTAAGACTGAAAAACTTCCTTTTTCCCAAATGCTGTTTTTTTTTAATTTTCTTTTAAAATATTTTATTGGTATACTTTTTTCTTTAAAAAAAAATCACCACCACTTTAAATGACTCCTAACTCACCCACCCCACCTCTTTTGTAACAAATAAATGCAATCAAGCAAAACAAATCAACACATTCCCTGGGTTTGAAGATAGGTCTGTTTGCACCCATGGTCCATGATGATTCCTCTCCCTAAAGTTAAGATTGGAGGCGCTAACTTTCTTAGAGTATATAATGAGAATTTATTGGAGGGACAGAGTGATTTCAGAATAGTTATAGTCCCTAAGTTTCAACCTTTAAGTATTATGAATTCCCATGCCCAAATCTGAGATTTTTCTTCTAGCTCCTTTTTCTCTCCTACACTTTTGAGCTGAGTTTGATCACTCTGCTATTTTAGTTTAAAATGGCATAGTTTTGGTCTGACTAGTTACATGAAGCATGAAGAGTGCTGATTTTTACTATGCATTTTTCCTTTAGGGATTGCACAGAACCAAGGCCACATGGAAGCCAAGCGTTCTCTTTCATCTGGAGCACGTGCCCAGGTTAGATCAGAACATTCTGCTCCCTTGAGAGATGTTTACTATGCTGTTTGATTTCTTTCAGTAGAGCTTAATGTTCTTACTGTTTTCATGTGATAGTTATAAATTAATAAATGGATCCATACATTCTTCCTTTAATGCACTATGACTCTGTTATAACATGACTTCATTATTACCATCTGACTATGTTACAGGTCAAATTATATCTCCTAACATATGATGAGTAAAAATGGAAAAAGTCTGATAGAACATGACTAGCTATCCTTCTTGGATTTTTATTAATCTTGTCCACCATTAGCTGTGTTTGAAAAGGCATACTATTGCATAATTTCATTTAATCTTGCCATTTTCATGTCATTAGGAACCAACTTGAAACTTAATTCCAGTCTTCGTTGATTATCCTTATTTTCCTTTCACTTGTTCTGTCGTTTTTTTAACTTACTTTTGTAACAAAAATCCATAAAACTTACATCACATCATTTCCACATTATTCAAATATTCATATAGTTCTCTGATGCTAGTGATTGTGTGTATTCCCTCTAATGATGCTTGGTCTAATACATTATCCATTCATTCGTGCATTCCTGAATTCCCATTTGACACATATTTATTAAACAACTGCTATGTCGAATCAAGTCAGCAAGCATTTAGAAAGGGCTTACTTTGTGCCAGGTGTTGCACTAGGTTTTGGGGACACTGACAGAATTGAAATAGTCCTTGTCCTTAAGCTTAGCTTCTATCGGGAATGTAGGGAACAATATGAGCAGAGAGAAGTAAATACAAAATGTTGAGTTTTTTCTCTGAACTTGTGATTTCATTGGCATCTGTTTAACGATCTGTACCTTACAAGTCTTACAGAGTTGCTTGAGGTATTGAGAGACTGATGGATCCACTCATGGTCACTGACACTGAGGGATGGCAGGTAGGCCTTGAGCCCAAGTACAAGACTGACTGGTTCTCTGAGCAGTCCATATAGCACTCTGAAAATACAAATACAAAATATAGATACAAATTGGGTGTGCAGTGATTTCTGGTGGTTTGGAGAAGAGAATTCTAACAAAGGAGGAGTTTGGGATAGACCTCACCTAGGATGTGGCACTTCAGTAAGAGGGTAAGATGAGGCAGCCTGTGCAGAGGCATAGGAGATGGAGTGGCATGGACAGAGAATGGGAAGGAGGCCAGTTTGGCTGGATAGACTATAGAGTGCATGTAGGTAAGTAATATTTAATAAACTTGGAAAAGAAGACTAGAGTTGTATTGTGAGGGGATTTAAATGCTTAAGCAAAGGAATCTGTATTTCATTCTGATGTTTGGGAGCCACATCAGTTCTTGAGTGAGGCAGGGATATGGTCAGAGCTGTGCTTTATTAATACTACATTTGCAGTTACATGGAGAAGAAGAGAGAAACGAGATAAAGAAATCAATTAGGGCTAGCCTCAGTATTAGTAAGGCCAGGATTCAAGTCCCATTTTATCTTTAGTGCTATAGGCAAAGTTGAGTAACACTTACCTATCTGAATTGGTAGAGTTAGTCTCTTCTCCAGAAACCCCTTTACTGGATTTACGGAGATTTGGATAACATAAAACTGAGGATAAGAAACAGAAATTATTTTTATATGTAATTTTTTAATAAAATAATTTAATAAGATTTAATTTAATAATTGAATTAATTTAAATTTAATAGAACTTAATAAGTGAATTATTTTGATTAAGCAAACAGTAAACATTTATTGACCACCTACTATGTGCCAAACACTGTGCTAAGTGCTGGGGATACAAAGAAAGGCAAAAGAAGTCCCTGCCCTCAGGGAGTTCACAGTCTAATGGCTTGTGATTTGCTTAGACTGTTATTAAAATTATTTTCATTCACATTTACTGGGCATGTGCCAGCTGAAGGTACTGGAGGTAGCCCCGATGTGCTAGGAGTGCTAAGCTGGAGCCAGCCTTAGCAGTGGGGCCATGTAGCAGCTGGACATGGTCATCTACACACTCCAAATTGAGAGCTACCTCCACCTACTGCTATAAAGAACTTTTGCTTTATAGCCATGACAATATTTATTACTGTGTGTAAAAGGTATTAAACTGGAAGCTGTCTGAGGTGGACCGTGTTCCTTGGAGCTTTTTAGAAGAGCTCTCTCCTGTGCCTGTGCCTTCTTTTTCAGTCACACAGCCCAGTCCTAGTTGAGGCTTGGACAGACTGGTATGTTTGGGCTGTAATTCCTCTGCTTCAGAGATGGCTGCATTCCATTCAAAAGGCTCTGCAGTGCTCAGTGGATAAATAAATATGTCATTACATGTTGGTTCCTGACTACTGACAGTAGTAAGAATGTGTTTTCCTTTGTGAACCAAGCAGATGAAATTCCTTGAGACTGACTGATTGTGGCTAGAAGATCACATGTTCCTTACTTAGCAGAAGCTCATTCCAAAGAATTCCAAACTCAAATAGTCCCTGAATTTAGTGACATTCTCAGGAAGCAATAGTACTCCACAGGCTTAGGATATTTTGAGGGTCAGTGCCCCCATGTTGTCCCTGATGATGCAGTCATCTAGAGGGCTCTATTTCCTCCTCTGGTCCTCTAATGGCTAAACCTGAGCAACCAGCTCATGTCCAACAAATATCAACATGTGCCAGATTCATCAGAGTTGATTCACAGCCGTCCCTTAGCTGAGATGCCAACTATCCATCATATAAGTAACCCATTAAGTTGAGAGCAGAATAGTTATAGAAGTGTCAGGGGAGATAACTAATTACAGGGCTTGCAAATATGCTTTTGGTCAGGGAACTTTTGGGAGAAACATTATTGGGGGCGGGGGAGGCTGTGAATCGATTTTTCTAGACAACTGAATAACCTTTTAAATGCTCCTTTTTGGGGGGTGGGGTTAGAAAGAATAATCAACTAGAAAATAGAAGGCCCAAGTGTGCCATCTATTCACCTTAACTTTGGGGAAGTCATTGGACTTGTCAGAACTTTGTATTTTTCATCTCTAAAATGGAATTATAATACTTGCTGTATCAATACATGTGCGTGTGTGTGCACACGCGCGCACACACACGCACACACACACAGAGTTCCAAAAGTTTTAGTGTAGTTTTAAACTACTAAAGCTTAAAAAAAGCTTTTATGTGTATCTTGTAACTACAAAACACTGTAAAGTTTAGTTATTAACAGTAATATATTATTGATGTCCCTGCCTTCTTAAACAAAACATACAAAGTATAATTTAACCTTTTCTTGATGACTTGTTATGAATGTGTATTATTGTACTGTGCTGTAATAGAACGTTACATTTAAGAGCCGTTGATATGTTTAGGTGTGTTAACTCCCACCCCATATGTCTTAAGAGTGCAGGGATTTTCCTTCTTGCTTTTTATAGCTCCTTTATCTCCTCCCTTTGCTGCCAATTGTTGCTTCTAATCTGCTCCCTATTTTTATAAATTCTTGTTTGGCAGTTGGCCAGCAGATACTCTGGCTGTCCCATGTAGTTCATGGCCTTTCTGATCGTTGTTCGTCTCTCAAAGGTTTTTTTGGTTGGTTTCATTTTTGTTTCGTTTTCTCCTGAGTTCAGGGTTGCACACTGCAGGGTAGGGTTTGTGAGAATTCTAGTGTGGTAGATGAGTGGGTGTGTTACTATGGCTGTAGCCCCAGTGATGGTCACTTTTGTGAGCATGCAATGCCCTGCATAGAGTAGGCATTTAATAAATAAATATTATTCAGATTGGATCCTTTCCCTGACATGCACACTCCAGAAACAAATGAGTAATAATCATATTCCAGCTCGGTGTATATTTGGTTACTGTAGCTAGTGCCTGGGGTTTTCTCCATTCCAGTTTCCCACCTCCTGGCTTTCTTGGCTTCCTTGGAGTCTCAGCTAAAATCCTGCCTTCTGTAAGAAGTCTTTTTACACCCTTATAATGCTGGTATCTTCCATCGAGGTAGCTTTTCCCTTCTCTTTGATCTCTGGTTCTGTTACTTAATAGTTGTACGGCACATTTAGACCTTGCTTGCTCTCCCGACACCCCAGAAGAATTGCTGCTTTTCCCCTTTCCTCTCAAATTATTATTATTATTTTGCTTTTTGGGCAGTTGGGGTTAAGTGACTTGCCCAAGTGACTTGCCCAAAGTCACATGGCTAGTAAGTGTGTTAAGTGTCTGAGGCTGCATTTGAACTCAGGTCCTCCTGACTCCAGGGCCGGTGGTCTACTCACTGCGCCACCTAGCCACCCCTCAAATTATCTTTTATTTATTTCATACATGTTTTATAACTACTTAACATGTGTATATATTATATCCCCCAATAAAATGTAAGCTCCTTGGAGGCAGGGCCTGGAGTTAGGAAGTTCTGAGTTCAAATTTGACCTCATGCACTTACTAGCTGTGTGGCCTTGGGCAAGTCATTTAACTTCTGCTTGCTTCAGATTCCTCAGCTGTAAAATGGGAATAATAATAGCATCTGCCTCCCAGAGTTGCTCTGAGAATCAAATGAGATGATAGTTGTAAAGCACTTAGCGTCTAATCCCCGGCATCTTGTCTGTGTAAAATCTTTTTGGTTATTGTTTCCCCCATTAGATTGTGAACTTCGTGAGGGCAGGGACTGTTTTTGCTATTCCTTGTGTCCTTAGTGCCTAGTACCATGTATGGCACATAGTAGGCTTCATAAATGCTCACTGATCTATTAGGAGAAGGAAGAAGGGAGAGGTGGATTGGGGCCAGTTATCTCACATAAAAGAGGCAAGAGAAAGCTTCTGCTATGGAGGGGAAGAGGGGAGGTGAGAGGGAACGAGTGAATCTTGCTCTCAAGGAGGGAGTGACACACACACTCGACTGAGTGTGGAAATCTATGTTACCCTACAGGAAAGCAGGGGGCAAAGGAGAAGGGGCAGGTTGATAGAAGGGAGAGCAGATTAAGGGAAGGGTGGTCAGAAGCAAACACTTTTGGAAAGGGACAGGGTCAAAGGAGAAAATAGAATAAATGGGGCGTGGGATAGGATGCAGGGAAATATAGTCTTTCACAATACGACTACTGTGGAAATGATTTGCATAACTACACACGTATAACCTATATTGAATTGCTTTCTCAATAAGGGTGGGTGGGGAGGGAAGAAGGGAGAGAATTTGGAGCTCAGAGTTTTAAAAACAAATGTTAAAAATTGTTTTTACATGCAACTGGGAAATAAGATATACAGGCAGTGGGGTATAGAAATCTATCTTGCCCTATAAGAAAATAAGGGGGGGGAATGAGGAGAGGGGGTGATAGAAGGGAGGACAGACTGGAGGAAGGGGTGATCAGAATGCACACCATCTTAGGGTGGGGGGGAGAGATGGGGAGAAAATTTGGAACTCAAAATCTTATGGAAATGAATGTTGAAGACTAAAATAAATTAATTAATAAAAAAAATGCTCACTGACTTGACTCAACCTGACTTGGAAGGCTTCCCTTGAATGCTGATGCTTGTAACCTGATTACATGAAATCTGAGTGTCCCTTTCTCTTCATCCTTTAACCAGAAGAAAAACAAAAGCTCTGAGCTTTCAAATAGAAGGTCACATAAAACTTGTTGCTGAGGGTGGAACTTTGAATGACTTTCCTGGAATTGTCTTGAAGCCTGCTTTTTTCCCCAGCTCTTATTTGGGTTATGACCTTTGCCCCTTTTTTTGGTTTGGCTATAATGCATCAGCTCACAAGCAGGTAGTAGCCAGGACAACAGCTTTCTTCTGCTTATGTCTGTACTCAGAGCCAACCTGGTGTGCAGAGCTATGTGTAAAGCCTTTTCAACAATTAAACTCATGGTTAAATATTTTACTCCTTAATACCCAGCCCTAAATGATCTACACATGTCCCTGCAAGAGTTAGGAGGCTTACTGGTCTAATTCCGTCTGAAGGCCTTGAAGCTTTGTTGCATCAGCAGGAGAAATGGGGTAGTTTTGTTTGCAGGGATTATTCCTTCTGTGGGTTCATTTGAATCATTAAAAAGTTCATTCTTCCTTAAAAACAATATTAACTTGAGTGCTACAGGAGCCACTGTGTAAAGTCACCTAAACAGTGTTATGAAGTTGGAAGGACAAAGAAAACCAGCTTCCCACAAATCCTCTTAACACTTTCTTGCTTTTTCCTCTCAGGTAACAGAGGATGGGTTTTTGTCTGCACTGAAGATGCTAGATGTGGGAAAGTGGCCAATTTTTGCCCTTTGCTCACCAGATGAACTGAAGTTAATTCGTCAGGCCTGCGTCTTTGGCAGTGCTGGCAATGAAGTTTTGTATTCTACAGAAAATGATGAGGTAATTTGCAGAACAAACCCACCGCTATCCATGTTTTCAGTCATTAGTCTCATATTGTAATCAGTTGGGGATCTGCAGTCCCTTGAAAGATAAGAAATTAAGATAAAATGAGCAAATAGGAGGGCAGGGGAAGATTATAGCTAAATTGCTGAGCCTGGAGTCAGGAAGATTCATCTTCCTGAGTTCAGATCTGGCCTCAGATGCTTAATTAGCTGTGTGTCCCTGGGCAGGTCATTTAACCCTATTTGTCTCGGTTTTCTCATCTGTAAAATGAGTTTGAGAAGGAAATGGCAACCACTTCAGTATCCTTGCCAAGAAAACTCCAAATAGAGTTGTGAAGAGTTGGACACAACTGAAAAAATGACTGAACGATAGCAAATGTAATTCAGTCTTCCTTTGCAAGGTCTTGCTCATGCTTCGGCGTAGAATCATTACAACATCTTAGATTTAGAAGTGGATTGGGATTTACCATCATCTAGTCTAACTCCATTTTACAGGTGAGGAAATTGAGGTCCAGAGACTTGAACAAGGTTGCACAGCTAGCAGGTGAAAGAGCATAGATTTGGATCCCTGATGCTCTGATTCTAGCTACATTCTGCTTCTCTGTATCTCTTAATTTCTGCATCTTTCGTCAAGTGACTCCACAAAACTGAGAGTTTACTTTCCTACAGGTCTTTGTGCTTGGCACCAATTGCAGTGGCTGCTTAGGAACAGGTGATATCCTGCATTCCATCGAACCCCGTCGAGTCGATCACTTATGTGGCAAAAAAATAGCCTGCCTGAGCTATGGAAGTGGTCCTCATGTCGTCATTGCAACGGACGGTAATGTAGGAATACAGATACCACCCTTGAATCTTTGCTCCATTCCTGGTTCATAGCACAAGCTTAGGTTCCACCTCGGTGGTGAGTGAGTGCCGTGCCATTGTCGAGACCCTATGATGTGCCCACTGGAATTCTGAATATGTTGCTTGACTAGGAACTGTGGAGTAGACATTGAACATTTTGCAGTTGCAGGCAGATGCTGGCTCTGCCTCCGTTGAGCTGTGGAGCTCTGGTGATGACAGAGGGGCATGTGTGAGTGTAGTTGAGCTTTGAGAGTACATTGAGGCAGTTTGGTTTGCAAAGGTAATTTCTGCTTTGGCGAGTAGAGGCCTCTTAAAATACTGTGCATTCCTTCTTCAGATGGCATTAATTAACTCTGATTTTATTTGAGTAGCTCTAGAACTCTTTATATGATTGTGCAAATGGACTCAGAGTCTTAGAAGAACTAGAAATAGCATTTGACAAAATCTCTGTTTTATTTCCCTAAATTTGCAGCCAAAGAGTGGTCAAGTTGCATAAGTCAGCTCTTTAAGAGGATTGCGTTCCATGTGGCAGAAATGACAAAATTGACCCATATCAGATGTCTTAGAGTTTTAGCCAGTTCTTTTTTTAAAAATGTAGTTGCCATTAAAAATTCAGTCACGACAGCAAATATTATTACTGATAATATGGCACATTGTTTTTAAAAATACATTTTATTGATGCCTTTTGTTTTTAACATCATAGTCATTTCTAGATATTTATGTCTCCCAACCCACCTGCAAGGAGGCCTTCCTCATAACAAAGAAAAATAGTTAAGCAGCATCAACTAGCAGAGCATGTCTAAGAGTTTATGCAGTAGGCTGTACCCATAATCCCTCACCTCTCTCCTGAAAGGAGGAAAGTCTTTCTTTATCTCTTCTCTGGGAGCAGGATGAGTCATAAGGAACTTAGAAGAGATACAAAGAAAAGCGATGAATATGATTAAAAATGAGAAAATCAGACGGGAGAGAGATGAAGGAATGTAGATTGTGAGCTCATCGAGGGCAGAGACGGTTCAGTTTTTGTCTTTGTATCCCCAGCACTTGGCATGTTGCCTTGTATGTCTTAAATGCCTAATAAATATTTGCTGGATTGAATTGAATTGAGTGTAAGAGTTATTTAAACTAGAGAGATTGGGGCCGGTGGGAGAGCAACAGATAGTAATTTTGGGGTATGATTCTAAATGATTAGTTGTATTTTCTGTTTCCACTAAGTATAAATTAGGAAAGATCAGGCTTAATTTGCAGTGAGGGGTGGGGAGGGAAGGGCAATTGAAATTACTCTTAGGCAGAGTGTCATAAGTGTAATGGCTGTTCAGAGTATTATCAAAGTCTAAAGTCTCATTCTCTAAGTATTTTTAAGAATAAGCTTGATAGTCATCTCATAGAACTGAAAAGGACTCCATCATTTTACAGCTGAAGTGCTTGAGGCCCAGAGAGTGGGAATTTCTGAGCCAGGTCTAGAACTACCAGGCTCAGGGGTACATGGAATGGCACCACCATGCTGCCTGTCCTTTGTGAAGCCTCCTCAAGAAGTGAGAAGGGGAGACAAAAGAGTGTCAGTGTAAAAACTGGTCTTTAGGGTTAACCAGGCTTCTATTTAACTCTAAGAATATGGTTTAAAGTAGGAAATAATCCCCTGCCTCTTTCCATGAGGAATCTTTTTAAGTGCATCATGTGGTCTAGTAAATAGTTTGGTTTTTAAAAAAGAAAAGAACTTTTTAATGTATCCTTAAACCATTTAATTTTCACACTAAAGTCCAAACTCTGAACAATGTCAGAATTAGCCAAATAATCTTTGTATTATCCATGTAAGACCTCTGTCTGACGTGCATTCTAATTATTAACCAGGAGTTATTAGCACATTAGAATGTGAATAAAACCTCTCTCTGCCCATCAAGCCCCCTGTCTTTACGTTCTTCACAAGATAAAGTTCTGTAAAGAGAGTGTACTATACTGAAAATATCACCAGACTCAGAAGACCTAGGTTCTAGTCTCAGTTCCTGTTTGATGCTAAATGGTTCACTTAATCTATCTGGGTTTGGTTTCCTGATCATAAAAGGTGTGAGCCACACCAGTTGCTCTCTGTGGCTCATCCCAGTTCTAAAAGGCTATGAACAGAATAATCTCAGGATAGCTGTTTTGATATTATCCCATGCTTTCTGTCAGATGGTAGGGATTACTTCAAGACTGAATTGGGGGTGGCTAGGTGGTGCAGTGAATAGAGCCCTGGAGTCAGGAGCCTGAGTTCAAATTCGGCCTCATACACTTAACACTCACTAGCTGTGTGACCTTGGGCAAGTCACTTAACCCCAATTACCCTGCCTTTCTCCCTTTAAAAAAAAAAGGAAAAAAAAGACTGAATAAATATGCGAAGAAATTGATCCTCAGTTTCATCATGTGCTATTATAAGCAAAATGATTTATCAACTATAGAGTGATAGTTAAATGTGATATTGTTGTTATTGTTTCTGATAATACTTGCCCAGTATTGACATTATTATAATTTGGAGTTCAGCATAACATATTGCTACTTACTTAGAGGCAGTATAGCACAATGGGTAGAAAGCTGGGATTTTAGTCAAGAAGATCAGGATTCAGGTGTTGTCTCTGACATACACAATATGAGACCTTGGGTGGGCCATTTAACTTCTCAGTGCCCTAGGCAACCTTCCAATGCTATATAATATAGAAGTGTTGCATTAAGAGGTCCCCCCTTTAATGAAATTATAGGTCTGTACCTCTTCCCTCCTTGTAACAACAACAGAATAAAGTCTCTATTAGAAGTCAGTCCTCCAATTTTTAGGGCTTCCTATCAGCTTTCTGTTTGGAAGAGTCATCTTGCTGCCCAGGCATGGAAACCAAAGTTTTGACTTTTCAAACACGTTCTCTGCAGTCTGGGTTTGGTAGGTGAAGCTGGGGAATTTGATTGATATTCTAATTCAGTTTCATTTATTAAATCATTATGGCACATAGTTATAATGAAGAAAATTCCCTTAGAAATTCTTTATCTTGCTCTTTTTTAATTTTCAGAAGGAGAAGTGTATACCTGGGGCCATAATGCTTATAACCAGTTGGGTAATGGGACAACTAATCATGGTTTAGTACCTACCCACATCTCTACCAATTTAGGAAACAGGAAAGTCATTGAAGTGGCCTGTGGATCTCACCACTCCTTGGCACTGACGTCTGATGGCGAGGTAAGAGTGCTCAACCTAAATATACATCCTGTTCTCTCTCTAGAAAGGAGATTAGAGAGATCTTGCAACCATCCCCCTTAAAAACTGGTCACATGGTTGGAGTAATGATTTGGGGATCTAAAAGTTGATGCTTAAGTTTCCTCAACTCCCCATCCCCACATGTGACTTGATCTCATCCTCATTTATTAATATTCCTTGGACTTGAATTCTGCTTTTATCAAAAGGTTCCTATAACTGCCTATTTACTGAATACCTATACACTATACTCCCTATGACATTTTGAGACTTCTCTGATATTGTTTTTATATTATGATGGTGAACTGCAAAAACCAGTATCTTTTACTGAAATACAAGAGGGTTCTATGAAAACAAGTGTTTGGCTGAAACAGATTTTACAAAACATATTTTCTTAAGTGTAAAATACCCAGTATTTTTTAAATTACACAAACACACATAAGAAGCAGGCAGTGTGGTATAGTATGTATGTTCATTTTAAAAGTACTCACTATCAGATATTAGCATCAAGGAGCGGGAGACCCCCAGGCTGCTTCCACAGCTTTCTTTTTTGTGACCCTTTCCAGTCACTTATCCTCTCCTTGCCTCAGTTTCCTCATCTGTAAAAGATCTGCCTCATGGAGTTGCTGTGATTCTTTTTTTTTTTTTGGAGGACAATTGGGGTTAAGTGACTTGCCCAAAGTCACGCGGCTAGTTTTTTGTCAAGTGTCTGAGGCCAGATTTGAACTCAGGTCCTCCTGACTCCAGGGCCGGTGCTCTATTCACTGTGCCACCTAACTGCCCTGAGTTGCTGTGATTCTAAAAGGACTATAAAAGTGTGTCATTACTGTAATTAGCAAGGGTTTCATTGTTCAATTGAGATGATTCTTGATCTGATGTGGTTTAAGAGATTCCTGCTTTCTCCTCTAACAGGTATTTGCCTGGGGTTACAATAACTCTGGACAGGTTGGGTCTGGCTCCACAGCCAACCAACCCATTCCTCGAAAAGTGACTGGCTGCTTACAGAACAAAATTGCTACAAACATAGCTTGTGGCCAGTTTTGCTCGATGGCTGTGGTGGAGAGTGGCGAGGTAAGTAGGAGGCTTCTCCTTGGGATGGTGGATGTTTTGGTAGTTTGAGACTTGTTTTTAAAAAGCAAATTCTCATATCCTGCCTCAGTGCCTTCAGCAAACCGTGTGGTTCTAATCATCTGGGGCTGTGGCTGTTGCTTGCTATAGAAATTTGCATCCAAATCCTTCAATCCTTCGGCACCTGGCCCCTTCCTGTCTTTTGGATCTTTTTACCCTTTACTCTCCCATGCCTAGCACACTCTGTGCTCCCGTAGTATTGACTCCTGTGATGTTCTTGTTGTAAATGGCTCCCATCTCTTGCCTCAGGGTGCTGTCTCTGGCTCTCCCCTGTGCCAGGAATTCTCTCCCTCCCCATCTCTGCCTCCTGGCTTCCTCAGCTTCCTTCAAGTCTCAGCTAAAATCCTGCCTTCTGCAAGGAGTCTTCTTTGGGCCCTTTTACTGTCAGTGCCTTCCCTTTGAGAGCTTCTCCAGTTTTGTGCATGCGCCATGTTTGTACCTAGTTGTTTGCCTGTTGTCTCCTCCTTTAGAGTGTTTGTTTCTTAAGGGCAAGGGCTGTTTTTTGCTTGTATTTGTATCCCCAACTCTTAGCAGGATACCTTGCATACAGCAGGCACTTAATAAATGCTTATTGACTTTTTTTGGGTCTCTTTCAAGGTTTATGTCTGGGGATACAATGGAAATGGGCAGCTTGGACTAGGCAGCAGTGGCAATCAGCCAACGCCCTGTAGAATAGCAGCTTTACAAGGCATTCGGGTGCACAAGGTATGTTCATCGGGTTGTATTTTTCAGCCCTTGATATAACAAAGAAACAATATGTAGCCAGTATGGTTTTAATAGTATGATTGTGACTTGAGCATCAAAGATCATCTCAATGAAAACTATGCCCCTTCACCATTCCACCCCTGTCCTTCCACCCCAGACACCATCCTCTCCATTAAGTCCAGCTCTCCTTCAGCACAGGTAGACTTTTGTATCCAAGGAGTCCAGTACCTTGTCTCAGTATGTCTGTTCACCTCAGCCTGCGTCCTCGTGTTCAAGGACTTCAGTATGGAGTCTGACCCACCGGTTCAGCGGCACCTCAGCTCCAGAAACCTCTGTCTTCACCCCTCTTCAGCCATATACAGGAATTATCGCAGTAACCTTCCCCTCAGCATCACCTGTAACTGGGCTGTCTCTGTGATCTTGACCTCTGAACCTCCTCTCTCTAGCCATGACTGACCTCGTCTCCTTCCATCCTCCCCTGCCTCACTCCTCCAGTCTTGCTCTTTGTCCTCACGCCCTCTTCTAGGGCTCCCTCTTCTCCCACTTCATCATTGCTGGTATTTCCTGTCTTCATGGTTTGTAGGGAGCAGTTCAGCTCGCCACCATCCTCTCCTGTTGATTCTCTTTTCTTTCTTATCCTATTTTGCCACACTCCAACTTCAGATTTTCATCTCCCTCTTCTGCTTTGCTGAGAAAGTCATGTAACTCTGACAACTATGACAGGCTCTAGGACAAATTTGTTCTCTATTCTTGATTGGGTCTTTACTGCTGCACAACAATCCTTTTGTTTTTCCTTGATTGACTATCTTACTGCCTACGGCAGCTCTTGTCCCCTTTCCCTTTTTCCTTTTTCCCCTTCCTCCTTCCCCTCAGCAGCATTGAACAGCAGGAGTGGGAACGGAAGCTTTCTTCCAATGAGCTTTAACCAGGATCACTGGCTGGAGCCTTCTTGCTGAGTGACTGCTTCTGCTGGCTGTTTCTTTTTGGAGCTCTAACAAAGCTGTTTGCCAGATTCTTCAGTCTCTCAGCTATTGAGAACATTACCATCCTTCTATTCACCAAAGTGTAAACTTCAGAGCGATCCTTAATACAATATTTGTATCCTTGAGATAGTCTGTGTAAAGTTGCATATTCTTTTCTTCCTCTTCTCCCTTCTTCCCTCTATAAATCTAAATAAAGAAATTCTTAGCACAGTTCCTGGAACATAGTAGGCACTTAATAAATGTTTATTTTCTTTCCTTTCCCCTACCCCTCATTCTCCTTCTTTTACCACATATCTAATCAGCCGCTCAGTCTGGACAATTCTACCTCAGCATTTACCACATCCTCTTTCCACTCATATGACTGATACTCTAGTTCAGGTCTTATCATCTCTTAACAGTTTTAGCACAATAGCCTTCTAATTGGCCTCCCTGTTTCCTGTTTGTTGTTTCCCTCATATAGCTGTCTAGTGAATATTTCTAATGCACAGCTTAGACCATGTCAGCCCTCTGTCCAAAAATTCCAGTGGCTTCCTATTCCTGTTAGCCCCAAATACAAACTCATCAACCTAGCATTTAAAAACCCTCTTTATGTTGATTTCCTTCTACTTTTCTAGACTTATTTTACATTTTTTCTTTACACAGCAATTTACACAGTGTTCCAGCCAAATTGGAATATTATCTATCCCAGGGGTAACTCAGCTTTTGATTTTCCATCTGTGTGCTTTTGCACAGGCAGTTCCCTATATCTGGAATGTATTTCCTCTGTACCACTGCATTTGAGAATCTCTAACTTCCTTTAAGAGTCAGCTCAGGTACCACCTCCTCCATGAAGTCCTTCCTTAATCCCTACCCTGTACCCTTTCCCTACCAATTTAGTAATATTTTCTACTCTTATCAAATTATTTTTTATCTATGTATGTGAATTCCAGTAGAATGTAAGCTCTTTGAGGTTAGGTACCTTCTTGTAACTTGTGTATTTTTTTTCAATTCAGACTTGTGATTTCATCAATGTGGTGAACTAACTGGTGTGGAAACTCCCTCCACTGGTGCAGATAGACAACTCATTTCTAACTTATAGCCTTAGAGAATTATTGGGGATATTTATGGTTTAAGTGGTTTATCATCATCACACAGCTAGCAATTTATCAGAAGCAGGACTTGAACTCAAGTCTTACTGACTATAGGGCTAATCTATTTAATGTGTTTTCTATTAATTTTAGCAGTTTCTTTCTTCATAATCTTTCTTGACTAGAGTTGCATCCATGTTAGGTAAATGTAAAATTGGAACAGCATTCTTTTCTTTCTTTCTTTAAAAAATTCTTAACATTTAATTTTATTTTTTCTTAATTACATGCAAATAAAATGTTTTTAGTGTTTTAAAAAGTTTTGAATTTCATGTTCTTCCCCTCCCATTTCTCCCTTCCCCCCTCTTTGAGAAAGCAAGCAGTTTGATGTTGATTATACATGTGTAGTCATGCAAAACAATTCCATATTAGCCATGCTGCAAAAGAATATGCAGACTAAAAAACAATAATAAAGAAAGTTCAAGAAAAGTGTGTGTCATCTGCATTCAGTCTCGTCTTTCTCTGGAGGTCAATAGCATTTTTCACAATAAGTCCTTTAACTTGTCTTGGATCATTGTGTTGCTGAGAAATAGCTGAGTCATTCACAGTTGATTGTTGTGCAACATTGCAGTTACTGTGCACGGCGTTCTGGTTCTGCTCGCTTCATTTTACATCAGTTTATATTCGTCTTCCCACATTTTTCTGAAACCATCCTGCTCATCATTTCTCCTGGCGTAATAGTATTGCATCACAGTCATATAATACTACTCGTTCAGCCGTTCTCCAGCTGACGGGCATCCCCTCAATTTCTGTTTCGTTGTCATCTCAAAAAGAGCTGCTGTAAAGTACTTTTGTACCTTAGGCCATTTTCCTTTTTCTTTAATCTCTTTGGAATGCAGACCTGGTAGTGGTATTGCTGGGTGAAAGGATACGCACAATTTTATAACCCTTTGGGCATAGTTCCAAATTGCTCTCCGTAATGGGTGATCAGTTTAAACAACTCCAACAGACAGAACATGAGTGTCCCAGTTTTTCACATCCACTCAAATACTTGTTATTTTCCTTTTCTGTCATGTGAACCAATCTGATATATTTGAGGTGGTAACTCACAATTGTTTTAATTTGTGTTTCTCTAATCACTAGTTATTTAGAGTATTTTTATATGATTATAGATAGCTTTGATTTCTTCTTCTGAAAACTGCCTCTCTGTATTTCTTGACCATTTATAAATTGGGGAATGACTTGTGTTCTTAAAAAAAATTTGTTTGCTTTTTGAGGGGGGGAAGGGGAAGGTAAGGCAATTGGGGTTAAATGACTTGTCCAAGGTCACACAGCTAGTAAGTGTGTCAAGTGTCAGAGGCTGGATTTGAACTTAGGTCCTCCTGACTCCAGGGCTGGTGCTCTATTCACTGTGTCATTTAAATTATTGCATTCGTTTTGTTTGTACAAAAGCTTTTTAATGTAATGGAATCAAAATTATCCATTTTATATCCTGTAATGCTCTCTATCTCTTGTTTGGCTGCAAATTATTTTCTCATCCACAAATCTGACAGGCAAAATAGTCCATGCTTTCCTAATTAGCTTGTGATGTCACCTTTTATGACTAAATCACATATCCACTTTGACCTTATCTTGGAATACAGTGTGAGATACTGGTTTATGCCTAATTTCTTCCAAACTGCTTTCCAGTTGTCCTAACAATTTTTATCAAATAGTGATTTCTTATCCCCAAATATTGGATTTAGGGGCTGCCAAATGCTGGATTACTAAGGTTATTTTTACTATTATGTATTATATACCTAGTCTAGTCCTCTGATTGGGCAGCATTATTTTCAAAATGATTTCTGCCATTGCCTTTGTAAGCTGCAGGGTTGGACAAGACAATTCCCTTCTTTCCTTGTGCATGAGAAGAAATGAGTTGATTTTCAAATACCTGACAGGCTGATCTCCATAAGAGGTTATTTGAGTATTTCCCATAGAGCTGGTGTCCTCCCCACACAGTTTTCTTCCAATGATTCCAAAAGATTTTGACTAGTCAAATCATCTTTTCCAGTATATAACATTACCTCTTAATCTTATACACAGTAGGCACTTAATAAGTGTTGCTTGAACTGAATTGCATATTGGGAATCTGTGTATATGAACATAAAAATTATCTTTTTATAAGTGAGTAAGATATACACATTGAGAAATTCAATTATTTTATTACTGATTTCATTCTTTATTACTGCCAACATTTTTGTGACTGCCTAAATCATGTTTCATTTGTCTCATAGTTAAGTTTGCAAACTCAGCTTTCCTATAAATTACTTATTGTCTCTGAGTTAAGTTTAGAAGTTCAGTTCTCTTGCTGATCACTGTTCTGATCTTGCCTCAAGGAAATCTGTTATCTTTCAGGGATGTAGGTGGATGCCAGGGAGTCTGGTCTGTTGTCCAGAGTCCACTGTTGCTAAAATGGCCTTGCAAGTGGACTCAGACAATGAACGTTTTTTAGCAGGTGGATGAAGGAGAGGTTGTTGCTAGCCCCTCTTTCCTAATTTCTAGTCAGTCATATTGTTCTTCATACCTGGGATGCTTAAGACTGTGTAACAATCATACTGTTTTCCCCATTTATGATGTTGCTTTTTATTCTGGAGGCTCTTCCTTTTGTCTATGAAAGAGCTTTCCCCTCATTTAGGGTTCTTACCTTTTTTGAGGGGGCTGAGACCCTGTTTATTGGCAAATACATGCTTTGCCAGTAAATTGATTGTACTCAAAACTTCAGTCTTTACAGATGCAAATTAAATAACTAAAGAATTTAAATGACCTTATTGCTTTTTCCTTTGGATTTGGAATTGGAATTAGAGGGGTTGGACCCTAGAGAATTGTGCTTAATTATCTTAATCTGTCAACACTTTTTTTTTTCATTTTTGATTTTTTGATCTACCCCAAGGTAGTATATTTTATTTCTGTCAATTTGCAGGCATGAATGGATTTGTTTCTCTCTTTGCAGATTGTCTGTGGCTATGCACATACATTAGTGTTAACAGACGAAGGTCACCTATATGCTTGGGGAGCCAACTCTTATGGCCAGTTGGGTACTGGCAATAAAAGTAACCAGTCTTACCCTACTCCAGTCTCTGTGGAAAAGGACAGGTAATACTTATATTTTCAAGAAATAATCATGCAGCTTCATTGAGCAAGGAGTAGATGTGGCAGGGACGTACAAGGAATTTACCTCTTTTATTATTACCTTTATGACTTTTGGCGGGGTTTGAGTGGGTAGCGAACTCTGCATTTGTGACTTTCGGTGTAGGGAATTCCCACTGTGAAAACTCCCTTTACTAATGTCAATCTGTAGTTTATCTGTAACTTGTAAGAGCTCTGAGAAATTAATTGTCTTTGGACATGGGGGCACCCAGTACAAAAGTGTGGAGACAGAAGATGAAGTGTCATGGGTGAGGAATATCAAGGCCAGCATGATTGGATGGTAGAGTACATGAAGTTATGCAAAGATAGGATGAGAATGATTTGTACCAAACAGAGGAGTTTATATTTATCCTTGAGATAATAGAGAATCAGTGGAATTTGTTGAGTCAGAGAAGTGGTGTAGTGTGTGGGGACGAGGGGATGGGGATGGGGTGTTGACATGCTTAGACCTGCACATCAGGAAAATCTGGCAATACTGTGTGGAGTGTAATTTGAAGTGGGGAGAGAGCGAGGGGAAGCAACCCTGTTAGAAGATCAGTATCTAGTCAAGAGGTAGTAAAAGCCTGAATTAGTGTGATGTCTGTATGAGGAGAGAACAGAGGTTTATACATCAGATAGATTGTGAAGGTGCAAACAAGATTTGGCAGCTGACTGGATCTATGAGGAGTTGAGATTAAAACCCAGGAACTTGGGTTACTGGAGTGATGGTAGTACCTTCAAAGGAAATTGAAAAGCTCAGGAAAAGGATAGGTTTTAGAGAAAAGATAATAAATTCATTTTCGGATGTGTTGCTTAAGTGAGCATTTAGCAATTTCCTATTATGACAGTTTCCTATGGATGGCAATTAAGATTGACAATGAAAAGAGGCAATTTGTTTTGAGGAGTAGTGACCATTAACTCCGGCACCTTTTAGGAAAGCAATTCAATTCAACCATCAAAGGCGCTAGGGAAGATTCAAAGTTTAGTTTAAACAAAGTCTGTGATCTCATGCAGCTTGCATTCTTAATAGAGGTCCTATATCTTATAAAGTCATATATATCTAAGGGGCAAAGCTGGGATTAGAACCACCTTTTAAAAAATTTTTATGTTTTCAATTAATAAAAAATTGTTTTTCTCTTCCCTCCTGACTCTTTCTACTCCACCAGAAAAAAGAAAGACAAAAATTATATAACAGCTATGCAGTCAAACACAACTAACTCCTGCATGAGTCATGTTCATAATCTAGTTACCAGGAACTCTCTTTGTAGTCTTCAGTTTAGTTCTTTATCCCTTTACACCTGGAATATGAGAGGCTGTCTTCTAATTGCTTTCATGACCTCCAGTTTGTCACCCTTCTGATCCATCCCACCCAATGTTGCCATGTTAATTTTCTTAAATCTTTGCTTTCATAATTTTCATTCAACAATCAAAAAGCCCACCTTGATCACTTGGTAAGTGCTCGTAAGAAAATTTGAAAAGCCTTGTTCATCGAACACAGAATTTTAGATTGGACAAGGCCCTCTGAAAGGCCTTTATTTTCTTTCACCCCCAGAATCTCTCCTGTCTGTTGGAGGAGGGAGAGAAAAAGAAAAAGAAAACCCTTATAACAGATATGCACAGTCAAGCAAAACAGATTTCTATGTTAGCACGTGTCCCTCCCATCCCCACACCCCAAACCTATGTCTGGAATACTCTTTCTCCTCACCTCTGCCTCTTAGTCTCTCTGGCTTCCTTCAGAGCACTGCTTATGGGCCTCTTCCCACACAAGACCTCACCTCACTGCCAGTTGTTAGTGCCTCCTATTCTTTGAAATTACCTTGTATTGCTTTGTATATACATCCTATTTTCTTCCCTGTTTATGTAGTGTACCCTTCCTATTAAAAATAGCTTGTAAGCTTCTTGAGGGCTGGAACGTTTTCACTTTTGTGCCTAGTGTAGTGCCCTGGATGTTGTGGACATTAAATATACAGTGAATTGAATTGAACAAGAGAAGTTTTTAGCAAAATTTAAAAATACTTTTGTTTCTTGGGTTTCTTGGGTTGTTTTAGTTTAATTGGAAAGTAGAATTCACCATAAGATGTTGTATATGCACATACCAGCTGGGAGGGCTAACAGCCATCGATAGAGTATTGTAGAAGTCATATTGAACCTGCTAGGAGACAAAATAGGTTTCTCATTGTGCAGAAGCCCGTAGGGTATGGAGGGCCCTATCCTAGGATGCCTTCAGCTTCCGAGTATACCTTAAATCAAGATACAATATGGACAGGGCATTGAATGGAATGTATGGTACGAGAGACACAGCTTTGGCCTCTTCCTCCACCCCTTGGCTGACCATGGCATCCTTGTGTTTGCTCATGAACTTTAGAGTAATCGAGATTGCAGCCTGTCACTCTGCCCATACTTCTGCAGCCAAGACTCAGAGTGGCCACATTTACATGTGGGGCCAGTGTCGAGGCCAGTCTGTGACTCTTCCACACCTCACCCACTTCTCCTGTACAGATGATGTGTTCGCTTGCTTTGCCACACCAGCTGTATCATGGCGCCTCCTCTCTGTTGGTGAGTTCCAAAGCATCTGATTTGGGGTGGTGACTGAGGACGTATGGGGAATAGAGATGGTGACTGCACTTCTGAGGTGTGCAGTTTGAGTGAAAGGCAGCCATGAAATAGTGGATGAGTTATTTTTCTGTGATAATTCAGAGCAGGAGAAACATTTTATTCCTGAGGGAAAGAATGTGACTGGGTGGCCTGGCTGAGCTATGAGTCTGTGAACTAAAAAGCCTGTTTCTCTTACACTGGAAATTTTTCTTTTTTTTTAAAAAAAAATTTTTGTGTTTTTTTGCCTTTTTTTTTTTGGAGGGCAGTTGGGGTTAAGTGACTTGCCCAAGGTCACACGGCTAGAGAGAGAGAGAGAGAGAGAGAGAGAGAGAGAGTGAGTGTTAAGTATCTGAGGCTGGATTTGAACTCAGGTCCTCCTGACTCCAGGGCTGGTGCTCTATTCACTGTACCACCTAGCTGCCCCTAGACTGGAAATTCTTAAGGGATCCAAGATGAACTTGTTTTTTTAAAAGATATTTTCATAACTATATTTCAGTATAATAGGTTTTCTTTGTAGGCCTGTATATTTTATTTTATGTATTTAAAAACATTCTGAAAAGGGGGGTTCAAAGACTTTACCAGACTGTCAAATGTGACACAAAAAAGGTTCAAGAGCCCTACCTAAGACCTTCCCTGGAGCTAGGAGAGCTGTTGTCTAATGGGTCCCCAAAATGGTTTAAGCATGTCCCACCTAACATTGTTAATTGGTTCTATGAAACGTTGACATTAGGTGGAACAGTGTTACCAGGGCAGTTTCATAGGAACAGTGGAATAGTCAACAGATTGATGTTAAGGGGAGTTAATAGTACTTAGGCCATAGTACTAACTTGGCTCGTCATTACTTACCCATTTCGCCTCTTGGATAGTTGTCCAGATGGCTTGATCTTAGCCAGAAGTGAAGAAGTAATTGGTTTGTTACATATCAAAGATATTGCAAAACTAGTATTGGTTGGGATAATGCTATGTGAAATATATTTTGGAAGCATTTTAGCATCTATGAAAGGGACCGCGTTTCTCTCACGAATTCTATTAAAGTATTTTGAAATAAACAGTCCAAACTCAAGCTAGAAGAACATCTTTTATAATATTATTGATAAATTATTAATACATCAAAATATTAGTATGTTTATATTACCCCTAGTATAAATTATGTATTAATCAAATGACATGTTTATTAACAACATATATTTGATAATTTTATTATTAATGTATGGGTATTCCCACAATCAGTGCAGATATGAGCCCCTTTTCACTTTAAGTGATGGTCTTTGACACTTGCTGTAACCAAAAAATCAATCGCTTTGCAACTAACCTGGTGCTGATATTCTCTAATGACAGATGCACAGTTAGTTTGTCTCTGGGCTCAAACCTTTCCAGCCTGCCAGAGTTTATACTCCTCTGATGCAGCCTTCTAGACTCTGACATCATCGTTTTACCAGGATGAAACATTTTATAATTATAACAGTGTTTTAAGGTTTGCAAATGATTTAGAGGATTATTTTGTTATTATATTATAATATTATTTATTATACATCATATTATATATATTATGATTTTATTAATTATTATTTTATTAAAACTATTGTTTATATATTACTAGGCAACTGGGTGGCTCAGTGGATGGAGCCCTAGGCCTGGGGTCTGGAAGACCTGAATTCAAATGTGGCCTCAGGCAGTACAGGTGTGATCCTGCACAATTCACTTAACCTCTGCATCAGTTTCCTCAGCTGTAAAGTAGGGATAATACCTGCTTCCCAGGGTTGATCAACTGAAATAATATACACAGAATACTTTGTAAACCTTAAGGTGTTATATAACTGCCAGCTATTATAAGATTTATATAGTATATTTCTGAGACAGTCCTCTAAAATAGGTCATGTAAAAAATATCCCTGTGAGGAAATTGAAGCACAGAGAATGATTTGTAGCTTTCAGGTACTGGAGCCTGCAGTGAAGCTCTGGCTACTGTGCCCCCATCTTTTCATTTACGACATTTCATCTTGTGTACTTGAAGCTTCAGAATAAAAAGTTCACTGGAATTGTTTGCTGTTCAGGAGAACTTGAGCAGGAATGTGTGGTGGACTTGTGAAGGGGAGCTCGTCTACAGCACATGCAGGGAAATCTTTCTAAGGGGAATCGTTTTCTCATTCATTGGAAGTGGTGCTGGGACACTCTGAACACATCTGTTACTAGGATCTAAAGCTTCTCTTGTTGCCCTAGAGCCGGATGACCATCTCACAGTAGCTCAGTCACTAAAGAAAGAGTTTGATAACCCTGAAACGGCGGACTTGAAGTTTCTGGTGGATGGAAAATATATTTACGTGCATAAGGTCCTTCTCAAAATTAGGTAAGGAATAAATTTATTCTTCTGCCAAGATGGAGTTGGTTCATTCATTAGTTTGGGGACACTGACTATGTGCAAGACACTGTACTAGGTGCTGTGGGGACTTCCAGGAAGTACAGGGTATCCCTAAAGCCTTAGAGTAGTTGTAAGTTTGGGGGATACTCTGTGTAAGATGCAGTCCCAGTCAGCAGGGAACCTACAGTGTAGGACGGAAGTCAGGCTGTATGTAGAAAACATGGCAAGAACAGTGCAAGGGAGCATAGGTTTGAGGGACCAAATGTCAGCTCATTTCTCGTAGGGATCGTTTCATTTCTTGTTTGCTTCTCCATTGCCACTTGAATGCCTGGCACCTAGCAGGGGTTTAATAAATGCTCATTGATTGATTAATCATTGAGAAAAGAGAGTAGGTAAAGGTGATAAATGTTTTTTGAATGTAGGCTGTACTGTGGGATCTTCTTTATATTGGTGTAATAATTAAATGAAATATATCTGAAGTGCTCCTGTAAACTTCAAAAGCTCTGTGTGTGTGTGTGTGTGTGTGTATTATTACCATACGTATTGTTCTCTTCCTCTTGCTTATTTAATTCCTCATCAATTCATGCCAGTCTCGTTTCTCTGAATTCTTTATATTCATCAATACCTACTACATATTGTACTAACTCAAGTTCAAATCCAGCCTCAGACACTTACTGTCTGGACAGTTCACTTAACCTCCATTTGCACATACTTCCTATGATTATTGTATCAAATATGATGTTTGTAATAATATTTAGATACTTTAAAAAATTTTAGGGATTTAGCAACTTACAAACCTTAAAATGCTATATAAATCTGGCTGTTACTAATACTATTATTATTTATCATCATATACCAGAATTTTTTCAGTCATTCCCCAGTTGATGCTTACCCATTTTGGTTTCCATTTCTCCCCTAGTAGAATGTAAGCTCTTTGAGGGCAAGTACTATTTCTTTTTTGTTTTTATTTCTCCAGTACGTAGCAGAGTAGCTAGAATTCAGCAGTTGCTTAATAAACATTTACTTGTTGATTGGTTGATTTCTTTGACAAAGACTGTTTCTCTGGCCTCCTTTTTCAGGTGTGAACATTTTCGTTCTGTATTGAACGGCAATGAGGACGACATAGTAGAAATGGATGAATTTTCATATCCTGTTTACCGCGCCTTTCTGGAATACTTGTACACAGACTGTATCAATCTTGCTCCAGAGGATGCAATAGGTAACTATCATGAGAGTTACGTTGTACCAATAACATAGTAAGATGTTCATCCTTTATGATAAGAGCACAGAAAGAGAAGCCCAGGGTGGGGAAAAGGGAGAGGGAAGGGTGGTCTAGTGACTTGGGCCTTATTCTTCTCACCACTTTCCCTTTCTTCTGCTTTATGGGAACAAGGCAGTGAAAATAAGTTAAAGTCCCAAATCATTGCTGGTGTAATTAATGGTTTTTGTTGTGACCATTTCAGACATGTACCACCCATAACCCATAGCTGCCACAAGGACCGTCCATAAGATATTTGCATTCTAAAAGAGACATGACACAGCTAATGGGAAATCCTTTGCATGCATGCGCACATGCACACACATACACACACACACAGACACACGTGCACACACACACCCCCCTTCAGGAAAATAAAACATCACCACCCTAGCAAGGGTAGTTGAAGTAGGTTGATGTTTGAAATTAATTGTTCCTAATAAATACCCTCACTTTCACTAGAACTGCTAGATCTGGCTACATTTTACAGAGATAGCCGGTTGAAAAAGCTCTGTCAGCAAACTATTAAGCAAGGGATCTGTGAGGACAATGCCATCGCTCTGCTTTCAGCTGCTGTGAAATATGAAGCCCAGGTAAGAAGAGAGATTTGGGAGAAGGGTATCTGAGGGGGCAGCCACAGCTGTATGGAATTGCTGCCTGATCTTGAACTTCATGGGGCTGCTGTGTGTGTCAAGTGCTTTGTAACCATAGAGGTTTATATGAATGGGAGCTATTTTTAGTGCGGTATTTGGAACACTCACCAATTAATCGATTGATAAGCACTTAGTAAATGCCTATTTAATGCAGGGCACTGTGCTGGGCACTGCAGATACAAAGACAAAAATGAAACAGTCTCTGCACTTAATTTTATGTTATCTGGAGGAAAACAGTAGATACACAAAAATGTATACAGAAGATATGTGTGTGTATGTATGTCTGTACAAATGTATGTTTCATATATATACATATATATTGTACATGTACAATTGTACATTGTAAATGTACATTGTACTTTTAAAAGACTTTAAAATAAAGTCTTTTGACTCTTTGATTCTCCGAACTGCCCAGAAGTGTAGGCTGATATGTTTGAATATCCACAAATTGCTTAAATTTAAAAGTCAATGTCTTCTCCTGTAATAAAGCCACTAGGCTTTACCAATTTAGTAACCTATATCCCTTCATAGGAGTAGTTCTAAATAATATGGATTTTGGCTGATTTATTCACTGATGGGGGGTCTCCACTATAACCATTTGTAGCCGGTTTGGTTTTTGGCTGGCCGTTGTCTGTCATCTGTATTACTTTGTCGTAGTGTGAGTCTTGGGCTCTGCTGTTTTAAAAATCTCACTGCAACCGATTTGATTCTGTGTCCAGATTTGTTTGTTGGTCTCATTCTAACAAATTCTCTATCAGATAATCCCATGTGGTGGTTCTCAAAAGCTATTCAAAAGTGGCAGAACCTTTCTTTTTTTTTTTTTTAACAGAATTTTAACAAAACCCTTATATTAAAATCTTATACAATTATTTTAAAAGCCTCTTGCTATTGAGGCCAAGTAACATGATACTGATTATCAAAGAGGAAAAAAACTTGTATTTTTAGATCAGTATTCCAAATCTAACAACATTAAAAAAAAAACTTTTTTAGTGAGATATGTATGTGTGTGATTGCTTGTTATCAGTGTTTGTTTTGTTTTTTTTAATTTGGGAGCGCCATTGGAAGCAGTATCTTAACTTAGAAGATAGTCTATAATGTTCATTTTCTTCGTACCTTACATAAACCTGTGTTTAGTTTGGTTCATTTGAATTTGGCAAACACTTGGAAAGCATATGCCAAGTGTAGTCTGCTAGGTGTTAGAGTAAAAAGACAAAGCCTCCACCCTCAAAGATCTATGGATGATAGATTTAAAGATGAAAAGGACCTCAAAGATCATGAGGTCTAACCCCCTCGTTTTATACAGCAGATGAAAATGAGACCCAGAGAGACTGTCACTTTGCCAGTGTCACAGTGGTAACAAGTGGCAGAACTGAGAAGTCTAAGGATATACAGTGTCTGATACAAAGTAGAGTATGATAAGGACAAAAGAGAGAGAGGCAAAGATCTGTAAGAAAACTTGAGGAGGGAGAGATCATCAAGTTAGGGGACGATCCACAAATGTTTCGTGGAAAAGGTGGATTTAGCTACTCATCGAAGAAAGAAAAGGATTTCGGCTCTACAGAAATGTAGAGGAAACTGGCCTCTCTAAGTACACAGAGGTCGATGATGGCCTTTTGAGTTTAGGGGGAAACTAGTTCATTTTGACTGGAATACAAAGAGTGTTGATGAATGAACAAGCTTTTACTAAGTGCCTACCATATGCCAGGCATCATGCTCAGGACTAAGGATAACAAATATAAGTAAAAAGAAAGACATGGCTTGCCCTCAGGGAGCTTCCATTCTAATAGGGGAAGACAATGTCTATAGGGATAGCAGCCAGTGTCAGATGGGGAAGTCAGAGGGAATGATGATTGGGACCAAAGGGAAATGAACTGAATGTGCCCCCTAAATGTGCCCTTTCCAGGAATGGTGGTGATGATTTGATGACTTTTCAGAACTAGAGTTGGGAAAGTTGGGAGGGTGGGGGAGGAAGAGGCTGGTGCGTTGCAAATGTAAAATGAGCCTGGAAAGGTAGCGTGGAAATAGATTATGGAAGAATTTAAGTACTAAGCTAAAGACTTCATATTTTATTTTATAGGTAATGAAAGTTATGAGCAGAGAAGTGATATTATTAGTTAGATTATTTGGGGAGTTGTATGAAGGATGGCTTTATCAGGGGAAAAACTGGAGACAAGGAGAATATTGGAAAGCTCTTATAGAATAGTCCAAGCAAGACATGCCTAGGGAGGGGCTTGAATCAGAGGGAGATAACCTAAGTGATAGAGAGGAGAGGAAACACATGACTGCTGTCCTAGAGGTAGAATTGGCAAGACAATGATTTCTGTACTAACCACTTCTTTAATTATGTGACCAGATACAACATATCCTGCAATACCATTTTTTTCAGCAAATTCTGTTCTCCTTAAAGCAGTCGATTATAAATCTCATCCACCTTTTCTACAGTTCGGGTTTTCATAAACTTTGCATCTAGGCAATCCCTTTCAAGATAGAACATATTTATTAGAACTGGTTGGACAGGGAGCTCAGATTGGGAAATAGGAAGTTTGAGGTGCTGGCAGGACTTCCAGGGGACTGATCAGAGAGGGATATTTAGCTTTGAGAATTGTCTTCCCAGTAGTGAATTTTAGCCATAGGAGCAAATGATTCCATTGAGAGAAGAGTTGAGAGAAAAAAGAGAAGAGGGTTGAGAACACACTCTTTGGAGGCACATGTTGGTAAGGAACAAGAAGAATTAAATGGATCAAGGAATTTGGTTGCAAAAGAGTAATCAAGTAGAGGAACTGGGAACGGGCAGTATCCTGGGATCAAGGGAAGAGGGATATAATAAAGGAGGTAGTGGGCAAAGCTTGTCAGATGCTGTGGAAGATTCAGGGAAGTTGAAGACTGAAAAAACATTCTTGGACTTGAAAATTAAAAGGTCACTGTTGACCTTGAACAGGAAAGTTTGAGTGGTTGAAGACAGATTACCAGAAGCTGGGAATTGTGTGGGAGGTAAGGAAGTAGAAATAAATATCTACTACTTTTTCTAGAACTTTAAGAGTGACAAGGAAGAGATAAGAGGCAGTAGCTTTAGGGGTAGGAATAAAAAGAGAGAATTTTTTTTTTCAGGTTGGTGAGAGCTAAGTATGTTTCTGTATGGAGAGGAAGGATGTAAGAGAGGAAGAGATGTTTTATTGGTCTCTCTCTTTTTTTCCCCCAAATAACAAGCATTTATTTTTTTCCTCTCTCACCTTTCCCCTCACTGGGGGAAGAAAGCCCACAAAACCCTTCTAACACATATATACAATCAAGTTAAGCAGATTCCCGCATTGACCATGTACAAAAATACATGTCCCATTCTCCTTGGGAAGAAATTGAAGATGAGCGAGATGGAGCAATCAGGGCAACGTACCAAAGAAGGTGTGAGTAGATGGCATCGGGGCAAAGCTGTAACAGAAACAGAGCAAGGACAGTTCCTCACTTTTTAAAATTTTTTACTAAAAATTGTGAGAATTTTGTTTATATATTTGCTCTGTTTAGTGTTTATCTTGAAATTTTTACTAAACTAGAAAATGAAAGGTCTTTGCAGCTTAATGGAAGGGATGGCTCATAGGATCTCCTCTGACAGGAAGGGTTTGGTTTTATCATGAGTCCAGAAGCAACAAAAAACATTGTTTAATGGGACATTTGGTCATCTCATATTGCAGTGCTCATCTTAAGCACTTTCAAAAGTATGACAAGGAAAAGACTTTCACCTCTATACGCTAATATCTGGAGTAGAAAATGAGAAGGAAAGGGAAATTCTGAAAAGAACTCTTGAAAATCTTCCCTATTAAATCCAAACACTTAATAATTGTAGTGCAGAGGTGAGCATGGGAGGTGTTGGAAATTATGGCTAAGAAATAAGAAACAAAAAAGTCCAAAATTCTGTATACCACACACAAGACTCAGTTATGTGTATCATGAATACGTTCTTGGAGAAAAGAGTCTAGAGCAGCAGTTCTCAACCTGTGGGTCGTGACCCCTTTGGGGGTCAAACAACCCTTTTACAGGGGTTGCCTAAGACCATCGGAAAACACATATTTCTCATGGTCTTAGGAACTGAGACACCACCGCTCTATCCATCTCCCGAAGGGTCCACCCACATGCAGATACTCCCACATACGAGTATTAAAGGGTCCTGGCATTAGGAAGGTTGAGAACCACTGGTCTAGAGGTTCTGGACATGGCAAGAACCACATTGCATAACAAAAATTAAAACTGATTATTATTTAATTGGAAATTATTCATTCCTGATATTGATTTAATTCTGGAATCAGCTGTGTACGATCAGACCACCCATTTGTTAGACAAAAGGTCAAATGCAAAACTAGATTAAAAATGAGAAAGTAAATCTAGCATCTGGTTAAAACAATTTTAATTGAACCAATTTAAATAAGTTTCTGACCCTTATTTTTGAAAATAAGGAATGGATAGTGAAATGTATGTCGACACAGATTATAACCATTTCCTAAATAAACTTACCCAATGTAAATCAGTTTTCATGATGAGAACAAAAGAACCTAGAAACCCCCTAAGCCAGTAAAACTTTTATCTTCTTGTCAAATAAAAAAATACAACATCCAAAGACAATAACCAGTTTAGATTCATTTTAAAAGTCCATAAGGAGGAGGAAGATGGTTGAAGATGATGGACCTTATTACTTAATAAAATAGTGAGAAGCAATGGAGGGAAAACAAGTTTAAAGAAAGTTTGGCAAAAGAACCATTTAAGCAAAGACATCTGGAGGGTATTTAAAGATGAAACTGGAAGGAGGCCGACAAACCTTAATTCAATAAAAATAGTAATTAATGCAGACTGTGCAAGTAAAATATGTTTATTTCAGTGGAGACTTGTTAATGACATCCATGAATATCGAGGTCAAAGAAATTGGAAGGAGGGGACAAAAATAGGTAAACACAGAAAAGCTCTATAAAGATTTATATATCGCTGTGTGACCTTGGGCAAGTCACTTAACCCCAATTGCCCCTCCAAAAAAAAAGATTGATATAATAAAATCTTTTTGCCATCAAGGACAGTGAAGACACTACATTTGGACTTCAAACTCCAGGCCCAGATGGACAATGTGAAGATGGCAGTGGCGCTGTAGAGAAGAAAAATGAGAAGAACAGCTTCTCTAGACCCAGTAGACGTAGAGAAGGTCCATCCTGGAGGTGGCATGATTTTGAGGGATAGAGTCTCAAGGTTTTCTGAAAGAGGAGGATACCAAAGGTATAGGAAAAAAATCTTGGATCTCATTATTTAAAAAAAAACCAAATAAACTTGAGAATATCTATAATTACCAACTCATATGCTGACTTTCCCATCTTTGAAATATTTTTTTATGAGAATAATCCACACACACATTGAGGTCACCTTTGATGAAGGTTTGCAAAGGGAACGTATTGAAATCTTCCATAATTGATGTTCTGTGCAGACCATATTTTTGCAGTTATACAGTTGACTGAAAGACATAGAGAATACAGGTTTTATTGGCACTTGTTTGCTAATTAATAAAAGCATTTGATGTAGTAAAACAAAATGCTGCCTTAGAGGCTCTCCTCCAATTAGGTGCACATGTCAAAATCATATAAGATTTCTTATGTAGGAACAGAGATCATTTTAGACAACCCTCTGTTCCTATCAAGCAAAGCATGAAATGGAGATGTAGGCTTGCCAAAGGCGTTTCCTTCTACAACGGAAGATGGCTGGTGCAGGCGCCAAAGGGAAAAGGGAGTCTCTATTGCTGTAGAGATCCTCCAGGTGCTCCTGTTTGTAGATGACATTGTACTAATTGCACGAAACCCCAGGACATTGTAGGGCCTCCTCAATGAAAAGAGATGGGGGGAAGGGAATAAACATTCATTAAGGGCCTAATGTGTGTCAGGCACCATGCTAAGTGCTTTTACAAAGCTCACTTGCTCTTCACAACAGCCTTTGAAGTAGATGCTATTAATATCCCCATTTTACAGATGAGAGAACCAACGCAAACAGGTTAAATGACTTGCTCAGGGTCACTCAGCTAGTCACTGGTATCTGTGACCAGATTCATAGTTAGGTTTTCCTGACTCCAGACCCAAGCACTGTCCTCTGTGCCATCTAGCTGCCCTTGTGAGACAAACAATCACTTAAAAGAATTCAGCCTAAGTATCCATATAGGAAAAACCAAATGGATAAAAAGCCTGTTGGTTAGCCTATGACACGTATTTGGATAGATAACCCATAGAATTAGTCTGTCAGTACATATATTTTAGACAGCTACTGCAAATGGACAATGAGCAGGCCCAAGAATTGAGCAGCAGGAGATCAAGGTGGATTACTTTGGGAAATTTCACAGTTCGTTTAATGAACAAGCTTCTTGCTGAAACGTGGCTATTTTCTTAATATCAGCATTCTTCTGGTGATATTCCATCACAATTCATGGAATAGCACAGTCTTTGAGGAATCCCTCAGAGAAACAAGTGGCTAGAAAAAAGGATGGGCCAGTCACAAAGCAAAGTAAGAGAGAGGTAACCAGTGGTATCCATGCAGTGAATGTTAAGAGAAAGGCACTTAGTTGCTGACTACTTGTAGCAGATTATGGGAGGATAAGGACGAGAGTCACTTAAGATGGGCAGGCTTAAATGCGTTCAGATTTCCAGAGTATGGACAGCATAATGTGTGTCAGGAACACTAGATGTAAAGAATAAATGGAGTTGGCTGTGTTTATTCTATTTGGGATTGGTCACTTAGTCTGGATATGTAGATTTTGTTTATTCATTAATTCTGGTCCTTAACACACTTGACTTTCTATCTCTTAAAACTTCCAGATTTTGCCTAATTATCCGTAAATGGAGAATAGTAAAACAAAAAATAGCAAAAACAAACCAAAAATTCTAAGAATATGTATGGGTACCAGTTATTTTATTTATTTTTGAAGATACCAACACATATTTAATATTACATAATAAATTTGTGATAACGAAGTTAAAAAAATGCACTTTGTGAAATCTTCAGTGATCAGTGTAACTTCCTTGGAGGCTCCACCAGACCAATCTACTGCTCAAAGCTTCAGAGATTGCTAGAGTTGGAAGAAGGGACCTTACAGGGCATTTAGTCCAGAGGTGTCAGATTCTGAGTCATCATGCACCCCACAGGGATCCGTTTCTCTTGGAGTTTGACTCCACTGATCTAGTCTATCCCTAAAGCTAGATCATTTAACTCAGATCTATCATTTGGATTCCTGGAATTGGTGGACTTTCTGAATGTTTGTCCATTGAGTAGAACTATGCCATCTTTTTACCCCCCATTTTTGCTATTAAAAGTTCAGCCTCTGCTTCCAGTTATTTTATGCACACTTTTCTGACACAGACTGATTGTGTTCCACACGTGACCAGACAGGTTCATCCATTGATTCTAGACCAATAAGAAGCCAACCTTTTAGTCACATGACCATTTTGACATTCTGCTGCAGTTTTCTGATTTTGTGATTTTCCATATTTGTTGAATATACATCCCATATACAACCTGGCAGTAAAGTGGACAGTTTTTTGTGTGTATGTTTATTAACCCATTATAACATTTTTCTTTCTGGAACCCACTGAGCTATTTCTTGGTACCCAAGGGTTTCTTAGAACATAGCTTGAGAAATACTAATATGTAACTACTTCCTTACAAGTGTCAGTCTAACAACAGAATTTGTGTCCTTTTTGCTTTTTGTAAAACCATTAATATTTGGGTGGCACTTAACAATGAAAACTAGAAATGCAGTGATTTCTAAGAGCATTTTCTAACAACAATAATAATTTGTACTTATATGGCATTTTCAAGTTTACAAAGCATTTACCTACCTTATCTCATTTGATCCAATCTCATTTGGTGACTGAATGTATGAGGCAGAATGTCCTGTGATCTAATCCTTTCCCAAGGTTACATTTGCTCTCTTTCTCCTTTGAAGAGAGAAAAATCAGTTGCTGTCAGCTGGTAAGAAGGAACCTAGATTCCAGTCATGTCTCCCAGTTTCTTCTTCTTTTTTTTTTCTCTGCTACTCTCAGAAGCTGTTTTACAGCCAGAAGTATTTTAAAACATTGAAGGAAATAGAACAGAGGAATGTCCCACTTGTAGCAAAACATGCTTCCTGCTTTGACAGGCACTTAAAATTGGGAAGGAGAGTGAAGGTCTGCTAGCACGATTCCCTCTATAATATCCTTGCCTCCACTTCCTCTTTTGGACAGCTTCTATTGTCAGGGAGTTTTTTCTTAGTTCCGCCAAAATCTGCCTCTGTGGTTTCCTGACTCTGCGCTCTGTGTCCATAAAGAACGAGTCCAGTCTGTCTTCCAAAGGGCTGCCCTTTACATTATTGAAAGTCCCTCCTAAGTGTTCTCTTTTCCAGTCTAATCATCTGCTTTCAACTGCTCCTTGAATCAAAGAGTTTCCAGTCTACACACTGTCCTGATTGCCTTCCTTTGGGCAGATTCCAAGTGTCCTTCCTAAAATGGGTCATCTACACCTGAACAGACTACAGGTTCCCACCCCTGGAACAGAGGATTCTATTTGGGATGTGAATAAAACTAAATACTGTGTCACAGAGCTAGAACTGCCCTCCTTTGGGACACAATTTCTTTTTTAACATAGCCAAAGATTGCATTCACTGTTTGACCTGCCATGTCATGCTGCTTACTCATTTGGATCTTTCTGGTCTATTAAAATACCCAGATTATTTTCACATGGTATGTTGTGGCTATTACTCCATTGTTTAATCTTCAGCGAGCAGATTCTTGACTTGCAGCTGAAACCTCCCATGTGTGATCTCCCCCACCTCTATGTATGATGCTCAGGAGCAAGGACTATCTTAGTTTTTTATTTGTATCACTAGCACTTAGCACGTAGTAAACACTTATTTGTTAATTCAGTTCTCTAATATAAATAGCAATTGCTGTCATCTGTGAGAAGTGCTTAGGCAGAAATCCAACTTCCAGCCACTTCTTGCCTCACTGTAAATATTCCTATATATATGGGAACTTTCTTGTCAATGGCCTCCTTGGGGTATAAGCCCTAGAATTTTGTCCTAGGTTCTTACTTCTCCTCCATTTTGGTTTTTTAAGAAGGAATGGTCAAAACCTCCCAAGATGTTTATCATTTAAATGTCACCAATTTAGTCTTCCTTTGTTAGTCCTGTCTAGGTTAGTAGTTACCGTCATTATGTCCTCCATCTTTTGAAGAATGAAATTATTATTATAGTTAGGAATTTTTGCATCTCCAGACTAGGCCACTGGTATTCATTAAGCATTTACTATGTACTAGGCCCTGTGCTGAGTTTGGCAGACAAATGAAAAGAGACAGTCTCTGCCCTTGAGGAGCTTTGTTTTTGTGGGGGAAGACCACAAATAACAGGGAATGGGGGAAAAGTGGGAGAGGAGGGGAGAGATTGGAGGAGAGGAAGAATATACCATCATAGCTGAGTGGTGTTAAAGTTAGAGAGTCAGCTTTACAGAAGAGAAGAAAACGAAGATTGGCCAGCATGGGTCCCTCTTCAAAGCCAGAGGCACCATGTGGAACTCACTAATGGGAGAAGGGAGCTGGCATAGCAGATGAATATTCCAGGATGAGGAGGCCCCAGGTGCTGAGGGAAGTTCCAGAGTAAAACCGTAGCAGAGGCAGGTATTGAAGGCTAGAAAGACTAAAGCACATTCAGGAGGGAAATGAAAGTTGACTGGCCTAGCCTTTTCTCCAACATGGCAGCTCCAAGAGCAATTCCTCAGTGAGATGAAAGGCAGTACAGTGCCGTATACATCTTTGTGTTCAGTTGTGTCGAACTCTTCAAGGCCCTGTGGACCTCTTTCTTGGCAGACATGCGGCTTTCTTGGCAGACATACTGGAGTGCTTTGTCATTTCCTTCTCCGCTGGCAGACAGAGTAAGTGAGTTGGCCAAGGCCACAAGCTAGGAAGTTTCTGAGACTGGATCTGAATTCAGGCCTTTCTGACTCCAAGCCTAATGTTCTATCCCTTGATTGTACCATGTCACTGCCATTGTACATACACCAGTTAATAAATGATGGTTGAATTGAATTGAATATTTAAATGCCATATCATGATTATATTATACTTCTGTTGCCAAATCTTATTCTATTTGCCCTTCTTTTTAGGAATAATAATGTTATATTGCAAATGACTGATAGGAAATCCTGTTTTTCTCCTCTAGGACTTAGAGGAATTCTGCTTTCGATTTTGCATCAATCATTTGACTGTAGTTACACAAACTTCCGGCTTCGCAGAAATGGACCATGATCTCCTGAAGAGCTTCATCAGTAAGGCAAGCCGAGTCGGAGCCTTTAAAAATTGATCCATGACTGCAGCCGGTCCTTTCCAGTCCCCGTACAGAAACTTGAGAAGAACAGCCTTCACTTAATTAATGGCTTGATCAGTTATCCCTAGCAGAGTACACACCTTCTGAGGACAGACAGACATGCAGTGGGAGTCGACTCTTCTCTCTCGGTCCACCTGCCCAAGTCCAGCATTCACATAGAACGTTGAAAATGAGCAGCTGCCGTCATTTCCACCCCAGGTTCAAGCACTCTACGTGTCGCAAACCCTTTATGAGCTTTTTCACTCTTCCTTTTCAGATCACTTATGACAGAACACCTTTATGTTCGGTTTTGGCAACAACAGCCTTGGGTCATAGGGTTTTGTGCAAGATGTTTCGTTACAATACAGGTCAACATCATTCTGATGGCTTAACAGGGACAGAGGTCGTCCATTTTCTTTAGGCCCAGAATTTGGATCCTGAAGACAGCTACTTCTGGGTCACCGCAATGAAGGAGAAAACAATACATAACAATTAGAAATCATGGTCTATGTTCGAACAGTTGTGGTCAAGAGTCAAGTTCCTCTGGTACAGTTTTCTAGAGATAATGACTAATTCTCTCACATTCATTAGCTTTCCTAAAGGCCTCATCACTGAAAGAATCAAAGTCCCAAGGGCTAACTTTACTATGTTATTTGTTTTGTTTGTTTTATAAACTGGGTCATGAATTCCTCAAAAGGAGATATTAAATATGAAGCCTTGATTCTGAATGAATGTTATTCTGAGCTCATCTGCCTTACATATGACAAAAGTATCTTTTGTTTCTCTTTGGGTTGACAGAGATGTTCTTCCCTGCACAGGGATGATTACCATCATGTATATTCCTTCAGGCTTTTGTGTTACTCTGAAACAGGTCAGTCATACTGGAACCAAAAATTGGACTTTAATTTTAATGGCAGAAAAGGACCCAGTATATTCATTTTTTTATAGAGATGACTGACAAGATAGATGTTCAGATTCCAATTTAAATCAAGTTATCTAATTGCAGAATTGAAACCCGAATGGAAACTAACAAGAAAATAGAAAAAGTACAGGTCCCAACACCATATTCTGTAAAGGGGAACATTTTAGAGTTAGAAATTGCATCCTCTACTGATCTCATATTGGATAAGAAAGTGCTTCTCTACAGATAATAGTAGAATAAGTGTTTTTTGCCCAAGAAGAGAAAAATGAAAAATACTAGCAGTTCCTTGCCTCTTACATGCAAATAAATCCATCTGGTATCTGCTATTTGTGTTTTCTTTTTTACAACAATTATTTCAATAGCAGGGAGTTTCAGAGAAGTTGAACATTATAACATGTATGATTTAGCAAAAAGATCATAAGCACCATTCATTTTAGTGCTGATGATCTCTCACCTGCTATGGTCAATTCTGACCTCTTGATTTCTGCTTTTAAGCACAATATATGTGTGTGATACATGAGATGTGCAAATTTAGAGTCTCTCCACTCCAAATGTTTAAATAGAGTATTTGTGCCTGACCTATGGTAGAGCCTTCCAAGCTCATATTGGTCTGACCATAGTGGTGTGATTTTGGTCCTCTTTGAGAACGAAGGACAATAACCAACCATGTATGCATGTATGCGTGTGTGTGTATGTATTTTATATATATATATATATACACACACATATATATACATACATACATATACATATTCTACACATACATGTATGCATTAGTAGAGTTTTTAAGGTATTAAAGTCTTAAAATGACACTCAGACTTTAGGGATGACTGGTATACATCCACACGACATAGACGTTATGTGGACAGATCTCATTCTCTCATTTTGTTGGTTAAATTATTGATGTATCAGTTTCCCTGGCTTTTATAAGTGGCTTATAGATCACTACTAAAGAAACATTCAGATCTGTGGGAACTGCTGTTTATTTCCACCTTTTATCCAAAGCAGCAGGTTGGGAGGTCTCATAGCCATCTATTATAGCTTCCTCTCTGGGGTCCAGAGAAGGTGAGGCCAATGAGAAGGCCCCCAGATCTCTTCTCACCTTTGTTTCATCTGAGTTATCAGTGTCACCTTGCTACATCTGTTGTTCAGTCATTTCAGTCGTGTCTGAATCTTCATTTGGGGTTTTCTTGGCAAAAGTACTGGAGTGGTTGACTGTTTCCTTCTCCAGCTCATTTTACGGATAAGGAAACTGAGGCACAGGGGGAAGTGACTTGCCTGGGGTCACACATCTAGTGTCTGAGGCCAGATTTGAATTCAGAAAGATGACTTTTCCTGGCTCTAGGCTCAGCACTCTATCCACTGAGCCACTTGGCTGATCTGTTAGAAGATAGTCAATGCTTTCTTGTAACCTTTTATTGACTATTTCAAGTCAAAATAAGGACATTCAAGGGAGACCAAAAAGAAGCTGTCTTTGATTTGCTCTTTGTCAGTGTTCTTTTTTTTTTTTTTTGCTTTTTTTTTTTGGAGGGCAGTTGGGGTTAAGTGACTTGCCCAAGGTCACACGGCTAGATTTTTGTGTTCAGTGTCTGAGGCCAAATTTGAACTCAGGTCCTCCTGACTCCAAGGCTGGTGCTCTATTCGCTGTGCCACCTAGCCGCCCCTGTGAGTGTTCTTCTTAAAAAGCATATTGTGGGGGTGAGGGGAGGGAGAAGGTTGGGCACATCTTTACCCACTGTGTAGACCAGAGCTGCACAACTTGGCAGTAGGTAGGGGCCAAAATTAAAGCAGGCTGAACTTTGGGGTGCAGATAGGTTAGACAAGAGACAGATTGATGATGGTTGGTTGCCATGGGTCACTTGACAGCAGGAGAGAGTGTGCAGTGACAACCTTACGTTTTTCGTGGGCTGCCAGAAATCCTTTGGCAGGCCACAAGTGACCCGTGGACCACACATGTTGTGCAGGCCTGCTGTAGACAACGCTATACATATGCATCTGGCACCACCTTCCTTTGCTGAGTATTTCAAGTACTTCTTATCTTTGTATGGTTTGTGCTGCTAGCTTGCAACACTACTATTTTGTGTGAAAGAAATAGGGGCTTAATAAATACTTCTTGACTGTAAGGTAGCAAGGACTGCAAAGTATATTTTGGTTTGTTAATAGACATATATCCTGTTGATCATGAGAACTAGATGACCTTAAAAGGCTCTTTCAGTCTAATAC
>CM053596.1:79678762-79694126 GCA_028646575.1 Pseudocheirus occidentalis | reverse complement strand
TGCGGGGGGGAGTGGGGGGGGTGAAGTTGGGGGGGACAGGGAAGCAGGTTGTAGGCAATAGAGATTTCCTGGTTTTGCATATAATCCTTTTTATCCACTCTACTTTGTATGTGGAAATAGTCTTTCATTTTGGGGAAGGAGTTGATTAAATTGACATTTAAAACATTAAAAAGAAAAGGCAGATCAAAAAAGGAGGGTGGATAGGGAAGCCATTTTGCTTCCTTACTACTCTGGGGAGAGTTGGGGTTAGAACCTCCACCTTGTTTCTTTTGTTTACTCACAACTGCTTCATGGTTAGATTCATTTTTTCAATGGGGCAAGATATCTTGGAAGAAAGGAAACAAACTTTATGCAACTACTCTGTGCCAGGCATTTATTTCTGCTTTACAAATATTACCACATTCAATCCTCACAAAAACTTGGGAGGTATGTGTGTGTTATCATTATTTTACAGTAAAGAGACAGATAGCTGTTGAGTGACTTACCCAGGGTCACACAGGTAGTATCTGAGGTCACATCTGAACTCAGGTTTTTCTGATCTCAGGCCTAGTACTCAATTCACTGCACCACCTGGCTTACCTATGATAGAGCGCTGGGTGATAGTGAAGTTAAAAATCAAATTTTATTTCCCAGTGGCAGAAGTGTTATTTAAAATATATAGGGAAACAAAACCTTTTTTTGGACTAAAGAGAAAGTGCCCATTGCCCCTGTGGATTGGTATAATACTTTCTTTGAACAACTAGATACCAAAAATTATTCTAACTTCTCTTAACTTCACTGGAAAAGTTGGGTTGCCAAGATAAGGAAAATTAAAGTTAATTATCCTTTTGTATTTGGCTTCTAGGGGGAGAGATAAGTGAAATTTTAATCTTTAAACATGTGCTTTGATCACAGAGGGACCTTTTAACAGATTTTTTGAATGGGGTTAAATGCTAATGGATACAGACACTAAAAGTCTACAGGTGGAAAGCATGCTTTCTGATCCACAGCCTCATTCTGGACAATGCCCTTGAGCTCTGTAGAAATTAAGGCTATAAAATCATAAATGGGAATTAGAGCAGGTGGTTAAAAAATTCTTCGGGCCTTACATGATTACTCCCCCCATCCCCCGTGCTACTTTCTGGGTAGGGGAATGACTTCAAGTAATGGGAACCTTGAGGAGCTTATGGAGTAGCAAGAGAAATGCAAACTGCAAGCCCATGAATCCCTTCAATAATGCCTCATGAGAGCATACTCTGATAGGTGTGACAATATCAGTTGCAGAATTCCATCTACTGGGAGACATTCCAGATGATTCTGTTGCAAAATCAGTTGAACTAATTTGAGCACTGTCTGGCTGTCTGTCTCTCTCTGTCTCTCTCCCTCCCTCCTCTTTCCTCCACCCTCTTCTTCCCTGTCTCTCTCCCAGTCTGTCTCTATTTTTCTCTCTGTGTCTCTCTCTTTCCCTGTCTCTGTCACTCTCTTTTCTTCTCTCCCATGGTGGTGAGAGTGTAACGTTACTTTTTCATGTAAACAATTTTGGGTATGCCTTTTAAAACTGGGATAATTATGGTTGACGATCAGCCTGTTAGTGTTAGTAAAATTGTACTGGGACATCTGGGGCCAGGGTAGTAAGGGTCTTTCTCTAACAGAACTAAGGATATCCCTGAAAACCTCTTCCTCACATGTCAGTTTGCAAATAAACATTAAGTGCCTACTTTCTGTCAGACACTGTAAGTGCTCATTACTACTCACCTGGTTGTAAACAAGCCTCTAAGGCTTTGTGTCTAGATAGAGGGACTTTTGGAATGTGTGACTTTAGGGTAAAAGCTATTCCTCTCAGGCTCAGGCTGTTTTTTCCTTAGGACTATGGAGTCAAGAGTTTAGTGAGTCAGGGAGACGGGGGAACAAGAAGCCATTTGCCAGAGTCACTGTGGCTTGGAAAGGGGCAGGGCAGCAAGGTGGGGCAAACACAAGATTACTAGATAATGTCAGTTACTATTATACCAAGGGACCCTCAATGGCTTCATAGGAATACTCCAATTTCTTTTGGGGTGTTTAAGGGGCAAACCACTAAGGGAAGGAATACTGCTGATTCACATAGAGGTGAGTGGAAGACACGTCTGAGTCTCACTTGTGACCAACTAGGAGGAATCTATTATGGTCAACAGATATAAGTCCTGGGGAATCAGTACCTGTATGGACATTTGCAATAGCTTCTTTGCCTGGGTAGGGAGGGCTAAATGGAAGTTCTTAAGGATGCTAGAACCATCCTGTGTAGTTAACATTAAACAAAGTGAGGTCCCAGAGTGGGACGAAAGATATTTCCTACTTAGTAGGGGAGATGAAAGCAGCCAGAGTATTTTGTTATATTCCTGACCTTGTTAGCTTGGTAGACCAGGTAGCCAAAGTGCTATGTCTGTGGTATGGGGTTCTTGGGTTCCTTGCTACCATTCATGTAGCTGACACCATTCAGAAACAGTTTACTTTTACTTGAGAAGGAGTTCAATATACTTTCACCATTTTTCATCAGGATTATTTGAATTCTCCATGTTGTTACAGTTTGGTAGACCTGAAAGAGGCCCCATTTACTGAGGACATTTATGTCTACCATTTTATTCATAATGTGACATCCACTCGACTAGATGGGGCCATTATGCCAGAGGATCTAGACTGGGTGGTGATTCATATAAAAAGGGAGGATGAAAAATCAACTCTCAGAAAATTCAGGGTCTAACTGGCTCAGTTATATTTTTTTATGAATCCCTTGCATAGGGAGAACCCAGAAGATAACAGATGTATTCCATAAAAAGGTATTGATACTTGCTCTCCCACAAACTAAAAATGAAATGCAGACATTTATTGGACTTTTTAGATATTATTCCTGATCTGGATGTTTTGATGGTCCCTGTTTACTGAGTTACTTGTTAAATAAGTTCATTGCTTTTTCAGTGGGAAATAGAACAAGTTTATAACCTTGGAAGAACTGAGGTGGGCCGTCCAGTAGTGTCTTCCCTTGGGTCTTTATAATCGTATAGAGCCTATGTTCCTGGAGGTCTCTGTTCAAAAAGACCAGACTAACACCTTTGGCATGCAACAAGGGGTGGTGGGACCAAATGCCCATTAATGGCTTTGGGCGCTATAAGCGCTCTGAAGTGGTCTCTTGTTACGCTATATTTGAGAAACAAAGATTTGCATATTGCTGCATCCTTGTTGCTGCTGGATGGATGATATAGGGTCACACTATTACCCTTTACTCAGTTGCGAGATGAGTTGAATAATACAAAATGAGTCCTCGAACAAGATAAGCTTTCACTGTTAAATGGAAATGGTACCTCCAAGATGATGCTCACCTGGGCCTATGGGGTGTGAGTGCCCTTTATGAACAGGCTGTGACATTACTGGAGGGTGAGACCTCCCGGACCAGACCAAATGTTTTGGCTCTTCTAGCTCAATGTGCCACTGCCTATGATCTAGCTGTTGAGGACTGTTCTGCTTGTTTCACTGCAAACCATGAGGAAGGTCTACATAATTGGACCCCAGCAGCTATTAATCTGGTAACCAAAGGCACGTTAATGGGTAGAGTCTTGGTAAGGTCTCCCAGTGGGTCAAGTTGTATGACTTAAGAGCAGACAGGATTTTTATTTATACTGATTCCTAGGCAATGGCTATAGGTTTGGCTGAGTGGTCTGGGACCTGGAGGAAACAGAATTCAGTAATTAAAGGTCAGGACCAATAGAATTTTTCTGCTGCCTCCCACCATATATGATTGTGACCCCACAGCTATAATAATGGGGAAGGGATCTACCTTGCTTTTTGCTCTCAATGGGTCCAGGACATATCAGTGTTTCTCAGAACCCTGGTCCTTCCAGACCAGTCCCTGCAATTATTACCTAAGGAAGCAACTCTTGTGGGGAAGAGGCCCACTTCCCATGTGCTGACACCCTTAGGACAGGCAAGGAAGTCTAGCTGAAGCAGCAAGACACCCTGAGGGAGACAGGAGGAGCATGTGCCAGGCAATTTAAATCACATTTAGCTTGACCATCACCACTCCTCAGATATCAATGGAGATAGTCCCAGAGCCTAATCTTAAAAGCTTTGGGAATAGCAATTCCCCCTTACCCCGAACCCCCTTAGACTGCTGGCTCTGTTTCTCGTGTGCACAGCCATTATTAAGGGGACACAGTGGAGAAGAGGCCTACCTTCTCAGCTGCCACCAATGGGTAGGGAAGCCCAAGAACCCCAGCTGGCCTGGCTATTGCTTCTGCAGGTGTAGGAGCCCCAGCTTCCTTGGCAACCATGGCTACTAATGGCCCAGAGAAGACAGGTCTTAGCACTAAAACACTTGGCACCATCAGAATGCTTCACACCACAAATGGAGTGGAAGAGGCATTACCACCTGCTTTGCTGTAGCACTGTAAGGTCTGTGGGACTCTGACATCTGACCTCCAGCTGAAGCCTTCCACGTACATTGTCTCCCCAGACAGAACTCCTTGGGGGCAAGGACTGACTTTTCTACATCCCCAGCTCTTAGCACACAGTCAGCACATAGTGCTATGCACATACCTGATGCTTTTTCCTTTTATCCTTCTCGCACATTAAGGTCTATAAGAAGCATATTTGGGGGTGTATGTGAGTCACAGACCCTTTTGGCAGTCTGGTAAAGACCTCCCTTTGTCTCAGAATAATGTCTGTTGTCTACCCTCATAACTTAAGTAAAAGCTAAATTTCAACGGGAGGTTAATGAAAATTAAGGTGTAAATCTTTTTCTAACTAATTTCACAGAGTCCTTGAAATCTGAGGATCCCTTGAAAAGGGTGGGTTGTGTCTGGACCACAAATTAAGAAACCTCTATATACTAATCTCAAAAATCCTCCTTAGAAGGAGCATAGAATCATAGATTTAGAAGAGACCTTAGAGGTCATCAGACCTAACTAACCCCAAGAGCTCTAGGTATGTGAAGTCATTTGCTCAAAGTCATACTGGTACTGACAGTACCAGAATTTGAACCCAGGACCCCTGAATCCAAATCTCTTGGTCAGTATGATGCGATTCCATGTAGTTCTTGACGTACCTCTGTTGACTGACAAATTGATTATACTGACCCTTGTTCTCTATCCTAGGGACCCATTTTTTACTGTGAAGAATGGTTGGAATTGGATAGTTGCTTTTTGTTGAGTTTTCCGTATTTCCTATCATCTCCATGCAGTTGGTATCATAGACCACTAGAACAGACTTTGAAAACAGCAGCCTTGCAGTCATATCCCTGAGTGTCTGGGCTGGAGTTCCTATTTCCTAGGATCTTCTTTGTGATAAATCAGCACTCTACTCCCGACAGTGTTTTGGATCCAGCTATTAGGAGGACTCTCTTGATCCATATAGATTACTGATGGATATAGTCCCAGCTGTTCCTTACCAGCCCTTCTCTCTATCTTCCTGTGCAGTGTTACCTGGGCCTCAAGGTTCCCACCCTCTCAGAGTGTTCTTCATAGCCAGGGGAAACAGTTCAAGGTTCCAACTTTCTTTCATCCAAGAATGGTTCAGAGAGCTCCTTCCCAGAAATGGTTTGGGGGACCAAAGGGGCTTTATTTTATTATTATTATAGTATATATTAATTAATTTATATATTATATAATTTATTTACTATGAGGGGCTTTACTTTTCAGTTATGTTGGGGAGATGAAATTGTCTTTTTACAACAATAATGAGAGGGAGTTTATTTTGATAAAGAGGTTCCTTAAGGAGCATTGTACTAAGCAATGAGACAGTCCCTTTTGCCTGGCCATAATCTTGAGCACTTGGATAAAAGAGAAAGGAAGTTTTCAACACCAACCCCTCACCATCCCCAAAGTGAGGTAGTCTCTCAGAAGACACCTCTTTTGATTGGAGAGGGATGGTGGATGGCAGTACAAAGTGAATAGCATTATCATTTAGGGCCTGTGATGTGTGGCATTCAAGAAGTTTGTGACCTCTTATCCATTTTAATTCAAATGTTCCAGACCTATGGCAGGGACCAGTGATAACATGTCTGTCATTTCGTTCAGTGGATCTATTTCGCTCCTGGCTGTCATGTCTTACTTTATGCACAGAAGACTTTTGTGAACTGCCCTTGACTTTATTCCTCAACTGTCTTAAAAAGGCTTTTGTGTATTGTTCTATGTTCTTAAATTTGCGTTGAACTCCTCCTGCTTATGCTAGGGTTGATTTGGGGTTATTTTAGGGTTGAAAGTACTCCTAAAATTTTGGGGGGACTTTAACACCAAGAAGTTAAATAAAATCAACTCTTACTTTATGCAGGCTAGGCTAGATTTTTAAACGGGCAAGGAGACCATTTTGCTTTCTTGTATCATAAAAGGCCAGCCCAGGGGGACTTAGGGTTAAACTGAAAAATAGTATTATAATATTATAGTTGATTTTGATCACAATTAAAAGTTGTTCTATCAAAAACAATGACAATGAAAATAATGGTAACAATAAAAGTAACCAGCATTTATGTTTTAAAGTTTACAAAGTGCTTTACAAATATTATCTCATTTTATTTTCACGTCAACTCTGGGAAGTAGGTGCTATTGTCATCATCTCCATTTCACAGGCTGAGAGAACTAAAACAGGTTGAGTGACTTGTCCAGGATCATATAATGGCTAAGTGTCTGAGGCAGGATTTGAACTCAGGTTTTCCTGACTCCAGGTCCAGGGGATCTATCAAGTATATAACCTCGTTGCCTCTGCCACCCATGTATCAGACTTCAAGCCTATAAAAGTTTTTCTTCTTTACCCTTTTATCTGCTCATATGTCAATTTCAGAGGCAACATTTTTTTTTAGAGGAAAGAATATACCACTTACATTATGCATGCAATCAGACATCTCTCCTTACATAAGTTCAAGATAACAACAAACTTAGAAACAGCCCAAGATAAAAAATCTTCAATTTAAGCTTTATGATTAGGGGCTATGAAAATGAGGTGCTTTCGTGTTCTCAAATGACAGCATTTTAGAAATTAAAAATTCTAATTCTGAGAATTAGAAATTCTCATTCATCTCATATAATAAAGATACTCTTATTATTTTATCTGAATATTACATATATACACATGCACACATTTATGGAACACTCAAGAGAACACTATGAAGTCTCAATAGCTATTTTATTTTTAAGGAGCTAGTTATTATAGAAAATAGCAACATACACTTTAAAATGTACACTCTTTAACCCATATGAACAAAAAAAGTATCAAGCCACCAATGAGATACTTGCTGGCCCATTTAGGAATTTTACAATGTACATCTTTTAAGTTCATAAATCCTTAGCATTAATCCTAATGTAAGTATAGCAAAAGTATATGTAATTCTTTAACCTACAAAGTAAAGTGGCCTTCACAAAATCCATGTAAAAATGAGGGAATTGTGTATATGCTAATGCTTTTGTAAATATATCTGGAAAATCATCAAATATAACACAAAAGTTTGAAATTTAACTGCCCATGAAACAAAATTTCATTTCCTAACAAACAAGCTCCAGATCAGGGTAAGTGAATTAAAAAAAAAAGGCTCAGGATACATATACATACATACATACATACATACATATATATATATATGTATATACCAACTAAAAGTGATTTCTGTCAAAAGCTAGATGAAGCTAACTTTAAATATCACCTATTTTTAATTATCCTCTTTCTAAATAAGTTACTCACACAACATACTTTAAATATACCTTTGGGTGTCCCAAAAAGCATTTTTCCCACACACAAGATGCTTTAAATTGGAGCAGCTGCATAAAGTTCACCTCCATACATGAATGTCTAACCCTCAAGAAGGCTATCCCCCAAGATTTGTTTAGCTGTAATTTTAGGATGAAAGCATGTTTTGTAAAATGCAAGGGAGTGTTAGGTTATGCTGCTTAACAAAAAGAATAGTTGTCTTAAAAGATGAAAATCTAAAGCATGACTGAAGTTTAATAGTCATTCTAGAGGATACTTAAACCTTCCTTATTTCTGAAACTTGATGGAAGAACAATTATCATATGTTCCTTTGTTTAGGCAGATCTCTCAGAAACATAAAGGTAGAATTTCCTGTGGCTAACAGTGAAGTCAGCATCTGTAGTACACTTTAGGACCCAGAGTAAGATTAAAAGTGCACATGAACTATATTTTATTAGGAGCATAGTACTACACATGTCCCTTTTCAAGTACTCAGACTGGTACTTTATATATTCAGTAATGTGGCTGACATAAAAACCAATGGTGTTGTCATATGACCAGATTTCAAACACAAGTACAATGGAGGAGAAAAGCAAGAAGAAATGTTTCCTAGCGCTGAAGTATGGAGCCTGCATCAGTAGTACAGCAGCATCAGGAGTTTATACTTTGCTTTCTGCTTGTACTTGTGTTATGAGATTTGTAAAATAAACAAAGGGTGAGTGTATTAGATTCCAAGAGTAAAATATAATCTAATGTATAGAAAAATCAGTATTTTTTTCAAGTAATTCCTCTCATTTCCAATATCTATTTTGGCTGAAGAGTTCAGGATAACAAAAATGTATGGGCAATCAACCAACTTGCATTTGGAAGGTCAGAAAATCTCCCCAAGTGTGCTCACATTAAATTAAAAAAATACATAAATTAATAAAAGTGGCATACATCATACACATGCTACATCATAAGGCATAGTATTCAGAAGGATAATGGTAGGCGTGTCTGCACTGTCTTAATGCCCAATCTGCAAAGCACAACATTTTCTTTATACTTTAGAAATTGAAAATCTGCCACAAGTTTAAAGTGGCAATATTTGCATAAGACACTACATCTTGTACAAAAGCACTGTACATACTAGGACAACACTGTAAGTAACTCAGGGATCTCACACAAAATGCATGCCCCTAAAAGATGCCATCCCCCCACCCCCTGCCAAGCTGAAAGCTATATTTATACTACTTATGGTAGTAAACAGAAACCGGACAAAGTGTGCTACTCAGTAAAGGAAAGGCAATGAATGAGGACAAGAGGTACACACAGTGCTGAGCAAGGTCCTGAGAAGATTTTCATTTTTCCTCCTTGCTCGAGGTATCCATGCTATCATTCATTTTCTGCTTTTGCATTCTTGTACGAGTAGATGCTAAACAAAAACAAACAAAAACCATTAAGAATGTTAACAGTCAATCTGTTTGATAGGGGATCAATATACTATGGATTCCTATTGGACCAAACCCAACAACATAAAAAGCCTGAAGATTTTATTATACAAATACCTATTATACAAATTTCAGAACTCCCTAGACTCTTAGATAAATCCTAGAAAGTTGCTTGAGATCCATACAAGTTAAATGACCTGTCCAAAGCCATGTAGCTCACTGGAGTTAGAAGTGGGTTTTGAGCCCAAGTTCTTCTTGACTCTGAGCCTTACTCAGGGAGCCCTAACCACCATACCACAGCTGTTTCTAAGGAAATAAATACAGGAATAAATGGACTTAAAAAATAACCACCACATATTTACCACACAGTGAGGCAGCGCTAGAATTGAGAATATACTATTGTCTCAAACTGTTATACCTTATTTAAAGTATGCTGTGTAATAAAGTAATAGAGAATGCTAAAAATCAGACCAAATTACTCTGTGTGTGTGATACTCTCTGCTCTCCTAGAGAAGCAGATACAAACTGGCCACCTAAATCTCATGTCATAAACCACAGCTCCTGGCCACCAGGCTTGACCTTAAGTCACCCCTGAGCAGCATGCACTCCTCAAGCTAGTCCTGACTGTGCGTCTCCTCGGGCTGGGCCTCAGTATCTTGTGATAGCCTTTTTCTGGATTCACAGGGTTTGAAAAGTCTGAAGAATCACAGGAGTTTCTGAGCCTTAGGGGTTAAGTCTGCCTCTGGTGTAGAATTATTCAGCTGCTTATTTAGGCTCAGAGCACAAAGGCTTTGGACACGGTCCTAAAGAGAGAAGCTTGTTACTCATCTCTAACTGGGTCACCAGGAAATGAATTCACTATAGCAACTTAGTTCTACTTGCAGAACACATACAGACTTTCACGGAGAACTTTTTATTTTTAACTATAGGTGTGTAACCTCCAAAATTCATCACATGCTGGTAAACTGTATATTTATTAAATGGTCTCATATCTATTATTTTAAAAAAAACCAACCCAGGGACTATTTGAGAGCAAGCTAGTAGGTACAGTGGATAGAGTACCAGGCCTGAAGTCAGGAAGATTCATCTTTCAGAGTTTAAATTTGGCTTCAGACACTAGCTCTGTGACCCTAGGCAAGTCACTTAACCTGGTTTACCTCAGTTTCTTCATGAGTAAAATAAGCTGGAGTAGAAAATGGTAAACTATTCTTGTATCTTTGCAAGAAAATCTCAAGTGGGGTCATGAAGAGTCAGATATGACTGAAAAACAACTAAACCACATCTGGGAGTTAAAATTCTTAGTGTGAGTCAATGCAAAATACCAAAAGAGATAAAAGGTTGAAAATTTGCAAAATTTTATTCCATAAGGTCATGGAAAGAATAGTTTTGAAACTGATACATTCCAATATAAAAATCAAAATCTTACTACTTCTGGAGTGCCTTGGTGGCCCAGTGAATAGAGCACTGGCACTGAAGTCAGGAGGACCTGAGTTCAAATCCAGCCTCAGACACTTGACACACTTACTAGCTGTGTGACTTCGGGCAAGTCACTTAACCCCAACTACCCTCCAAAAAGAAAAAAAAAATGTCTATAGTTTTGTAGTTAAATTTCAGACAGTAAAGAAGTTTAAAACTAATTTATATGATAACTGAATTTTAAAACTTAAATGATTATTTTAATGTCTGTTCTTCCAGGGCCTTCACACACTGCTTTTCATATGACAACAGATGACTGCTGAATGAATGTTGGAACTGAAGAATAAATCTTTAAATTCTAAATACTTTTCCATCTATATACCTGCTATTACTAATCTAAAAATGCTTGCATGTAGCAAAAAAAGCAAATATCTTATACATAACAATGATCACATGCTAGTTTTATGCAACTATAACACACAGATATAAACACCAAACATCTTGCAACACTCTTCGAAAGGTTTCTGAATATAGTTATCTTAGTCTATTTCCTAACCAGAGCCATGCAGAATTAAGATGTAGCTAACCAATACTGTACTTTGTTAAAATTCCTACACGAAAAACTTTTAGGAAAAACACAAAAGGGGACAGTTCAGAAAAATGAAGGTTGACTTCTAGGAAATGAGGGAGTATAAAGTGAGCAAAACCAGAACAATTTATACAGTAACAATATTATAAAGACAAACTACTCTGAAAGATGTAGGAACTCTGGTCACTGCCATGACCAATAAAATTTGAGAGGACTCATGATAAAGCATGCTACTACCCCCATCCTGACGGAAAGGTGATGGATTCAGAGTGCAACTTGAGACATATTTTTGGCACATAACCAATGAATTTGTTTTGCTTGACTGTACATGTCTGTAGCTAAGAGTTTTGCTTTTCTCCATTCAAATGGGAGGAGGTGGGAGAGAAAAGGGAAAAATTTTCATTGATTGGAAAAAAAAATTACTTTTACTTTTTTTTTGCTTTTTGGAGGGCATTTGGGGTTAAGTGACTTGCCCAAAGTCACACGGCTAGTAAATGTGTCAAGTGTCTGAGGTCAGATTTGTACTCAGGTCCTCCTGACTCCAGGGCAAGTGCTCTATTCACTGTGTCACCTAGACACCCTTTATTTTCTTTTTTTTTCCTTTTCTTTGTTTTTTTTTTTCTAATTTAATTTAAAAAAAAGAAAGCATATAGAATAATGATCACTTTCCTCCTACAAGTGGTATACCTCACTGTTGTTCACAATAGATATAATTCTGGGGGCGGCTAGGTGGCACAGTGAATAGAGCACCAGCCCTGGAGTCAGGAGGACCTGAGTTCAAATCTGGCCTCAGCCACTTAACACAAAAACTAGCCGTGTGACCTTGGGCAAGTCACTTAACCCCAACTGCCCTCCAAAAAGATTAAAAAAAATTAAAGATATAATTCTGCAAAGTTGTATAAAAATAAAATTTTTATAAATTGGATATGATTTTAAGTATAGTAGGGTAAATTCCCCTGTATGAGAAATTTCATAGAGAGAATTTTTATAAAGAGAAGGGTTCTTTTACAACTTGGGTTGCTTGGAACTCTCCTTTGCCACTACCACATGTACATGTCAAATATTCCTTGATTACAGTAAACCGTAACCTCCTTGAGGACAAGTGAAGTCATTTTTTCAAATCTCTGTATCCCCTGAACCTAATATAGTAGGTGCTTAATAGATACCTGTTGAAGCACCCTTTACTTTTTCTAATCTCTATTTGCATCTCAGTTTCTAACATTACTGTACAGTTGTACCTCTTTAGCATCTACAAAGAAATTACACATACTTACTCATTTCTGCAAGTTTCTGTTGAAATTTGGATTCCCCAGGGAGATGTTTACTTCAGGAAAAAAAAAAGCAAAATATTTTGCTTGAGTAATATTATTGCATGCATATGTGTGCACATTTGTAATACTTCACATTTATACAGTGCTTTCTAATTATAGAAAATATTTTAAAAACATCAGCTCATTTGAGCCTTACAATAACGCTATGATGTTGGGAATATTTGCATTGCTATTTTTTAGTTGAGGAAACTGAGGATTCAGAGAGAGGGTAATGTGCCCAAGACCACAGAGAAAACCAAGGGCAGACACAGTCTCAAATCTCTAGACTTCTTATTCTTACCCCAGTACTATCACATTCCATTATGTATAATTTTAACGACTTATTTGATGCTATTATTTTAAGTGTACTGATTACTTTTATAAGCTTATGAAAGTGAATCAAATATAAATGTTTCCCAAATTATGGTACTCCATAATTTTTTTGCTGTTTTTATTAAAATGCTAATTCAGCTTTCTCAAGATTAAAAGGACTTTATTATTTAATGATAATGAATTGTTGCAAAATTGTAGTAGCATTGGAATAGTTATTATTAAGTATTTCTCCAATAAAGTGTGGTAAAAGGTGATAATGCTGTTTGTAATATTTCAACTTTTCAAAGGTCCTTCACCCCATTTAATCCAACAACAATCCTATGAAATAAGAGCAGGGATATTTTCCCAGTAGACAGATGAGGAAGCTGAGGCACAGACAAGGTAAGGGCCTTTAAAACTAATTAATAGTGCCTAGAATGCAGGCTCTCTTGATTCTGACCCTCTGTGGCAGACATTCAGAATGCAGCAGTGTAAATATAACAGAAAAGCACATACCTTCCATCTGCTTCATCTGATCCTTCAATATCAAAGCGTAGTTTTTTAAGTGGTTTAGGAGGGTTGCTTCCTTCAGCACTTCTCTTGAGCAAACGGTCACTGCTACACACCATCTGGTTTATTTTCTGAAACTTCTCAGAAGTCTAGAAATTACAAAATTACTAAATGGTTTATACATTTAAAACCAAAGGAATCCTGACTCTTTTTAGCACTTCTCAAGGCAGCAAAGTTATACCTGTAGCAAAATGTGGAACAAATTCAACCGTTCAGCTTAAAAAATAATCAGAAAGTATCTAAATATTTTAATTTACTATTATTTTGCCAACTGATCAACGTGAAGAGCAGTTACTACATGTAACTGCAGCTCATCACCGTTTTATTTTATGTCTCATCTCTAGACCATCATTTCCCATGAAGCTCCTGCTCTGCTTTAGTTCCATGAGTTTTAAACAGATTCTCTGGCTCCATTATTTTCTTGGAATCTTTCCTCATGGTTATCCTGAAAAACAAAGTATACTCCTAACCTGATGGTGCATAGTACGGACTTAAGCTTAAGAAGTTGTAACTATCTGTCTAGTCTTAAGTATAGGTCATAATCTTTGTTATCATTAATATCATAGCTATCTGATCAATCTGATCAAATATGTTTACTAAGAGGATAGCCTCTTTGAAATCCTTATCCTTACTGATCTGACACTAGTGACTAAGTAAGTAATCTTACAGAGGTAGAATTAATTGGCTAGTTGTGGGAGCTGAGGGAGTATGAAGAGTCAAAGCTGATTCACCCTAGGAATCTGGGTGACTGGAAGAATAGTGATGTTCTCAACAAAAATAGCGAAGATTGGAGAAGGGAGAGTTAGGGATTTCAGAGGGTAGGGGAAATATCCTGTTCTGTTTTGGACAGATATAAGAGGAAAGGAAAAAAAAACATTTGGGCAAAGACATGGAATTTTTCTACTCACAAGCAGCATTTACCATCTGTATTAATACCTCTTAAATGCCTATTATATATAACACTGGGTGGCCTGGGGTAAATATAAAGATAAATAAATGGTCACTGCCTTCAAAGAACACTTTACTTCCCAATAAGAGTCTATACTACTTGACCAAAAAAATCCCAAACAAACATCATAGATTTCAGTAATTCCCCATGGTAAATGCCTTTTATGTTGAACACAGGGATCACTGCCACAGTGATAACACTAATAGCTAAGACCCCATCAGATCATTAATAATTGAACAATCCGCTTAAGAGGTTTTTTCTTGAACTTGGCTGTTAAAGAATTGCAGACTTACTAGATGGATGGACCACTGTGTTATGCTCCTGAAATGTATAAAGCCTTTTTTACTTTATTTATTTTTAAGAGTCATTAAAATTCTTTTTTCACTTCTAAATTCTCTCCCTCCTTCTCTTCCCTCACCCATTGAGAAGGAAAAAAAATACAGTAATAATTATACATGTGAAGTCAGGCAAAACATTTTTCCATACTAGTTGTGTTACCAAAAAACAAAAACAAAAACAAAAATAAAAAACAAGAAACATAAAGTGAAAAAATATGCTTCAATCTGCACTCAGAGTTTGTCAGTTCTCTCTCTAGAGGTAGACTATTTTTTATCACAAGTTTTTCAGAATTGTCTTAGATCACTCTTTGATCAGAGTAGCCAAGTCTTTCATAGTTGGTCACTGTTCCAGTATTGTTACTATATACAATATTCTTCCACTTCTGTTCACTATACTTTGCATCAATTCAGTAAAGTCTTTCCAAGTTTTTCTGAAATCATCCTGCATGTCATTTCTTAGAACACAATAGTATTCCATCAAGATCATATACTACAACTTGTTCAGCCATTGTCCTATTAATGAGTACTCTCTCAATTTCCAATTCTTTGCCACCACAGAAAGAGCTGATATAAATATATTTTTAATTTACTTTTTATTTGTTTTCTTGTTTACATTATTCATTTTCATGACATTTTTGAATTACAAATTTTCTCCCCATCTTTCCCCTGCCCCAACCCTAAAACAGCAATCCTACTGTAAAGCCCCTTCCCTGCTCTGCTGTTATTTTCTGGTAGGGCAGGGAGGGTCTCCCTATCCCAGCCCCTGT
>CM053596.1:79656566-79678262 GCA_028646575.1 Pseudocheirus occidentalis | reverse complement strand
GAAATTCCCAGATGAGGAAACTCCTTCTACCAATGCTGATACAGTTGTAGAGAGTTGCCTTGAGTTTGAGGAGCTTATGGAACTTTTACTTTGAAGTGTCTAAGGAGCAGTTGGTAATGTATTAGAGCAACTCAGCAGAGATACTAGAGTTGTATAAATAGATATGGTAATCATTTGCATAGAGATGATAGTAATATAAAGCAAAAGTTCTTAACCTTTATTGTATGTTTTGGACCCCTTTTAAAAATAATGTTTTTAAAAGCATAAAATAAAATATATAAAATTACAAATGAAACCAATCATATAGAAATATAGTAATCAAAAAAAAATTTTTAATGGGAACCCAAATATAGAGGGAGAAGAGTCCCTTATCACCTGGAAAGAGGACACTAGTTAGTGGGTATAACGTGAATGAAGATCCAGTGAAAGAGACTGAGGAGTGATCAAACAGATAGGAAGAGAACAGAGGGGGAACAATGTTACAAAAATCAATAGAGGGGAGAATATTTAGGAGGAAAAGGTGATAAACATGTAAAGTTCTATAGAAGAGTTGTGTTTGTCCTTCATTCTTGAAGAGGATGATGACATCAGGGAGATGATGACATGACTTACAGTTGACTTTGATTTGAGTGAGGGAGGACACCAGCCTCACTTTCTCCTCCAGAGCCATCTGGATCCAGTGGCCAGATATCAGGACAGATATTCACCTAGAATGCAGTGGGAGATCCTGTACTATATAAGAGTAAAGACAGATGAGAATTGAGAAAAAGACATTATATTTGTTAGTTTGGTGACTTTGAAGAGGATAGGTCCAGTTAAATGATGAGATCATTGCCAAATTGCAGGGGATTAAGAAGAGAGTGAGAGGAAAGGAAATGGAGGTACCTCGTACAGACAACTTTCTCAAGGAGTTCAACCATCAAGGGAAGGAGTGGTAGGATTCCCTTCCTTCTGCTGTGCTCCTTCCAACTTCCCCACTTCTGAACAAAGTGTTAGCCTCTTAAGACAGTTATAACCTAAACCAGCCACCACCTACAGTAACTGTGCAGATGCCATTGGGAAAATTCTACCACTGTCTCTTGCCCTCCAGATCACTTGGTTCTTGACTTGTTTCTTGAGGTGTCTCTAAGTTGATTCTGACTGAAGGTAGTAAGAGCCCCACCTCCTCCCTTTTCATTTTGAATAAGACAGAGTGATTAACACAGGTGAAGCAGTAGTGGATAGTTTGTAATTTCTGGATGTCATTACTTTAGCTTTCCTCCCAAAATGTATCCCCTCTTCCAAATATCACTATTTGAAGGGCACTACTATCATTCTAGTCACTGAAGTTCTCACAGTCTCATTGTCATCTTTGACTCCTCCAATCTTGTCACTTCTTCCTTGGCACCTCATGCATCTGTCCCCTTCTCTCTGCTCAAACTGCCAAATTCAGTCCCTTATCACCTCTAGCCTGGACTACTGCAATAGGTTCCTAACTTATTTCCCTTCCTTAAGTCAGCAAGCATTTATTATGCACTTGCTATGTACAAAGCACTGTACCAGAGATACAAAGGAAGGCAGTAATTGCTGCCTCAAGAGCTCACAGTCTAGTGGAGGAGACAACATGCAAACAAACTATGTACAGACAAGATATGCACACATATATACATATATATGCATATACACATAATGTACATACATACACACAGGATAAATTGGAGATGATTTTAGAAGGAACGTACTAGCATTAAGAGGGACCATGAAAGGCTTCTTTTAGAAGAAGCTAGGAATCATAGATGAGGAAGAAGAGAATTCAAGGCTTAGAGAACAGGCAGTAGAAATGCACAGAATTGGGAGATAGGATGTTTTGGATTGCAGAATGTCACAGGGACTGGAAAGGTAGGAGGTAGGGCCAGGTTATGAAGGGCTTTCAACACCAGAGGAATTTTCTATTTGATCCTTGAGGTAATAGGGAACCACTGGAGTTTATTGAATGGCAAAGGGGGAAGTGACATGGTCAGACTTTTGCTTTAGGAAAATCACTTTGATAGTCAAGTTGAGGATGAACTGTAGTAGGGAAAGGTTTGAGGCAGAGGGATCAACGAGAAAGTGATTGTAGTAGTACAAGTCTCTCTTTTCTCTAATCCAGCCCTCACCTAGCTAGCTGCCATAGTGATTTTCTTTTTTTTTTTTTTTTTTTTTTTGCTTTTTGGAGGGCAGTTGGGGTTAAGTGACTTGCCCAAGGTCACACGGCTAGTTTTTTGTGTTAAGTGTCTGAGGCCGGATTTGAACTCAGGTACTCCTGACTCCAGGGCCGGTGCTCTATTCACTGCACCACCTAGCCGCCCCTGCCATAGTGATTTTCATAAAATACAGATGTTGTTACCCTACTCAGTGAACTCCTGTGACTTCCCATTGCCTTTAGGACCAAATGTTATTTTGTCTTTGTATCATTCTTTTTAAATTTTGGGTTTTTTTGTGTTTGTAATTATTAGTATAGTAGCACATGCATAAAATTTGTAAATATAGCTCAAAATTTTTCACTGATTAGAGTGTGTGAGCAAAGCTGCTTCAATACCACCAGGTATTGTGACTTCAATACCACCAACAGGTTATGTGACTTGACTAGGGTCACACAGCTAATGAATGTCAGAGACAGAATTTGAACCCGGTACTTCTTGGCTCTGAGGCAGCCTCTATACTCATTATGCTGTGCTGCATCTCAGGTTGCTTTGTGATTGTGTTGATCTTTGAACTGGGCACCACTGATACTTGTGAGAATTGGTGGATATATTTTATCTCAACCATAGTACTTAGATAACCAAAATACCCTATTGCCTGACCATGCCAGATAATAGTGTTTGCTTTAAAACATACATATCTCTCCCTTTTCCATGTCAAGTCCTCTACTCAAACTATTTCTAATGTTTGAACCTCAAGCTATTTTTTAATACCTCCTCCTTCAGCATGCATCCTCTTCCCTCAAATTGTAACCCTCCATAATTCTTCAGGATATTTTGTGACACACCTTTGTCAAGTTGTCAGAATACACTATACTAGGTGGAGCCAACCAGCCATTTACTCATTCATATTACATACTCCCACTCATAGTAGATATGCCATTCTCTTACCATACACAACTCCACCCTGTCCTGTGCACCTGCCCTTTTAGTCACAAATTGGCAGAAGGGGAGTTAAGATATTCAGTATATATCAGGCATTCTAAGGGATGTGTTTGAGAATGGTTCAAATACAAAACCTTAACCACAAACCATTTTCATTTATGTGATATTTAAATAAATGGTTTTATTTTTTTCATCATTATCAGTATTTGCACGTTTTATAAAAGTATTCTATTTGGTATGTGTATTGTCCTAATCAGTCTCTTTATTTTCATGTGCTTGTCTCTTTGTTTCTCTCACAACTTTGTAACCTCCTTGCACACAGAAATTCTAGACCTCATTTTACATGTCAGTATTTTCCCCAATTACTTAACTATTCAGTTTTTACTTTAACTTTCTATGCCAATTCATTTTGGGAGAACTTTAATTTTTTCTTTGATTCTTTACTATTAAATAAAGGATCGGAAGATAGCCTTTCATAACTGTTGCTGTTTATGAAGTGTTGGTGCTCACTGTTCAATTACAGGATTTTATATTGCAGTACTCAGCAAGTCTCAACACAACCTGGAAGAAAGGAGTGTTAATTTGTCATTCAAGTGCAGACAAGAAAGAAGATGTCAGTTGCAAATTAAAGCTAAGAAATAACCAGCTGTACCAATTAGTGTGGTTTCTTAGTTGATCTAGTAGAACAAAGGAATATTAACAAACTTCACAAAGCATTCTAATACTTTTGGGGGGCATAACTGTTTAAGTCAATTTATCTGTAAATAAAATGTAGCAGTTTTTGTGTGTATTTGCCTTTTCAAAACATTTTTAGAGGAATGAATAAAGCAGAATCTTTTTTGAAACTTAGCTTCCTCTAGTTCTGTTTTTCACAAGAACTACAGATATGTTCAAGTTGAATTTGTAGCTTTATTCCTCTACTAATTTGTTTTTACCATTTTTCACATTTTTCATACCTGGCCAAATACCAAAGGGCAATTTGGGGGCTTTCCTGTTAGTGCTGATTTTAGTACAAGATAAGGAATTGTAAAATAGGAAACAGCTGTGTCTGTGTTTGTCTTGGCCCTTCTAAAAAGGGTCAAGTTCTGTTAATCCTGCTACCTTTCTATGATTTCTGACTCCATTAAAAATGTCTTACTCAGAATCCCTAATGGCAAACTATCTGAAATTTGTAACTTGTCAGGAAGTTCTTCTGAATCTAACCCAAATGTATTTTAATACCTTAAGTTCATTTCTTCTGAGGAGAATCTTGTGATCATTATGACCCTTCCCAGACTTCAAGACAAGTTATTTAAAGTTTCTTATCTTTATTATTAAATAATTTGAGTTCCTTCTTTATAAATAGATATAATTTTCTAACATTTTAGTAATTTTTTTTCTCTGGACCTGTACTTTGTTGTCTGTCATTTAAAATCCTTTTCTTGGATATTGTTGAGGAAAAGAGATATTTACTGTGGTTTTCTCAATTTATTTAGATAAAAAACTGGACAAGCAGAGAAATGAAAAGGCTTGTCCATTATCATTTGGTTAGTCAATGGTTTATTGAAATGAATAGAAATGAGTGTATGTCTGCATCTAATACTGTGGCCTGCCCATTAGATTTATTTGGGAAGTGATAACCTTTGAGTTAATCTTATTACACTTTATGAATTTTCTTCCTAACTGAAATATTTAACATGTTTGAATACCATACAGTTCAGAATCAGGGCTGAATCTGAAGGAACCCCCATACTTTAAATCAAGGTCTTTCCCAGAATAAATTTTATAAGGTTCAATTCAGAATGAAATAATTAGGGGCAAGCATAGGTAAATCTGTGTGGCAAGGAGAATATGAGAAAGATGTAAATATAATATTAGAGCATTCAGTAATTATTTATGAGAGATCAGTCTTGTTTTTTTTTCCTGCAGGTAAGAAGTTACACAAATGCATTATTATTTATATGAGCACATGTGTGTGTACATGTACATATACATATATATGTGTGTGTGTGTGTATATCACATATTTTTTATTTTTCACATTAAGGCTCTGTTGAACAATGTACATTTGTTGTTTCTGTTCATCTGTAGAAATCTTAGAAGGCCACACAAAGAAATAAAAGTTTTTTTTTTAATCTAGTAACTTGGTAAACACTTACTTCAGTTATTAGCTATTGGATTTCAGATGAACCAATGTGATATGATTTTTACCCAGTTCTAAGAATAGTATTTCAGCTATTATTAAGTTTTAAAGGCTTCTTTATTTGCAAGTATCCTAGGTAGGATTTGCTATTAAGGCCTTTTTCTATTGACTTTTGTCCCTAGGCAAAACTTTCCTTAAGTCTAAATTTTAATTGAGTTTGAAAACTTAACATTCTTTAAACAACAACAAAAAGCTCACTAGAAAACTGTTTTAAAAATTAGTTCTAATAGAATAGTTTAGAATATTCACCTTTTTATTAAAGTCTCTTAAGAGATTTTTAAATCATAGTAATTATAAAATGAAGTAAAAAATTATTACCTTCTGGAAGTAAAAATTACATAAAAGAAAACGAAGAGTGGTAGCTTGATCAAAAAAAAACACATATGGGGAGGACCATGTTGGAGGCAAAACAGTTTTAAGGGCATTGAGGTATCCTTCTGCAGAGTTTTAAAAAAGGAGAGAAGAACACATGTATTAAGACAGCTGAAACAAGATAATTGAGATTAGGCTATACACTCATGTGCCAAATTTATTGTCTCTATAAAATCTTTATAAAATCAAATAATCTACATACATATCAAAGACATCTTTGAAAATAGAAAAATATAAAAAAGAGACTAAGAAGGCTTTTGCAAATAATATTCTATAGCAGATCATAGCTTTACAGTTACACATTAGAGAGAGAAAATACAAGACTTAATTCATTTTGCTTACTTTCATTGATTATAGAAAAGCATATAATTTGGTAGTACAAAATGCTATCTTAAAGGTTTCCCTACAAAAACTTATCTCCCATGCAAATTTCAGAATCACACAAGATCCCTTGAAAAATGCAACGGCGATTATTTAGCTGCCTTGTGATCAATAATATCAAATGAAGTATAGGCAGGGAGATAAATACTGGCTAAAAGATATCTGCTACTGTTTTGGAGGATGTCCAGTTCAGTAGAGTCCAGATGGAAGAGTATTCCCTATATGTAGTCAGATCCTCCAGATGCTTCTCTTTGTGAATGATCACCTTTTTGTTCTGAAACATTGGATGGCCTCCTAATTCATCATCACTGAAAAGAGTTCAACCCAACTAACCATACAGGAAAAAACATGTAAATGAAGAACTGCCTCTTATCCAGGCTATGATAAGCAGTTGAAAGGAAAGCCCATAGAGTTATACATCTTCCACAGGCAGAGCACATGTACAAGTGGGGTTCGGAACCGAATAAAAAGAGGAGAGCAGACTGAATTACATTTTAGTAACTTATATAATTCTTCAATCAATCCCAAGATTCTCCCTGATGCAAAAAAAAAAGATCTTTTTTAACACTAGTAGTTTTGGGATTATATAGCTACAAATCATAACATAATCTCCAAAAAAATCAAAATTATAGGTCTCTGAAAGATCATTGGAGATACGCATAGTGGCCCTAAATGACTCGCAGGATATTATGAACAAATAACGTTGCATAGGAAGGAGCATAAAAAAGTATCAGAGAGATTAAGTTAAACAAGGGGTAGCTTTAAGGGTCACTTCCAACTCTAAATCCATAATATGTAGATGTAGGACCAAAAAGGAAGGGAGGACTGACCATGCAGTGAGTGAGAAGACTAATAGCTGGACAACTTATTCACTTTATAAGATCAAGAAAACTAGAGGAACTTCTCCAGCAATTTGGATGGACCCATTGAGGAGGATTTATGGAGTAATATGAATAGGATGAGAAGATGGAATGGGATGGGACCTATACAACTCGAGGGAGTTTATCAGTAATATTACAGATCCAACAAAATATTGATTGCTTTGATGTATCAAAGAATTAAAAGTAATCATATGCTAGTTTATTTTTCTACTATCAGTATGACAATACTTAATTTCTTCAAACGTTTGATTAACATGCTAAACCTAAGGAATTCTTTTCTAGATATCATGTACAAATAATTATAACTGATACATAGCAATTGATCCTCATTTCTCTGAACACACATCTACTCTCCACTAGTGGGATCTAACTAGAGACCACTCTTTCTTTGGATCAAGCTGTCAAACTTCTTGAGTTCTAATTGGAACTCTTACATTGTGGTATTTTTGATTAGTAAAATTTATTTTCTTATTTAGACCTTCAAATAGATAAGTAAACCATATGTAATCACAATAAGTTGGGATTTGAATTTAAGGCTAATCCTCCATAATCTTCCATGTTTCCCTTTATATTATTTTGTGTTGGAATTAAACATTTGAAAGAAAACCTAGGAACTATTTCTGTACTTCAGGAAGATGTGATCTCATCAATATGCATAGTCCCTTTACTGATATACATCATATCCCTTTACCTTTTCCATCTAAGTATGAACTATATAGTTCCTGAATCTTTTGAACTCTTATGAGACCCTGTACTAAAGAAAAGAAGACAGAAGTCAGTTTGCTGCAGCAGTGCAGGGCAGGCAGTGTATAAGGCAGGAAAGGAGCATAAGATACCTCTATTTAAATATGTGTGTGTATGTGTGTTATTTCAGTCAGCAGAAATCTGCCTTCTCTCCCTCCTACTGTACTCCCCTTCCTCAGCTGAAAACAAAAGAAAAACAGAACCCTTGTAACAAATATGTATAATGAAAAACAAATTTCCTTGTTGGCCATGTCCAGAAAAAAAGAAGTCCCATTCTGTACTCTTGAGACCTTTGCCTCTCCTTCAGGAGGTGGGTAGCATGTTTCATTATTAGTCCTCTAGACTCATGGTTGGTCATTAGGCTGATCATAGTCTCTAATTCTTTCAAAGTTGGTTTTTTTTTTTTAACCTTATTGTTGATATTGAATAAGTTGTTCAGGTTCTGTTCTGAACTGTGCATCAATTCATACAAGTCTTACCAAACAAGACTTAGCAGACTTCTCTGAAACTATCCTCTTCCTCATTTCTTATAGCATAGTAGTATTCCATCATCATTATATAACTTGTTTAGCCATTCTCCAATTTATGGGTGCGATCTCAGATTCTTACTTTTTGCCAACTCAAAAAGAGCTAGAAATATTTGTACATCCTTAGTTAGAATTTGTTTTGCTTAGGACTAATCCATCCCCTTAATCTATGCCCCTCTCTAATAGTACCTTCTCCCTTATTTCTTTGTTGCTTGGAGAATGTTTTGTACTTCTTGTACAATCTACTAATTCCCTTTCCAATTCTTTCTTCCTTCTCATTTCTTTTAAAATTTTTCCCCTTTGGTGCCCCCTTTTCATTTATAAAATCATTTTTCCTTTTTAAAAAACTCTTGCCACAAGCTTTTTCTCTCAGGAATTCTAGTTGAATCTTTGGCCAAGTTGTATTTTTCTTTGAGGTTTTGCTTATAGATGCTTTGGAATTAGTCCCTTCTAGGTTTGTGTTCTAAACACGAACTTCTGAGTTTGTGTCTTCTGTTACCATAATAGCGTTTTATGGTGGGATTCTGTTGTTTGTTTGCTCATTCTTCCAGCCTACTTCCTGACTAGTGATATTAAGGGCTAGGCTCAGGGGAAGTTCTAGGCTGATCCTGTTGATATTTTATCTCAGGGCCAGGTCAGTCTGAGGATCTGCAAACTTTCTGTGCTTTCACAGTCGTCTGATCCAGTGCAGTCTGTTTTGTTTTCTTCCTGTCTGAGCTCTGCCAAGTTCCTGACTTAGCTTTGGTTCTGATCATGGATAGACTGCTGCTGGGCTCAGCGCCTATCAACCATCTAGGAAGTTCTGCTGGTTCAGAGTGACAGAACTGCACACTCTTCTTTGGTCTGGATTTCTGCCCTGGTTATTCCTCTGAAGACTCTGCTCCACCCCCATTCCCATCCCAACCCCAGTCTCTAACCAGGATAGTTCTCTTGGGATGTTACTCAGAACTGAGTAGTTAGAAACAAATCTGCCAGTAGTGCTTATTCCCTTATTGGTGCCCCACTGTGGGTCTGGAAGTGCCCTGGTACAGATCTGGGATCTCCTGTTGCCTGAGTGCACAGACTCTCCCTAGTGCTAAAAATGTCAATATTGCTACTGCTGGGCAAGCCCCTTCTGCAATGACCATAGGCATCCATCTCCTTATACCAACCTCTCATGGAAAAATGACTCACTGTGACTTAGATTCTTTGGATGTAGGGAAGCCAGGAGAAAAATCACTGAGCAAATGAGGGGCAAATCTTCCTCTGCCAATTCCAGGGATCCTTTCCCCCCCCCCCCAAAGTGGTGGTGAAGACTGGTAATTGCTCCTAGGTATAAAAACATATATTTGACTCTCTCCTTCTGCTCTTCTTCCATATTGATCCTTGATGGGGGGAAGATCCTAAGTTCCAGACACCTTAAGTGTGTCTATTCACATTGTGAATAGCATTGTAGCTATTTAACTGCCTCTCCCTGCCCACTTTTGAAATGGTCCTTCCAAAATCTCGAATCCAGTAGTGGAACAAGTATCCTAAAATGAGTACAGATGAACCTGCCCCCAGCTACATCTGTTCCCTGGGGATCCCAGTGATCTTGTCTTATACTCATGTGTACTCTCTCCTGCTTCTACCCCCTAGTTGCCTTTGACTCTCATACAATCTATTAAGCACCTAATATTTACCAGAGCTGTGCTAAAAATTTTTTTCTGAGTTTTCTTTAAAAAAAAAATCTATTTTATTGACAACCATTAAAATTCTACGGAAAAAAATGAGACCCAGGAGAAACATACATTGGTCTCCCTGTTGGCAATGTAAAGAACAGATTCAAGAAAGGGAAAAGTGGAAGCAAGATGGAATTAGGAAAGTAAGGTGATAAGGGCCTAAAGTAGTATGGCGGTACTAATGGAAAAAGGATCATTAATTAAACATTTATTTTATGATTTGGTAAAATTGTGATATCAGAACTTAGGATTTTCTTTCATGCTATATTGTCTCTAGTTACCATATGAAGTTGAAAATTAATTCTTTCTAGCTTTAGAATTCCTTTTAAAATAAGAATATAAGATTTTTAAATTTCAAGTCTATGATTTAAGTCTTAGGTGAGATGAAGGCTATTATAGTTCCCCTACTAGCTTTCTTCTACATTGCTTTCAGTTTTGATTATGTCTTGTGAATGATTAGAAATTCTGTAACTTATATTCTAGTATTTTTCCTATGCTTATCTCTAGACCAGGGAAGGGGAACCTGCAGCCTCATGCCCACATGTGGCCTTCTAGGTCCTTGGGTATGACCTTTGACTGAGTCCAAGTTTTACAGAACAAATCTTTTATTAAGTGGATTAGTTCTGTGAAGTTTAGATTTAGTCAAAGGCTGCACTCAAGGACCTCGAAGGCCACATGTGGACTTGGGCCACAAGTTTCCCACCCCTGCTCTAGACAGTGTCATCAGTTTAGCAATATTGTATGTTGCTTAATGTCTATGAACATATGTGAGCACATTTTCTATTTTGAAAAGGAAGAGGGATCAGACCTGTGAAATGATGGTAGAGGAATCCCTGTCAAAACAGGCTCTGCATTTCAGAGAGTTGCTTGTGGGGCATTGAGAGCTTGTGACCAACTCAGGATCACTCAGCTGGTTTTTGCAGAAGTGAAACTTGAATCTCTATGTCTTCCTGATAAAAAGAGGCTGGGCCTCTATGAATTACAACAAAGAACATATTTTCTCACAGAAATATTAGAAATGGTTTCCCGAAAGCCTAATTTAGCTCATAATGTACCTAAAGCATTAATAACAATAGTTCATATTACTTTATGGATTACAGTGAAATTTCCTCCCATTGCCTCTGTATGGGCTATGTTAATCTTAAAAATTTCACTTCAAAAGGAAGACCTGGGTTCAGATCTCATCTGTGACACATACAAGATGTTGTTTTCCCAATGTTCTGACTTTAATATGGCTTCATGCATGAAAGGGATTGAAATACTTGGGGCATATAATTTAAATAGTATCATTTTCTTTTAGAGTATAAAATTACCAATAGTAAAACTGAATGTTTGTTTTATTATGTTATCTTGATGTCTTGAAACTTTTCTCATTATCTTTTACTCAGCAAATAATTGTATAAGGCTTTTGACCCAGTTATCTCCTTAGAGACCAAAGTTAAATAAAATTTTCTCAGGTAAATCACCTGTTTGGATTTCATTTTGCTGGGGGAAAAAAAGCCAGTTTCCACAATAATTTTAAAAAGTACAGAAAGCACTTCTGAATCTTTAAGACAAAATATTTTGATTAAAATGGGGAAGTTCCTTTAAAACAGAATCAGACTGGTAGAGTATCACAAGTGTTTGTAAGTTGCTTTTTAAGGTAAAAGAACATGTTCAAAGGTATATTTGTGTTTTCCAATTTTGTTTTTCTAAAATATGCCTTTCAGCAATTTTTGTCACAGTATTCTAAGAGTTGATTCAAGAGCTGACCTTATTGGTCATCTAATTCAGCTCATACTTGACTAAAGAATTCTCACTATTACACAGCTGATAAATCTTATTTAGTCTCCTTGAAGATCTCATATGATCAGCTGTTTGCCAGTGTTGTTCATTCCACTTTAGTATAGAAATACATGTTTTAAGTGCAGTAACATCTTGTAGGTAAAGGACTAGATTTACCTTTACAAAACAAACCCCCAAAAATGACCATAACTTTGCATAAACATAGGATCATAGATTTAGAGTTGAAAAAAATCTTTGAAATATAAATCTTAGAAAAGTTAGATCTTTTATGCAATGACATGCAGATAATAGCAGGACAGAGATTTGAATTTAGATCTTCTGACTCCAGATCTAAGCATGTTGTAAAATGTTTGGGGAAAATACTTTCATTTATTTTAATATTTTTGTTCACCCAGTTGAAGTTTTCTTCAGTTCCTTATTGTCATTTCCCCTTTATGAAGTAGGAGTTGGGATTTGTACACTAAGGAAATGATTAACATGTTACCCAATATAGTATTAACCACATGTATTTAAGGAAAATACAGTGTTTGCATCTTTCTCACTAGCCTGCTTGTCTGACAGATGTTTGTTTTTGTTATCAAAAATACTCAAGGAAGCCAGACTAAAAAGCAATAAGATCAGACAAAAATTTAAAAGCGTTTGTTGTGTGATAAATTTAGCTCCAGTATACAATAAAAAATAAAATACTTTGAAAGCTTAACTTGACAAAAAGTTAGGGCATTATATTGCATGTCTCTTTGTAACAGGAAGCTCACCTTTTTTTAGTTACCCAAAAGTGATTTGCTATGTTTTGTTTCAGCATACACAGAACAAAATTAGGAAGAGTAAATAAAGTTTTTAGAAAAGTTTTTGCAACAAAGATTAGGTTCGTTTTCAAATTAAGACTAAATCCTATACTTTGTTTCTTTTATTCAGGGAAATGAAAATCTATATATCTGTTTAGTAGTGATTTGTTGGCTTTATTTTAAAAAGTTAAACGTATGCTGTACTCCATTCGCCTCATTGTATTTCACGGTGACCGCTGAGTTAGGTATTTAGCATACTTCCAAATCCACAAGATTTCAAATTTTTAAAAAGTCTCTTTAATGTTTTCAAATATTTTTTGTAAGAGGATCATAAGCAGTCTTCCATGAGACTTACTACTTTTCTCTTGTATAAAATATTTAAAATACAAACTCACACTAACAAAAGAATTTTATATAGATTTTAGTTTGTAAAGAAATATTTTTTATGCTTCCCTCCACCCAAGTTTTGTGGTGCTTATTCTCAATATGTTTTCCCATAAGAAAGTTTGAACCTTCTACTTGTTATCAAATTACAAAATGTGTAATTTAGCTAGGAATATTTTAAAACCACATAGCACTTTTTCATATGTGAAATGAAGACAAAACCATACTACTTGATTTCAGTTTTTAGTTTCTATAATGCTGAATAAGGGTAAATCTTAAATAAGGTTTGCTTATCTTAATGCTGCTAGAAAATACATTTTATGTTAAAAAAAGTTTCACAAAAGAATTATTTTGAACTGATTTGAAGAAAAACTAAACTGATACCTAAAGAAACTATATTATCAGTTCTAATTCCAAACCGAAATCTATTATCTTTATTAATACTGCTTTTTTGCCATTATTTTTTAGACCTCAGTCTCCTATATTCTTACGTGACTAGTTCTTATATTATGGTGGGAGGTTATATGGCACTGGGTTAAGATAATTAAGTCAGATGGTCAGCACTTAAAATTTGTTAAATCATAGAACACCTTTGGACTTTGATATATCTGTTGTGTGAGCTAACATCTTTCTTAAGAATATTTCAACTGTAAGAGGAGGTCTTGAAACCAAGATAGCTTAGAAAAACAAATAATAAAAAATAGAAGATATCAAGAACAGAATATACTTTTAATACTTAATGCATATTTTTCTGTAGTTTTTTTTTTAATGCTATGAACTTTGGGTATTTAAAGCACAGTTCATGTTTTTAAATGTCTCTCGGAAATGGAGTACAAGAAAACACTTTTCACAGTTGTGGTAGTGCAGGTCAGTTAAGTCCCAGTAGTCTAGAATTTCATGTATTTTATATTGTAGATTCATTATCAAATATTTTACTTTTCAAAGTCTGTAGATTGTGCTGGATAAAATTCTCTGTTCCTTGAATTTCAGAGAATCTGGAATCACTTTTCCTGGAAGACCAGTTCTTCATTTTTATTGAATTTTGAATAGTGTCTGATGTAAAGTAGTAAATTATAGGGTCAAAACAACAGTTTGAAACTGCAATACAAAGAGTGATCGGATACATAGTCCTGACTGCAGCCACCACTGAGCAGTTAACAAACGTTTGTGTTCTCATAAGAGAATATAGTATCAAATTGATGTTATATGGTATAAAACAAAAACAAAATATGATCAAATGAACAAAAATCATCTTCAGGACTTTGGTTTTGTTTAGTTTGCTTCTACTTAGAGTAACTGGCTTATTTAAAGTCTTTAACACCATACTGGAACAGGTCACATTTAAGATTAATGGAATAAAAAATCCCACTGTTTCAATGAAAATTACAATCCTTGAGAGATAGGTTTTCCACGTGGCTTCCGGGAAATTTTCAAAGCACGCTTCTTCAGTTGAGTTTTTGCCCTGAGAGTGGGTAGACTGAAAAAAGACTGCTGGTGCACTGCCACCTATCACAGTCAGCCACACGGAAAAGCAAACGATTTTTGCATTTTTCTTGGTTCGGAGAGTTTTGGATCGAAATGGGTAGAGAATAGCCAAAAACCGATCTACACTGATACAAGTTAAGAACAGAATGCTTCCATACATATTTGTATAAAACAGCATGACTGAGATCTTGCAGAGTATATCTCCAAAAGGCCAGTTTCGGGTAGCAAAGTAAAAAATCCGGAAGGGTAAGGTAAATACAAAAAGCAGATCCGACAGTGCCAGATTAATCATATATGTAGTCGTTTCATTTCGCATTTTGAGTGTGCATAAGAAAATGTACATGGCCACACAGTTCGAGATTAATCCCAGCACAAACACCATGCTAAACATGCACCCATACAAAGTATACTTAAAGGAGTCATCATAGGAACAGTTGGAACTGTTGGTGCTTACCATTATAAAGGTGCTTTAGATTTACAATGTAGAAATCCCAGCTGTTGCAGCCTCCTTTTCCTCCTTTTCGTATTCAGACAATCACTTTATAACCTCTAATTTATTTGCAAATGTTTTGGGTCTTTGGATGGCTTCATATGTATTTCCTTTCTCTTGGAAATCTCCAGAAGAAACATGAAATTTGGCAGTAAAGTTGCAGTCAGTTTCCTCAAGAGGAAAGCATTCTTTTCTTCCAGGAATCTCCACAAAAACCTGGGATCCAGGACTGGTTGGTTCAAAGAATCCTTTTTTTAGATAGCTAGTGAAGTCATTCTTTAGGAGCATGAATTTAAAGTAAAGCGCCGTGGTTTGCCTCTGTTTGAAATCCTGTATTTCATGAATGAAACAATTCAATGAAACAAAATTTCAAAGTTGATTTAGCAAAAGAAAAGTTAAACTTTAGAAGCTACTTACAGAACGTTTAGAATGTGAAGTGCTTTGAATAGTCTCACTTGGTCTCTAGCTTCTTATTCCTTTTAAATAAGTTTTCCTTCCTTACTCCTCTGGTATGCTGATCTCAGAAAGCAAAAAGCAAAGCAAATTCAGAAACAGTTCCCAAAAGTTGCTTGCCCTAGATGAATTGAGAAGTTTTCTTCAGTCGCCTGCAGCATTGTGTGTGTGCAGGGTTTGCTTTCTCGGAACAAGAGGAAGGCTTGCTGGGTTTGTAGTATGACATCACAGGAAGAAGAGGCTGGGTTTGGACAAAGAATGGTTCCAACCTCCAGTGTCTGCAGTTTCTTTAATCTGATAGCATGTCTGCTAGGAATATACCTTAGAGGCTTGCAAATGGTCCCAGGCTCCTTTTAGAAGACTGTTCTTTTAAATTCTTACTTTTGGAAATGTCTTCCAGGGTGCTGGCAGTGTATCCTTTGCATCTTTTTTCTCCTTTCAAGTAATATTTTAAATTTTGAAGTAATTGCCACAGTTTAGTGAAAAATCAGTCTCCTATAATCGCAGCATAAATTTGAGAAGTTAAGTTTAAATCCTGTATCAGTTTCCATTAACTGTATGTTCATGTTTTCAAATTGAAATTATCAGTGAACCACTTCGTTTTTCTTCAAATGTATTTTACCTGTTCATAGCAAGGTATAGGATTTTTAATCTGCTCCATAACTGCAAACATAAAAAGTAAAAATTTTATGTTTTAGGCATAAATAAAATTTGAGTTAGAAATTGTTAGTTAATTTGATTTCTTTGATTTCTTTCTTTTTCTTAATGTAGGTAAAATTAACTGACTGTTGCTATTGTTGATAGAGGTAATTCCATATACTCTTTCAGTCAGTTTAATGCTGGGAAAGAATATTCTCATATAACCTCTTACCACATTTGAAATTAGTTTTACAATGTTTTATTACAATAGATTTGTTAATATACTTTCAGCAAATGGAACTGAATGCCTGTTGGTAATGGAATTTGTGTTTGTCAAGTCATCAGTTTATAATTTCCTTCCTAATTCCCATTTTGCAACTTGTAAGTTATGTGTTTCTTATGAACCTCTATTTGAGAATATAGAAGATTTTCTTGTAATTTTTGAAATAATTTGTGAATGATTTCAGGATATCTTCATAGCTGAAATAACTCCATATAAAGTCTAGAGAACAGATCCAGAAAATAGATTTAGTAGATGGAATTTCCATAGATATTAATATTTCCCAAATTTCTCCTCTCAAATAATACATTTTTTTCCTTTTTGGAATTGACTTTTTTTTTTTTTTTTGCTTTTTGGAGGGCAGTTGGGGTTAAGTAACTTGCCCAAGGTCACACGGCTAGTTTTTTGTATTAAGTGTCTGAGGCCGGATTTGAACTCAGGTACTCCTGACTCCAGGGCTGGTGCTCTATTCACTGCACCACCTAGCCGCCCCTGGAATTGACATTTTTTCATTTGCAGCTTGACTGAGTTTTGATTGGGGAAGAAAGGCTTGAATTTTTGGTGAATTTCAAAAGGAATCAAGGAAGATCAAGATCTAATTCTTTTTATGCAAATTAGTTAAAACAAAGTTGTTTTCTGGAGCACCATTCATTTTTGGAATATTAATAGCCCCTCTTTTTTGCCATGTGACTGAGGTATTATTTAAAATGGCATCTTTTGGCCTTTGTTCACTAAAATATCCTATTCCTGCTGCAGTCATTTATCTCATACCTTCAGAGTGCTAGATATCAGGGTTACTAAGACAAAAGGACAGTACTCGGTGATTTTTACAGTGGTGATAGGAAGGAGGGTTAACTGTGAATACCAGTAAGTAAAGGCAAAAGTAATTAAGGAAAGGTAGAATGGAATAGGACTTGTCTCCTTTGGAAGGTAGTACTTGAGCCTAGCTTTGAAGAAAACTAAAAATGCAAGCCCAGAATGAGGAGGAAGTGCATTCTTTACATGGGGTTTGAATGACATGTGCATTGTGACATGGAGATGTGAGATGAACTCTCTGAGGAATAATAGGACAGTTCAGCTGGAATGTAGAGTACTTGAAGGGGAGAAAAAGGTGTGTGGGATAAACCTAGAGATACAGATTGAGTACAGATTGTGAATGACTTTAAATTTCAAACAGAGGAGTTTGTATCTTTACTAATAGCATACTGGAAGACTAATTGAGAATATTAGCTGTTAGCACTTTGAACTTGCTTTATGAGTTAGTTTGTACAAGTAAACAATAAAATGATGGTCCAAATATCAATGTAAGACATTGCTAGGGATAGAAAAACAAAACAAGAATACAGTGCCCTCCCTGGAGTCAGGAGGACCTGAGTTCAAATATGGCCTCAGACACTTGACATTTAACTAACTGTACTGACCTTGGGCAAGTCACTTAACCCCAATTGCCTTGCCTTCTCTCCCACCCCACCTCGCCCTCAACCAAAGCAAATAAATAAGTAAATAAATAAATAACCACACACAGAAAAATCCTTGCCTTCAAGGAGCTTATATTTTACTGGAGAGTTACAACACAGACAAAAATATAAAATAATTTGAAAAGGTGGAAGACACTGTTAGCTATTGTTATCAGGAAGGTTTCCCACAGGAATGACATCTGAGATAAGCCTTGAAGAAAACTAAGGATTCTGAGAGGCAGAAGTCAGGAGAAAATGCATTCCAGAAATGTGGGCTAGTATAAAATCATGGAGACAAGATGGAAAGCCAAGTTCTTAAAGTAGCAAGCAGACTATTTTGGCTGGGACATAGATTTTTTAAAGAATAATGATGTGAATTCAATTAGGAAAAATTTGTTAGAACCAGATTATGATACAGTCAGTAAGAGAACTCTTCAGAAACAATCAGAGCCATTTCAGATCCAAGGTGTCTGTCTTATATGAGTCAAAATCATATACCATATCTTTTAAATATGTGTGTATAAGATTTCTTGAAAGATGTTTATTACAATGATAATTTCAGTTTCTTTCATTATTGATATATATTATCTCTTGTGGCAGCCAAATTACATTGGTGACATATAAAACTGGAGTCGTTTCAAAGCCTCATGAAATGCTGTTTGGCTATGGGTCTCTCTCACTTTATATTTGTGCAGTTGAGTTTTGAACCTAAGTGCATGATTGTATAATGATCTTGATTAAATATTGTGCCAATTTAAAAAGGTGTTATTATAAGTACCCTAAAGATCTGCCTTATTTGGTGGAGATTAAACAAAAATCTTTTCAAATGAGTTGAATTGTTTTGAGTATTGGAACAAAAGCTACCCATCAATCAATAAACATTTATTAAGTGCCAGCTATGTGCCAGCATGTTGGCATCTAGGTTAACACAGTGGGTAGAGTTCAGGGCCTATAGCCCAAAAACTCTTCTTCCTGAGTTCAGATCTGGCTTTAGACACTAGCTGTGTGACCCTGGGCAAGTTGCTTAATCCTGTTTGCCTCAGTTGTAAAGTAATCTGGAGAAGGAAATGGAAAACCATTTCAGTATCTTTGCCAAGAAAATACCAAATGAGGTCATGAAGAGTTGGACATGACTGAAAAATGACTGAATAACAACAGCCTGTGCCAGGCACTGTTTTGAGCTCTAGGGATAGAAAAGAGACAAAGGATAGTTCCTGTCCTCCAGAAGCTTACAGTCTAATGGGGGAGACAACATATAAACAAATATATACAAAGCAAGCTGTATTCAGTATAAACAGGAGATCATTAAAAAAGAGAAAGGCACTGAAATTGAGAAGGTTTGAGGAAGACTTCCTTGTAGAGGGTGGAGTTTTGGTTGGGACCTAAAGGGAAGCCAGGAGATCAGTAGTTGGGAGTTAAGAAGGATGAACATTCCAGGTGTAGAGGACATTAGAGCCAAGGGGTGGAGTAGCTTGTTCATGGAACAACCAGGAGGCCAGTGTCACTGCATCAGATAGTAAGTGCATGATAGGGAGGGAGGTGAAGCTAGATTATGAAGGACTTTGAATACCAAATAGAGCATTTTATATTCAAATATATTCAAATCTGGCTTCAGACACTCACTAGCAGTGTAACCCTGGACAAGTCACTTAAGCATGTTTGCCTCATTTCCTCATCTATAACATGAACTGGAGAATAAAATGGCAAGCCCCTACAGTATCTTTGCCAAGAAAACGCCAAATGGGGTCATGAAGAGTTGAACATAACTGAACAGCAGTCATCTCAAAGTGTAAACTCTTTAACCTTGAGTGAGCCATGACTAGAAACAGGTCCCAAGGTTTCCATGGGATTTACCATAAACAGGAAGGACATCTCTGGGTATATTCCATCAAATGACCCTCATTATACTAGAATAGCTATTAAGTTGGTATATAGACTTAGAAACTTGTAAAATAAAGCCTCCTTATCCTATGATGTAATCCTCATGGATTATTTCTATTCATAATTTTTAATAGTTTTTACTCAATAGAAAAGGTAAAGGATGGCAGAACTATTTTCCCCTGAATGTTATTTCTTTGCATCTTATTAGGATGCATTTCATCTCAGTTTAAAAGAAATAACAATAAAACCTTTTGAGCCTAAGAAATGAACTTTTCCAATTGGTGTAGATTAGAATAGTTAATTTCATTAAAAATTTTTTTTTTTTTATCATGAGAACTAAAAAAAAAGACTTACTGCTTCTTAAACTTTTTTGGCCTATTCCATTGGCTAAGCAAGCATAGACTATTTCTTGGTATCCTCTAAAAGTGATTGGGCTCCCTTTATTGGTGACACAACCCTTTACTAGGCTTCATAGAGCATGAGTCATTTACCAAAGTTCAAAGAAGGCATAAATTATACTATTATTTACTTTCATTGGGGCAGAGAGTTAAAGAGGTATGACTTGGAGAATTAGTGCTGACTCTTGTAAAATGAAGTGGGTGGGAGAGATTGTAAAGAAAGGTTAGGCATAGCCGTCAAAAGGGAAACGATGTGGTTGGGGGTGTTAAGTAAAAGACTTAGCACTTCAAATAACATTTGTACTTTATTTGTGCAATTTAAATAAAATGCATACTCCTATCCTGGCATTTTAAGCTGTCTATAATTTGCTTGCCATCCAACTTTATTTTTTCTCCACTTTTATTTTTTTAACTTTTGTTTATTTTTACTTTGCACCATTCATTTCCATGAGATTTTGAATTACAAATTTTCTCCCCATCTTTCCCCTACCCACCACCCCAAAAGAGTGATCCCACTGTATACCCCCTCTCCTATATCCTCACCCATCACCCCTCTGACTTTCTGGTAAGGCAAGATGGATCTCCCTACTCCAGTACCTGGATATCTTATTTTGCAGTTGTATGTAAATGATAATAATGATAATAATATATATGTATGTATATGTATACATATATACATGCATATATATGTATATATATACACACAAATATTTTTAATATTTGATTTTTGAACTTTAAATTCTAGATTCTTCCCTTCCTCTCTCTTCACCCACCCCCACTGGAAAGACAAGCAATTCAATACAGGCCGTACATGTGTAGTTACACAGAACATCTCCACAGTGGACATACTGTGAAAGACTGACTATATTTCTCTCCTTCCTATTCTGCCCCCCACTTGTTCTATTTTCTACTTTGTCCCTGTCCCTTTACAGAAGTATGTGCTTCTAACAACCCTCCCTCCCCTCCATTCTCCCGCCTCTCATCCCCTTCCCCCCTACTCTCCTGTAGGCCAAGATACCCAATTTAGAATGTATGTCATTCCTTCCCTAAGCCAAATTTAATGATAGTAAGGTTAACCCATTCCCTTTTGCCTTCCTGTTCTTCCCCTCCATTGTAACAGTTATCCTTTGCTTCTATATGAGAGGATTAACCCCATTCTGTCTCTCCCTGTCTCCTCTCATTCTGTTCCTCTCCCACCTCTCAATTTCACCTTTTAAAATATCCCATCCTATTCAATTGATCTTATGTCCTCTGTCTGTATACACATATATACACATACTCACATATGTATTCTTATGCATATATACCCTCCTATATAGACATGTGTATATATACATAGATATACATTTGTATTTTCTTCAGCTGTCCTCATACTCAAAAGTTTCATAAGTTATAATTATCACTTTTCCATGTTGGCATGTAAATAGTTCAACTTTGATAAGTTCCTTATAAATTCTTTTTTATGTTTGCCTTCTCATGCTTCTTATATTTGAATATCAAATTATCTATTCAGTTCTGGTTTTTTCAGCAAGAATCCTTGGAAGTCCTCCACCTCATTGAATGACCATATTTTCCCCTGAAAGATTATACTCAATTTTGCTGGGTAGGTGATTCTTGGTTTTAATCCTAGCTCCCTTGATCTCCAGAATATCATATTCTAGGCCCTTCAGTCCCTTAATGTAGAAGCTGCTAGATCCTGGATTATCCTGATTGTGTTTCCACAGTATTCAAATTGTTTCTTCTTGGCAGCTTGTAATATTTTCTCCTTG
>CM053596.1:79605046-79656066 GCA_028646575.1 Pseudocheirus occidentalis | reverse complement strand
TATTCAAATTGTTTCTTCTTGGCAGCTTGTAATATTTTCTCCTTGATCTGGGAACTCAAGAACCTGGCTATAACATTTCTAGTTTTCTTTTTGGGATCTTTTTCAAGGGGTGATAGGTGAATTCTTTCAAGTTCTATTTTGCCCTCTGGTTCTAAAATATCAGGGCAATTTTCCTTGAGAATTTCTTGAAGAATGCTTACTAGGTTCTTTTTCTGATCATGGCTTTCAGATAGTCCACTAATTTTTAAATTGTCTCTCCTGGATCTATTTTCCAGGTCAGTGGTTTTTTCAAGGAGATATTTCACATTGCCTTCTATTTCTTCATTTGTTTGGATCTGTTTAATAATATCTTGATTTCTCATAAAGTCACTGGCTTCCATTTGCTCCATTCTAATTCTGAAGGAATTATTCTCTTCAGAAAGCTTTTGAGATTCTTTTTTCATCTGGCAAATTCAACTCTTTAAGGCATTCTTCTCTTCATTGGCTTTTTGGGCCTCTTTTGCCTTTTGAGTTAATCTATTTTTTAAGGTGTTTTTTTTCTTTAGTCATGTTGTTGACTCTCTTTTCATGATTGTCTTGCATCATTCCCATTTCTGTTGCCAATTTTTCCTCCACTTCTCTTATTTGGTTTTCAAAATCCTTCTTAAGCTCCTCTGTGGCTTGTAAGCAGGTTACATTTTTCTTGGAAGCGTTTGGTGTGGGAGTTCTGACTGTGTTGTCTTCCTCCTGTTCCATGCTTTGATCCTTTTTGTCCCAAAAAAAGGAACCTAAAGTTGGATTGCTGAGCTTAGTTTGCTTCCTTTGCCTGTTCATGTTGCCAGTCAATTAAATTGATTTGTGAGCCACAGTAGATCTCTGTTTTCAGAGGGGAGAGCTTTGTCCCTAATCAGTGGGGTTTTCACAGCTGCCAGAGCTATTAGGAGGCTGCCATCTCTGCAACTCCCATCAGCTTTGGCTGACTGGTCACGCACCTGAGGGCCACCACCCAAGACCACAATCTGATCCAGGCAGGTTAATGCAAGAGCACTTAGCCTCTGAATGATTGCTTGCGCCACCTCCCCCCCCCCCCCCCGCAATCTGCAGGCCAGGAGCTCTGAAGCAGCTACGTGGAGGGGGCTGCAGGGACTGCTTCCACTGCTTTCTTGCCCTGGGGGCGAGTGGCCGGACCCTCTTCTCTCCCCCAAATTTAGCTGAGTTCCACCAACCTTTCACTTTGTCCTTGTTTCTTATGGGTTGATAATTCTGGAAACTGACACAACTGCCGGTGATCCATTCTCCTGAAAGCTCCAGCCATGGCTTGTTCTGGCTGCTCTTGGGCTAAGCTGCAGTTTCAGACTGGGCTAGTTTGGGCTCCCAGCACTCTGCCATGAGCCCTTCCCATCCACCTGCTGAGCTGCCTTCAGAGGGAGATGTATTTCTCTGTCATTTTATGGGTTCTGGAGTCCTAAAATTTGTTTAGAGTCATATTTTATAGGTATTTGAGGTGATTATGGGGGAAGCTGCAGCATTCTCCTGCTTCTATGCTGCCATCTTGACTCTGCCTACCTCATCTTTGGATAATTCTTTGGTTCAGAGAATATTTTGAGCAAATCTAACTTCTCAACATAATGATGGAAAGTTGAAAAAGAAAAGTAGTTATGTTTCTTTCATGTTGAAAACTGTATAAAAGGGGGAAAAAGCTTTCTGATGCATTTAGTAGACTATGACATTAGCATGTATGGTAATACAAACACATGGGTGTGTTTTGAGTGTTGGTGATATAGGCTGTGCAATGGGGGGAAAGATGTTTATGTCTCTTAGAGCTTCTTTTTGCACAGCAAATATGTACTTACAGTGGTATTGCTGCTCTGGTACATATTTAATATTTTAGGCTTACTGTGATCAAAGTGTAAGAAAACAATGGCAATTCCTGCCTTTCTCCTAACCCTTTAGTTAATTTACCTTCCTTCCTATTATTAACTTTCAAATGGAACTATAGATCTCTTTTGTGTTGAAATAATCAAACAAATACTCACTACCTACTAGGTTCAATGTCCTTTGTTAAGTGCAGGGAAAAAAATATATATATATATGTATATATATATATATATATATATATACACACACCACATATACACACACATACACACATACATACACACATTCATACATACCTACATACATACACACACAATCTCCATGCGTGTTATATCTGTGATAGGGATCTACCTCAAGGCCAACTTTTTAGCTTTCTTTACAGAAATTTTCATTTATTTATTTAATAGAATTCATCCTGATCTTACTGAAGGTAAAGGCTCTGGTTTCCTTCATAAAATTAAGTAGTAAAGGAGTAAGTTGTTTTACTGAGAGAGATTATACCACCAGTTAATTGGGATAGATAAGTATTGACATGAAACGGCTTGCGTACATAGAAGACATAGAAGCATTGCCAAGAAAGCCGTGTTAAAAAAAAAAGCTATAAAAAAATGACCCAAGCTTGCTTTCAAAAGCAAGATGTTTAGTCACATTATTTCTTTATAATTTCTTCCATTATCTATTACTTAATGGATAAATTCTTTTATATCTAATGTTTTGTGCAAGGAAGCACTTTGCATGTGAAAATCCAGCTCAGCATTGTTTCTCTTCTCACTTAAGTTGTAATAAGCAAACAAAAAATGTCTCAATTTATGATATAATGAGGCCTTCCTGATTGTATTGTAATCTCAGAACTTCAGCCTTAGATCTACTTTTGAAATGGATATCCTAGAAACTCTTACTCTACCTAACCTTTCTATCATAACTTTCATAACAGTATCAGATGCTTCATGAATTCCCAAACTTTGATAATCATCATCAACCAATTTCTCTGTTCTTTCTCCCTGGCTGCCAAGTATCATAAGAGATATCACGAAAAAAATCTTAGTTTTGTTGTTATTGTTCATTCATTTCAGTTGCATCTAACTCTTTATGACCCAATTTGTGTTCTCTTGGCAAAGATATTGCCATTTCCTTCTCCAGCTCATTTTACAGATTAGGAAACCTAGGCACATAGGATTAAATGATTTACCTGAAGTCACAGAGTTAGTAAGTGTCAGAGGTCAGATTTGTACTCAGAAAAATTAGTTTTTCTGACTTCCAGATCTGGCATTTTATCTACTGCACTACCTAGCTGCCCATTTTTCAACCTTTTTATGTGTTGGTGTTCAGTAATTCATTCAGTTGTGTCTGATTCTTCATGACCACATATGGATTTTTCTTGATAAAGATAATGGAATAGTTTGCTGTTTTCTTCTCTAGTAAATTAAGGCAAACAGTGGTTAAGTCACTTGCCCAGGGTCACACAGCTAGTAAGTATCTGAGTCTGGATTTGAGCTTAGATCTTCCTGACTCCAGACCTGGTGCTCTATCTACTGAGCCACCTCGCTTAATTTAGCTCACAACAAGTTCCTGTTCTGTAACCCTTTCTTGATCCTGTGTCATGTTTTATTAACTCATGAGTCTGTTGCTTTAGTCCTCAATTCTACTTGCTTCCTCGTTCCCCTTTCAGATGAATTTAGCCTTCTATTTAACTGAGAAGATGGCATATTTCTAATTTGAATTGGCTCAACTGTCCTCCTTCATACTTCCAAATATTTGTCTCTCTTCACCTGTTCTTTTCTCTTTTGTCTCAAAGGAGCAGAAAGCCCTTTTTGTTGCAAAACTTTTCATTTCCTTCTGTACTTTCCTACATTTTTCTGGTCCTTGTTCTGTCATTTATGACTTTTCCCCTTCATCTTTAATCTCTGCCTCATCACTGTCTTCTTCATCTCCTCTTGCAAGCATGCTTATTTGTTTTAAACACACCGACACATACACGCACACACACAACTAACAGAAGAAAAAAAATCAAACCTTTTTTTGACCTATTATCTCATTTCTCTCATTCTTACAGCCAGAATTCCAGAAAAGAATTCTCTTCAGTCCTTACTTCTTCTGAATTCTCTTTTGAATATGTAGAGTCTGATATGCTTAAGAAATATCCAATTAGAAGTACCCAGTAGGCAGTTGGTGATGTGGAACTGGAGCTCAGAAAAAAGACTAGGACAAGGTGACTCAAAAATCTAGAAGTTAACTGAATAGGAATAATGATTAAGTAAACCAATGAGAGCTGGTGAAGGCACCAAGATAGTATATAGAAAGAGAAGACTGAGGACAGAGTCATGGGATTTACCTACAGTCAACTTCTGGGATATGGATGTGATTTAGCAAAGGAGATAGAAAAATAGCTATCAGAAAGATAGGAGGAGAACCAAGAGATCAGTACCATCTAGAGAAGACTATCCAGGAAGAGAGAGGGTGATCTTCAATGTCAAGTATTGTCAGGAAGTCAAGAAGAATGAGAATTGAGAAAGGGCCTTTACATTTGCCACTTGAAAGCTCATTAATAACAGAGAACAGTTTCAGTTTAGTGCTGAGATCAAAAGACAGTCTAAAAAGTTTGAGAAATACGTAAGCGAAGTAGTCAGTGACTTCTGTTTTTTAGTTTTTCCTATAATTTTGGCTTTGAAAGAATGAAGAGAATTATATGAGGAAAGTTCTGGTGAGTGGCTGGATCAAGGGAAGGGCCTTTAAAAAAAAAGAATTTCAGCTGTCTGAACATATTTGAAGGCAGTAATGAAGGAATTAGGGGAAAAGGATAGGTTGAAGATTTTAGAGAGAGGGGATGGTTGTGAGGGCAAACTTTTAGAGGGCATGTGGTCAGAATTATATATAGAGGTGGTTGGTCTAGTGAAAAAGACTGATTTTTCCTCAGGAACTAGAATAATGGTGGAGATAATAGGGAATAATGTAGAAGAGAAGGGGGAAAGAGGGACTTCCTGGTGACTAGACTATTTTCTCAATAAAGTATAAATTGATGTTGTGAGTTAATCAGTAATCATTTTTAAATTATTCTTGTGTGTATATATATATATTGTACAATATGATGATATACATGATGATTATTGTACGTTTACTATGTACTTGACACTGTGCCAGGTGTTGGGGATATAAATACAAAGTATAAAAGTCTCTACTCACAAATGTCAGTCTTTCATTCTGATGGAGAATAAAACAAGTATCTACAATAATATATACAAGTAAACATAAAGAGAACAAGTAAAAATAAATACAGCATAGTTAAATACAATGTAGTTTGAGATGGGGAGATAACACTATCAACTGGGAGGAATCAAGGAGAACTTGTACAAGGTGATGCTTGAGCTTTATCATGAAGGAAAGAGAGGCACTATAGGAAGTGAAAGGAGTGCATTTTATGTACAAGCATGGGAGATACACAGTACAAAAACCAGAGATGGAGTGTTGTGTGAGGAACAACAAAAAACTCCTAGTTTGGAGAATTGGAGCATGTTAGGAGGGGTATAATATATAAAGAATAATAGACTGAATCCAGATTGGAAAGAACTTTAAAAGCTTAACAAAGCAGTTTATATTTTATCCTAGAGACAATGAGAAATCACTAGTTTATTGAGTAGGAGAGTTAGGTGGTCAGATGTGCACTTAAGAAAACACTTTGTCAAGTTATATGAAGGATCACTGTGGTGGAGAGACTAGGCCGGGAAGGAGACCAGTTAGGAGGCTGTTATTAATGTAGCTGATGAGGACCTGAACTAAAATGCTATCTGTATGAATAGAGAAAATGCTTCTAAGACAAGAGATGTAGAGATAGAAATGGCGAGATTTGGCAATTGACTGGATATGTAGATAAAGGGAAAATAAAGATTTGAAGATAATGCTGAGCTTACAAATCTGGGAGAATGAAGGATGGCCATGCTTTCAGCAGAAATGAAGAACGTTTAGAAGAAGGGAGTGTTTTAAGGAACAGATAATGAATTTAGTTTGGTACATATTGAGTTTGAGATGTTTTTGAGACATCTAGTTTGAAATATTCTGTAGGCAATTGGTAAAGTTAGTTGTAAGTAAAGTAACAAAGTTGCCAATAGTGAGAATATAGAGAAAAAAAGAGGGCCTAAACAGAACTTTTGTGGGAGAGGGGGAAAGAAATACAGTAAAGGAGGGAGATATGGATAATAAACCAGAAAGGTTTGTCAGACAGGTATAGAAGAGCATCAGTTTGTCAGGGATCAAATAGAAGGAGAACCAGGAGAGAGTAATGTCACAAAATCCAGGTAGGTGAGAAGTAGGAGAAGGTAATCAATTGTGTTAAATTTAGCAGATTAATTGAGAAAGATGAGGTCAAAGACTAACATGTGTAGTTATTACTATACTAATAATTACATACATTTTTAAATGCATAAAAATAGACATTAAAAAAGGATGAGATGAAGATTAAATAATATTCAGTCTTAGAGGAAATAGGGAGCCACAGGAGATTATTGAAGATTAACATGGTCAGTGGGACTAGGAGTCACATACAGGAGATTTAGGGAGAGACGATGAGGTTTGCAGCAATTTGCTTTAAAGGTGTGATAGTCAATTAGGGAAGAGCAAAAGGATTGCTTTCCTGTAGTAATGGCCCAATTTGTCCTAGTGACCCGAAAGTACGGGTTGTGTGACTTCCCCTATTGTTTTTTAGTAGCATGTGATTAGGAGTGGGGAACGTGAATTATGGGTGTAAGTCAGGTTAGAATTTGGCAACATATAATGCGAGCATAAAGTAGATCAAGGAGGCAGTGGATTTGAGACTAGAGGATAGTGTTTATGTAAACTACTTAATTATCATTGGATTGGAAAGGAAGGAAAGTTAAGCCAGAGTAAGAATGGTCCAGAAGGTAAACTTTTCTTTTTTAAGGTCACACAAAATTACAAAGTATTCCTTTCACTTCTTCTCCCAGAGATTACCCTTCCTATCCTCAAGGAGCTTACATTCCATCCAGGGAGAAAATATGTACATAAAAAGGCATATACAAAAGATATACAAGGTTTTTAGTGGAAAGGAATTAGGAAAGACCTCCTGTAGGGAGTGGCCCGTGAGTGTCTGATCTAGGAGTTCTCAGAGGCAGAGGTGAAGAGGCAGAGCAAGCATAGAGGACAACCTTTACAAAGGCATGAAAATAAAGAATGAAGTGACAGATATCTGCATCAGGAGAGAGAATATATCTACATGTGATTCATAAACACGTGGGAGCTGGTGAGGTCATTATAGAACTCAAGAATTCCTATTTGGTTGAGCCATAAAGTAAAGGAAAGGGTGTAAATGTTAATATAACTGAGTAGGTAGGTTGGAGAGTGGTTATAAAGAATTTTAATGCCAAACAATGAGTTTGCTTTTGATCTTAAAGGTAATAGGGAGTCACTGGAGTTAATTTATCAGGGCAGTGACATAGTCAGAACTGTGTTTTAAGAACATCCCTTTGGCAGCTAGGTGAAAGATTGAGTGAAAAAAGTAGAGACTTGAAGCAGGAAAGTCAAATGAAAGGCAGTAAACCAAGATAGAGGTAATGAGGGCCTGAACTAGGGTTTTAAATATGCAGATAAAGAGAAGATGACAAATTCAAAAGATGTTGTAGAGGAAAAATAAATAAGGAATGACTCCAAAGTTATGAATCTGGATAACTGGAAGGATGATGGTGCCTTTGACAGAAATAGGGAATTTCATAAAAGGGATATAGGGGGAAAGATGGTTTTTAGCTATGTTGAGTTTGGTGTGTCTATGGGATATCTAAATGGAAGAGACAGCTGGGCAACTAGAGACACCTGCATCAAGAGAGAGAATACATGTAGATGTGATTCATAAACACGGGTGCTGGTGAGATCATTGAAATAGTGTGTAGAAAGAGGAAAGGACTAAGGACAGTCATTGGGCTCAGCCATAGTTAAAGTGTGAAATATGGTTGATGATCTAACAAAAGAGATAGAGAGAGAACTGTCAGATAGGAAAACTAAGAGAGTACAGTGTCCTTAAAACCTAGGGAGGGACCTCTTTGTGGAAGTCTAGAAGGATAAGAATTGAGAAAGAACCTTCACATTGGCCAACTAAAAGGTCATTGGTAACTTTGGAGAGTACAGTTATTTGAGACATTAGGTTGGAAGCTAGAATTTAGCCACATATCTAAAAATTTAACTTTAGATTTCATCTGGACTAGATTATTGAACGTACACAATAATGTGTGATGTTCAGTCAGGTTATTAATCGCAGAACAGTATGTATAAAGTAAGTTGTCCATTTGTAGTTTTAGTTTCTTTATTTTTTTTAAAGCTCTATGTACTAGTGACCATTGGGGAAAAACAGAAGAGAAGAGGAAATAAAACACAAATATAATAATCTCAGTGAGTAATGATACACAAGATTTAGTTTAGAATTTTTTCCTAAAAGTTTACACTGGTTGAGGTCATAATGAGCCCGATTTGTGTTGTTTGTCAAACAGTCCCTGGGGCAGCTAAGTGGGTTAGTGAGCAGAACTACAGGCTATGAGTCAGGAAGATCTTGAGTTCAAATACAGCATTAGACACTTATCCTTGTGACCTTGGGCAAATCATTTGACCACTGTTTATCTCAGTTTCCTCATCTGTAAAATGGGAATAATAATAGCACCTACCTCCCAGGGTTATTGAGAAGCTCAAATGAGAAAATAATTGTAAAAGTATCTACTCATGTCTGGGACATAAATGGTAGCTATCTTATTATTATTATTATGTCAAAGTTTTTTTTATATTTTCAAAATCTATACTGCTTAATAAATTAATCAGTCACTTTTGCAGGAGGAAACCATTGAAAACAGGGGGTACTCATTTCTTACTATTTGCAAGGCATTGTTCTGGGCACTAAGGGTCTATAGAAAGACAAAAACCAAAACAATCCTGGCCTCAAGAACCTTATATTTAACCATTAGTATTACTTTTCAAAGCAGTTTGCTTTGGGGATAATTCTAATAATAGTGCCACAACTGAAAATATTTTTTGAATTATCATCATGGAGAGATTGAGCCAGAGAAGGATACCAATTTCTTTAACCACAACTCATTTAATAAGCAACATTGATCCCCCATCTTATCCATCAGGTTTGGGCTTTATATGACTTTTAGTCAGTCAGATTCACTTTCCAGAAATGAAGATTTGCCATGATTAGATAGGTAGAGCCCTGGCCCTGGAGTTAGAGGACCTGGGTTAAGATCCCACTCTGGACACTATTATCACTTAATTTTTGTGCGCCATTTTCCTCCTCTGTAAAATGTGGGGGTTGGATTAAGCAGCCTCTGAGATCTTGTCTGGCTCTAGATCTAGATATGGGCACTATGTCCTGAAGGCATTTCCAGAAGAGCATTTCCTGAATGTTTTGAGCAATGGCAGCAGCATTTTGAATACATGAATAGCTTCCTAATGTTCACTTTGGAGGAAACAAGTATTATCTTGATACATAAATTCTGGGATTAAAAAAATTTTTTAAATTCTCTTTTTATGATCACATGTGCACTTGCTGATTGAAATTAAGTAATTAATCTTAAGCGATGTTTAGAAGTTATGCCACAGTGAATTACTTGAACTCAGATACAAGAAAGTCCCTTTGGTATCTGTATATGTTCAAATCTTTATCCCCATTTCTGCCCAAACCCTAGGTTTAGGTTAAGAGTAGCCAAATAGAATTGTGGGTTAGCTCAGGTTAGCAGTAGGCATAATCCGATTATGAGCAGTTCTCAACCTGTAGGTTATGTTCAATTTGTAACAATGAAAATACATCCTGCATATCAGATAGATTCATAACAGTAGCAAAATTACAGTTATGAAGTAGCAACAAAAATAATTTTATGGTTGGAGGTCACCACAACATGAGGAACTGTAAAAGGGTCACAGCATTAGGAAGGTTGAGAACCACTGGATGTATTCTACATTAATATTTCAATTCACTTATGTATTTGGAACATCATCTGGCCATTCGGACTTTGTATCAAATCTGAACTCTAAAACCACTGGAACTAAAACTAGTTGAAAGGGCAGTTTTCTGCCAACATTGCACACTCAAACTGTAGGTCAACCCAAGCTAGATGGCAATAGACCAACCCCAAACAAAGCTAATTCAACAAAACGATGGTTGTCTTACAATAATTCTGAATGAGATTTCCACTTTATTTCATTTATTTTGGACAGTTTAATAACTGGGAAAACTATGTGATTCGTGGCCAAGAATGTTGGTACTAAGAATAACTAATAGTGGCAACATTACTTAAAATTATGAAATAAGTTTTCTTTTATAAAGGTCACAAGGGGCGACTCTTAGAAGGCAAACATCAGGAGATGAAATCTAGTTCTTGGGTACAAAATTTCCTTATTATAACAAACTAAAAGTTAAGACATTATTTTGGGGGGAGGAATTAGTTTTATTTTCCTCACTTAAGAAAGGGATATAGTTTTTCTCAGGGCAAATATATCATCATGCATATTATCAACAGACATATAGCCTCAGGATTTTTTTCCTGTCTTATCCAATAAATGTTCTTTCTGATCCCTATGTATACCTTCTTATAACATCCAAATCATAATCTCACTGTCCCACTTCTCTCTATCTGGTTAAGTCACAAATTACAGAATTTTAGAAATGGAAGGGACCTTAACAGCCAGCTACCAACTCATACCAGAAGAGGAGTCCCCATTATAACAAACCTGTTAAGTGATTGTATATTTTCTGCTTGAAGCCAGACCTTTAAGGAAGGGTAAGCTTCTCCTTCCCAAGGAATATCTCTAATTGTTAAGGAGTTTTTCCTGACATCAAACCTAAATTTTCCTCTTTACAATTTCCATCCATTGCTCTGGATTCTGCCCCCTGGGACCAAAAAAAAAAAAAAAAAAAAAGAAAAGAAAAAATCCAATCCCCTTTTCATGTAACTCTTTTAATTTTTGAAGACTATTATGATGTTCCTCTTAAATCTTTTTTTCTCCAGGCTAAACATCCCCACTATCTTCAGCTGATCTTAATATGGTACAGATTCAAAACTTTTCACCATTTTGATTGCCCCTTTCTGGATACTCTACTTAAAATGTTTGACTAGGACAGAAGATGGTAGAACCATCACTTCCTTATTCTTGGAAGCCTCTTAATGCAATCCAGGATCACATTACCTTTAGGGGCTGACATTTCACTTTGTTGATTCATGTTGATCTAACAGATCACTAAACCAACTTAGTCTTTTTCAGAAAAACAATATCTATATGTGCTTTCTCCACTTTTCTTCCTTCAACACATACATGTGTATACACACACATACACAAACAACAAGCATAATGACACTTAATAAATGTTTGTTGAATTTAATTTAATTTAACCCAGCAAAAATCTACCACCCCTGCCATCTCTAGTCTCTGACTTCCCTTTAGATACTTTCATCCAGTCATTTCCTCATATAATGTTTGTTTCTCATGGTGTTAGTTCCTCTTGTATTATGTAGTTCCTCCTTACAGTATTAGTCTGCACTGATTTTATCTATACATTTTCATCTCTATTTCTATTTGTGTTGTTTGATCTACCTACTTAGTTTTCAATTATATTCTATTTCATTTGTATTTCCCTGTAGTATTTCACATGATGCTCTTTAAATATTTCATGACCATGGCTAATGTGGAAATATGTTTAACAGTGTGTGTGTGTGTGTGTGTGTGTGTGTGTGTGTGTGTGTGTAAAACCTATATCAGATTGTTTGATGTCTTGGGGAGGAATGGGAAGAAGGGAGAAAAATTTGGAACTCAAAATCTTATAAAAATGAATGTTGAAAACCATCTTTACATGTAATTGGAAAAAAATACTCTTAAGTGAAAAAATAATTCATAAACAGCATAGTTTGTAGATCAGCACAGGTACATGAATATAGAAGTTAAAGAAAAATAAATTTCCACATAATGAAAGGAAATGAGATTGTGAAGAATGTAGGAAAACCTTCCCTGCCTTTACCCCCACCAGAATGAAGGTGTTAACTGAATGAACAGAATTAAGTTGAGAGAAGTTTGACACATTATTAGCCAGTATTCTCTGATTCTCACAGTATACAGATTTCTATGGTCTTCCATCTGATGACAAGATTTTCCATCTTGTCCTTTGTAGTTTCCATCATGCTGATTTATAGGTTACTCTTTTCCTCTTTGGGTTCTAAAGGTTACCAGTGGCATGGAGAAAGGTCCCTTGTAATACATAAAAGGAAATATCTTTTTATGTAGTATCTCAGGTTGTAAGCTTCAAGAAGGCAGGGAAGTAGTTCTGCTTATTTTTTGTTGTACAATGCCTTTAACAGTGTCCTGTTCAATGAGATGATATTTTAGCCCAACTGTTTTAAATCTCTCAAATAAGTATGATTTATGTTTTCTAGTAGGAGACAAAAGAATAACTCTGAAACATATTAGGTTTCCTAATATAGTGTGCTAAATTTGTAAAAAGTTTGATTAGTTGTGATAAAACTTTTTAATGTATTTTTGCAGTTGATGGTACTTTATACTATGTAGTTGATAAGTGTGTAGTATTGATATTAATTTGTTAAGTCAGGTTCATATATTTTTCTTCTCTCATATAGTTTCTTCTAGATTAAGTAAAAAATGAAACTTCATTTAATTTTTTAAGTTAAAGGTTAAAATCAAACCTATGAATTTTCTAAAAACTTAAGACAAGAAATAGTTAATTGGGAAAAGAAAATCTTTGCAGCAAGTTTCTATGATAATAGTCTTATTCCTAAAATAGATCAGGAACTAATTCAGATCTATAATAAGAATCATTCTTTAATTATAACTGATCAAAGGATTTAAACAGTCTCAAGGGAAGAAATCCAAGCTCTCAATTGCCATATGAAAAAATGCTCCAAAACACTAATTAGTAGGGAAATGCAAATTAAAATAACTCTGAGATTCTACCTCACACATATCAGATTCATACAGTTTGCAAAAAAGGAAAATGACAAATGTTAGAAGGACTGCAGGAATACAGACACATTAATAAACTATTGGTAGAGTTGTGAGATGGTACAGCCATTCTAGAATGCAATTTGACCAAAAAGTTACTAAACTTACATAGCTTTTGACCCAGCAGTAGCACTGCTAGGACTGTATTCCAAAGAGGTCAAAAAAAGAGGAAAAGGTCCTACATGTATAAAAATATTCATAGAAGCTCTTTTTGCATTGGCAGAGAACTGGAAACTAAGAAAGTGTTCATCAGTGGCTAAATAAATTATGGTGTAGAAATATATTGGAATACTGTTATTTCATAAGAAATATAATAGCAAAACCTTCAAAGACTTGTATGAACTGATGCATGATGAAGTGAATAGAACCAGTAAAACAATTTATACTATAGCAACAACATTGTAAAAAGAATTACCTTTGAAAGACTTAAGAACTTTGATCAATACAATACCAGCCATGATTCCAAAGGACTAAAAGTGAAGAATGCTATCAACCCCCTGACATAGAGATGATGGACTATACATACAGAATGAGGCATTCATTTTTAAAGGTGTTCAATGTTGGAATTTGTTTCACTTAATTATGCATATTTATTACAAGGAATTTGGTTTTTGTTGTTGTTCTTATTGTGGGGGAGAATAGGAAGGATAGAAAATTTAAGTTTTTAATTGAAAAAAAAGTGATTAAGGGTGGTATTCCTAGATGGGGGAGGCCCTCGCTGGTATACAAAAAGAAAAAAAGTTCAGAAGCAGTCAGTAGCACTTTGACTCAGACTCAAGGAGCAAAGCAGGATCAAAGTTCCAGAATCTACCCTATCTGCAGAGGTTTAACCAGGGCAGAAATCCCAGACCAAAGGGGATCCTGCAGTTATATCATTCTGAATCAGCAGAACTTCCTAGCTTGCTGATAGGGCTGAGTCCAGCAGTAGTATACTGTTGTATAGACTCAAACCCAGATCAGGAACATGTAGAGCTCAAACCAGGTAGAAAATAATCAGACTTTGTCCTAAATAGGCCACTTTGAGAGCACTGAAAACTTACAGGTCCCCGGACTGTCCCTAGTAGCCTAGAACAACAAACACCACACTCAGTACCCTTAAGAACGCAGCAATAGGACCAGCCCAGACCTTCCCTCTAGATTTGTGGTATAGACTAGCTCTAACATCAAATCCAGAGTCAGGAAGTAGGTTAGGTTATTCTGGATATAAGACATATCTCTTGAAATACTTATTCCTCTACCCAAATTTCCTCATATTCTAACTGCCTAACTAGAGGCAGAGACCCAGAAGATTAAGTAGAGAAGCATACCAGGCGGTAGGTAGAAGTAGAAAGCAAATCTGTACCACTCATAGTCATTTGATTGTGTTCAGCGTATCAATTGTATTCTATATTTATTTCTCTTACTGTTTTGTATATGCCTTTTCTTTTCAGAAAACTACAGATTTCCTAAGGGCAGCTGCTCTGTTGTATTCATCTATTTTTTGTTACCCATAGCATTTAACAAATTCCTAAATACAGAATAGTTACTCATTGAATACTTGTGTAGGACTAACAGTGGAAATCCAGGACTAATTTGGCAAGTGATGTACGTGTCCATGATTGTCACCACTAGAATAAAGGTCCTTTAGTCCATATTCCTTTCTCTAGGGCAGGTCAAAAATGCTATTCCTTTTGGCCAGAGGCCATTACCAAAAATTTCTTTAAATGAACCTATATGTATATGATCTTAGGCACCCAGGTTTCTAGCCCACTGAATTTATCTATGGAAAATGATTTTACATATGAGGACTTCAGAGGAATTTGGGGAGACTTTTATAAAAGAATATAGTATGAAGAAAGCAAAAGCAGGACAATATAAACAGGATCATGGTCATTTAAAGTAAAACCATAATAGAATACCTCAGAAATGAGCTTATCCCAGAGGACTGATTATGAAATACACCCTCTATTCTCAAAGGAGAAAGCCAGTGAACTGGATTGGTATCATATGGCTGTTAGCTCTGTTTCTGAGGGAAACGTACCTAAAGATGACTGAGTGTTCTCGCTAATGTTATGAGCCCCTTGGAGTGGAGGGCCACCAGGCTGCCTAAGGAAGATCAGAAAAACAAAGTAGATTAAAGCTTCTGTACCTGTCAATATTGGAACCATTGTACTTGTAGTCTAGGTGAGATGCAGAGATCCAGTATGGAAGAAAAAAGGAGGGAGAGAGGGAAAGGAGAGAGAAGGAGAGAACTATAGGCATGGAATGAGGACTGTGCTATTAGAAACAATCTGTTCAGGTTTCTTTTACTTACATGTATTTTGTGGAGAATTAGCCAGAAAGAAGTTAGTCTACAGGGAATAGACATTAGGAAGTTAGGTACTAAGCAATAATCAAAGGCATTCATATTCAGTGGCACAGAGGTTCCATTGAACTCAAAGTATCCATGACTACATTTTGTCCTTTCCTGTGGTTTCCTTTCCTTGGTGGTTTGTACTGTCCCTTTGTTGCTCTGAACTTTCCTCTTTTTAGTGCAAACACAGGAAACTGACTCCTAAGTATAGTCTCTAATGAATAGCATGTTTAGTATTCATGCAAGTAGGCACAGTGTTGTGTAAATACAGTACAGAAACTAGCTGTTTTTAGAGAATGAGTTTATTTAGAATTAACACTAATTTTACGGTTGCTACTTTTGGTAATTGTTACTACAGGTGGTGCATTATGTACTATTTGGAGTTAACTGCTGGACATTTGAAAGAGACTTGGTGCTCAGTCCATTTGGTAGTCCAAGTTGATGTAGGCACTTCTAACTAGAGTTACTAGTCCTCAACCTGTAAATAAAGTGTAGTTTTGGTGCTCAAGAAGGGAATCATTTCTATTAATATATGTTGTTGTAATGTCATTTTCTTTCATATAGGATTCACCTTTATTTGATCTCATTAAACAATCGAAGGAACGAGAAGGGCCAGTAGATCACCTCTTTGAACCCACTTCTACTCTCAATTTGCCTCTCCAACATAATCACACTGCTGCAGATCTGTAAGTATATAATTAGCCTACTACATGACAGACCCATCTTCTTTTCCAATTGTATTTTTCCTGGGTCACGTCTTTTATGCATTTTCTTACATGCAGTCATCATTAGGAACATACTGAAGCCTACTGATACCCATATAGAATTAGAGATTGGACTAAAATGGCACCTGAGGTTCCTTTTAAGTCTAGATCTATGATCCTATTTGCTTCTTTACTGACTTATGAGTCACTTACACTTTTGATTCTTTGGATAATGTAGTATACCGTGCTATATATCAGCACCACAGCTATTTATCTTAATTAGAAGAATATTAGTGTTGAAAAGTGATAAGCTTTGGGATCATGTAGGAGTTTAGGATTGTTGAAAGTACAGTTTCTCAAATGTAGTCTTTGGATTTACCAAACAGTAGAATACTATAGTCATTGACTACTGTCTGACCTCATTTTCTTAAGTGCTATTTCTACATACATCTAACATTTATATAGCACTTTAAAGTCTGCAATTCCCTTTACATATGTAATCGCATTTGTTCGTTATCTCTCTTAGAATGCTTTCAGAATTGTTCAGTTTTTTCATCCATTTTTTATTCTCTCAATTTCATCCATAAATGCTTTTGGGATGATCTGGCTTAATTGCATCTCAAACTATATTTTCTTGAGAACTTCTTTTCTACTACTTTCTCTTCCTGCTTGTAGAAATTCTATTCATTTTTTCATCATTCTCTTCTATATTTTTAAGATGAGTTCATTTTCTTTTTTAAAATTTATTTATTTACTTTTAGTTTACAACATTCAGTTCCACAATCCCTTGAGTTTCAAATTTTCTCCCCCTTAAGTGTTTTTCTTTTTCCCCAGGGGGTAAGACAGGGCAGTTGGGGTTAAGTGACTTGCCCAAGGTCACACAGCTAGTAAGTATTAGGTGTCTGTGACTGGATTTGAACTCAGGTCCTCTTGACTCCATGGCAGTTGCTCTGTTCTCTGCACCACCCAGCCACCCGAATTTATTTTCTAAATCATTTTTGTCCTTGGATGCCACAAGGACATCTTTTGGCAAAGAGATCCTATTTCCTGGTAAGACAGTTTTTAGCCTATTTTTATCCTTTAATTTGTGGTGATTGCTTTACATCAGTTAAACTCTGTGGGGAAGGAGATATTGAGAGATGATATCTTTATCTTTATGAATTTTTTAGCATTAATAGTTTGTTTGAATAGGTCAGACTGGAACTATTGCAGTTATATACCAGACTGTTTTTCATTCTTCTTTCTCCTAATTTAGTGTCCATTTTGTCAAACATCTCGTGAAATTATATTTCTTATCTTTAAGTGATGAAGTCATCCTTCCATTTAATTTCACCTTTCTTGTCTTACTAATTATAGCAAGCACGTCGTATTCATATGATTAAATTCTTTCAGTAACATCTTGACATTTTGACTTCTTGATTTCTTCTCAGATTAGTTGTATTGGTTTCATTAATGCAAAAACTTTTAAATTTTACATAATCAAAACTTTCCATTGTACTTTTTCTGAACCTTTCTCTTTTCTTGTTTGGTCTGTGACTACTAATATATGCTTAAGATATCACCCTTTATGTCTAAATTATGTACCCATTTTGTGCTTTTTTTGGTATGAGATGTTGGTCTAGGCCTAGTTTATGTCAGACTGCTTTCCCATGTTCCCATTATGTATCTTGGCAGGTAGTCTCCCAAATATTTTACGTGCTCTGTAGTTATTTTAAATGAAATTTCTCCCATTTTTTCCCTGCTGTGTTTTGTTGGTAATGTACAAAAATGGTGATTTGTTTGGGTTTATTTTATATCCAGAAATTTTGCTAAAGTTGTTAATTGTGTCAGTTTTTTAGTTGACTTCATGTTCTTTATCACCATATCATCTGAAAAAAGTGATGGTTTTATTTCCTCATTGCCTATTTTTATTCCTTCAATTTCTTTTTCTTGTTTTATTTCTATAGCTGGCATTTCTAGTACAGTATTGAATAATGAGGATTTTAATTAACATCCTTGCTTCACCCCTAACCTTATTGGGAAGGCTACTACTTTGTCTTCATTATAGATGATGCTTACTCTTATTGTTAGATAGATGCTACTTATCATTTTAAGAAAAGCTCTATTTATTCCTGTGCTAAGTGTTTTTTTTTAAATGGGAATGGGTGTTATGTTCTATAAGAAGCTTTTTCTGCAGCTTTTAAAATAATCATGTGATTTTTGTTGTTTTTGTTATTAATATATTTAATTATGCTTATAGTTTTCCTAATATTGAAGCAGTCCTATATTCTTGGTATAAATCCAACTTAGTATAGTGTATGATCTTTGTGATATATTGCTATAATCCCATTGCTAGTATTTTATTTACATTACTTGAATCAATACTCATTAGGGAAATTGCTCTATAATTTTGTTTACTTTGACACTCCCTGTTTTTGGTATTAGGACCATATTTGTGCCATAGAAGGAATTTCATAAGACTCCTTCTTTGCCTATTCTTTTTTCAGACAGTTTTATGTAATATTGGAATTGCTCTTTATATGTTTGGTAGAATTCACTTATTCATCTGGTCCTGAATTTTGTTTGGTTTTGTTTTGTTTTTCTTAGGGAGTTCTTTTATAGCTATTCTAATTATTTTTCTAAGATAGGGTTTTTTGAGTATTCTGTTTCCTGTTCTGTTAATCTGGGCAGTTTATATTTTTGTAAGTAATCAACCATTTCATTTAAAACGTCAATTTTATTGACATATAGCTAGGCAAAATAACTCCTAAAAATTGCTTTTATTTCTTCATCATTGGTTGTAAATTTACCGTTTTCATTTTTGACACTGGAAATTTGGTTTTCTTTTTTTTTTTTAATCAAATTTGTCAACAGCTTATCTATTTTGTTGAGTTCTCACCCTGCAAAAAAGTTCCTAGTTTTATATATTAGTTAAGTGAGGATTTTTTTTCTGTCTTTTTAAAAATCTCTTTGATTTTCAAGATTTCTATATTAGTGTTTAATGGATAGTTTTAAATTTATTGGTTTCACAGTTTTTTTTAATTGTATGACCAATTGGTTAATCTGCTCTCTCTCTTATTGGTATAAAAAGCATTTAGAGATATACATTTTCCCTTTAGTACTGCTTTGGGTACATCCCTCAGGTTTTGAGATGTTGTCTTATTATTTTCGTTATCTTTAATGAAATTATTGATTGTTTCTCTTATTTGTTCTTTGATCCACCCATTCTTTAGGATTAATTTATTTAGTTTCCAATTAAGTTTTAATCTGTGCTTCAAAGATCCTTTACTGAATATGATTTTATTGTATTATCATCAGAAAAAGAAGAATTTAATTTTTCTGCATTTGTGAAGTTTTTATGTTCTGATGCATGGTCAGTTTTTGTGAGGGTACTATTCATATCTGAGAAATAGATGTAATCCTTTCTCTTCCCATTCAGTATTCTCCTGATGTTTATCACGTCTAATTTTCTAAAATTCTTATTTTATGATTTAAATTTATCTAAGGTGAAAAGGGTGAATTGATGACCCTAATGATTATAATTTTACTATTTCTTCATATATCTCATTTTACTTTTCCTTTAAGAAGTTAGTTGCTATGCCATTTGATATTGTGTTCAGTATTGTTATTCATTCTTACCTTTTAGTAAAATTTAGTTTCACAGTTTCTCATTTAATTAGATCGGTTTTTGCTTTTGTTTTGTTTGAGATTGTGATTGCTACCCCTATGTTTTTTACTTTTGCCAAAGCAGCATAAATTCTGCTCCATTCTTTCCCCACCCCCACCTTCTTCTAACTCTCTGTATATCTTTCTGTTTCAGGTGTATTTTTTTGTAAATATATTGTTGGATTCTGGTTTCCAATCTATTCTGCTATCCTCTTGTGTTTTATGGATGAGTTCATCCCATTCATATTAACAGTTGTGATTGTTAGCTATGTATTTTCCTTCATTCTTTTCTCTTATATTTGTCCTTCCCTTTTTAACCCTGTTCCCCCTTTAAGAGTTATGTTTTGCTTCTGATTGTAGCCCTTCTTAATCTGCCCACTCTCTTATTCCCCCCTTCTTTTCCTTAACTCCTTTCCCTTCTGCTTCATAAACATCTAAACATAATAAAATTATACCTTTTCCCTCTGTCTAATTAAACTCCTTCTAAAACTTCTGGTCATTATAAAGTTCTGAGAGGTTCTATCTTTTCCTTTCCCCATATAAAAATGTAAAGAATTTAACCTTTTAAAATTTATTTTATTTTATTTTGGTCTTTATTAATTTGTTTACTTTTAGTTTACAAGATTTAGTTCCACAATCCCTTGAGTTTCAAATTTTCTCCCATCCTTCTCCCCTCCTCCCCACCACAGCGGTATGTAATCACATATAGGAGCTACAAATAATTTCACATTGGACATTAGTCTGGTTGTATAGAAGGGTTGTAACGGATGGAACGAACAGTGAGAAAGAGGAAACAAAACCCAACCTGGAAAAGAACAAGAGCATGTAATTTGCTTCAGTCTCCATTTAAACTCTGTTCTTTCTAGATCTTTCTCTGAATGTAGACATCTCCTCCCATCCTGAGACTTTTAGAGTTGTCTTTTATAACCTTGTGTTTCCGAGAAGAGCCCAGTTTATTGAAGTTGGTTGTCACACATATGTTGTGTCTATCATTGTGTACAAATTTCTCCTGGTTCTGCTCTTCTCACTTAGCATCAGTTTGTATAATCCTCTCCATGAAAATATGAAGTCCATCTGCTCCTCATTTCTTCTAGCACAAAAGTATTCCATTACATTCATATAGCACAACTTATTTAGCCATTTGAGTTTAACCTTTTTTTAGTCCTTTGTGATTTCTCACTCATGTTTATATTTTCATGTTATTTTTGTATTCTGTGTTTGAATGTCACATTTTTTATTCAACTCTGATCTTTTCATCAGGGATGCTAGAAAGTTTTCTTTTTCATTAAATGTCAGTTTTTCTCCTTTATAGTTATACTCAGTTTTACTAGGTAGATTGTTCTTGATTGTAATCCTGGGTCCTTTGCCATCTCAAAATCATATTCAAAGTTTTCATTTCTTTATAGTGGTAGCTACTAAATCTTATGTGATTCTGACCATGGCTCCACAATTCTTGAATTCTTTCTTTTTGGCTGCTTCTATTTTCTCCTTGAACTGGGAGCTCTGGATTTTGGCTATAATATTCCTGGGCATTTTCATTTTGGAGTTTCTTTAAGGAAATGTCCAGTAGATTCTTATCATTTCTATTTTGCCCTCCAGATTTGGGGACAGTTTTCCTCTATAATCTATTGAATTATAATTTATCTTTTCTTTTTCTCCCATGGCTTTAAGGTATTTCAATAATTCTTAAATTATCTCTCACTTACCAGTTGTTTCTAGGTCAGTTGTTTTTATTATAATATATCTCACATTTTCTTTTTTTGTCGTTTGATTTGGTTTTATTATTTCTTGATGTCTCATGGAGTTATTAGCTTCCATTTGTCCAATATTAACGGTTAAAGAGTTATTTTCTTCAGTAAGTTTTTGTACTTACCAACCTGTAAATTCTCTTCATAACTTTGCTGCATAGCTCTCATTTCTTTTCCCATTTTTTCCCTCTATCCCTCTTATTTGTTTTTTTTAAATAATTTTTTGTTCTTAAAAAAAATCTTTAGCTCTTCAGGGAATTCTTTTGAGGTTTGTGTCCATTCCGAATTTTTCTTTAGCCCTTGCTCATAGATTCTTTTCAAGTCACTATCTTCTGTGTTTGTCTTCTAGGTTTATGTCTTCAGGAAAAAAGTTCAATAGAGTAGTATGGGTGGGAATTGAAATTGAAAAGAAAAACCAGTTAACAGAGTGAAAGTAATTAGTTTCTATGGAAATTGTAATTTGAGCCCCATTAGCATTTCCCCCTAATTGGTGGAACTATCCACATATGACCAAAAGGAACTGTCAACTTGGTAGGTTTAGAACTATTTTGTGGAGATAAGTAATCTCTGGGAAGCCTCAGAATCTACTTAGTACTACCATTTGTGTATTTGGGTATTGATACCAGAATATATTAGTCACATAAATCATCTGTAAGATAGAGCGAGGAAAATTGCTTTGATCATCAATCCCACAACGTTTAATGAATTTCTGCTTGGGTGAACTAAATAGTAGAGAGAGAGTTAACGAGATTTCTTGGAAAGGTTAGCTTAAGCATTGTTTATAGCTAAGAGAATCTAGTTCCATGCAGAATTCTGCTTTCATTGTTTTATTTGTATATATGTACATCAAGGTTTGTTTATGATAGTATGTAACCATAGCTTAACTACCAAAGTTAACCCCCTAAAGTATTTGGCAGTTCATAAAGAAAAGAGACTCTAGGTTCATTGGAGCAACCTAGTAATTATAAACGGGACAGGAGAGAACGACTCTATAAAATCGCTGTGGTAATGATTCCTTTTTTCTTTTTTAAACTAATTTACCTCCTTTTCTGATCTGTTAAATATGGTACAAAAGTCCACCAAAAAGTTTAGCAGATACTTTTACATTAGAATTCTTTTTACACTGCTGATAGCCAGATTCGGGAATCAGGAATAGCTTTGTTGCCCAGTTAAAGAGAATGCAACATTGAAGCACTAGACTAGCTAAAGTTTATTGAAAGAGAATACTGGTATTTTTATATGTAACTGTCATATTTACTAAATATGCCTGGGTCTAATTAGTGAAATATTCCCTAGAGAATATTAATAACATAATAAATAAAGTACATTTAATAAATTGGAATATTAATATTATATTGTTACTTAATATTAGTTATCAACATCCTTTATTTTGCCTCCCTAGAATTCCTTCTACTATAAAATTAAGCTGGTTATGTGTACTTATATACACTTATTCCTTTTATTTATGAACTGTAACATAATTATATTTAAAGTTTTGTGGTTTTATGCTATTTTAAAAAATAGTTTAAATATTTTTATATTTATAAAAATTTATGAAAAATAAAAAAATAAAAATATTTTTTAAATATTTCAAAATTATTATCTGAGAAATTGGATAGCACTTTGTTTTGGTACCAGTAATTGATTTTCCTTTTAAGCTCACTCTACTTCTGGGGTCCTTGCTTGGTGATAATTAGTAGAAACTATACCTGTGTAAAGCCTTTTTTCCATAAGAAATTGATATCCAAAATTCTCCATATACCATGATAAAAAATATAGCATTTAAATATGATTGGATTAGTATTTTGTCTTTTTGAGCTTATATTTAAATGGACTATCCAGTTGAGCAGCTAGCAAAGGATAGAGTGAATGGAGGCCAAATTCTTATGTATACCACTGCTTAAATATTCTTGTAGTTATTGTATTTTAAGTTAACAGTTTCTGTTTTGCATACATCTAGGTATCTTTCTCCTGTAAGATCTCCCAAGAAAAAAGGGTCAACAGCTCGAATAAATTCCACTTCAAATGCAGAACCACAGACAACATCAGCCTCTCAAACTCAGAAGCCACCAAAATCTACCTCCCTTTCACTTTTTTACAAAAAAGGTTTGTAGATGTCCTATTATCATCACAATTTCAAATTTATTGTATATGCACACTGTATGACAATATAGTGACTTACAATAGGTTATTTATATACATGCTTTAAGCTCTTTGGGGAAAAAGTGGATATCCCAACTAGGTTTTCTGTTTAACAAAAAGAAAAAATTGAAGTTAAAAAAAGTGAGAGAAACCAATCAGTCAATAAATATAAAGAACCTGCTATGTGCCAGGCACTCTGCTGAGATCTGGGGATAACAAAAACAAAAACAAAAAAACAAAAAAAGCAAAACACAGCCCTTTGGAAAAGTGCAATAAAAATGTAATCTTTACATAAAACCCAAAGCATTGTGTTTTTGTTTTAGTATTAGAAAAGTTCATATATGTTAAGTACCTTCCTGCAAAAGAGTAATTTGGATTCTAGCTTATTTACTATGTGTATCTTTAAGATTAGTCATCAAAGGTTAAGGCCCCATAGGGAAGACCTTCAACAATAATAAGTAAGTTGTTCATTTATTAAAAATGTGTTGCTTTTCTCTTGCCCCTTATTAGAGTTCCCTTTTCCCAAATCTTAATTTTTACTTCTATTTCTCTATTACAAATATACTAAATAAATTTATTGTTATAGTCATGTTAATGAAAGAGGCAGCTTAGTATAGTACTGGACTTAGAGCTAGGAAGGCCTAGGATAAAATTCCACCTCTGACACTAAGTATCTCTGTGACTGGCTAAGTCACTTAACCTGGATACTTCAAGTAGTAGCCCTCCAAAACTCTACTTGCTCTCCTATTTATTTTTGTTTTTTTTTAAGACATGTTTTTGACACTGGCCTCCTTATTGCTCCTCATGTAAGACACTATTTCTCTCAATTCCAGGCATTTTCACTGACTGTCCCCAATATCTGGAATGCTCTCCCACCTCATCTTTACTTCCTAGCTTTCTTCATATGCCAGCTAAAATCTCTTCTACAGAAATCCTTTCTTCATCTCCTTTAATTCTAGTTTCTTGCTTCTGTTGATTATCTCCAATTTATTCTGTCTGTATCTTGTGCATACATAATTATTGACATGTAGTCTTACCCATTAGACTGAGAAGTTAGTCTTTTTCCTTTTTTTTCTATCCTCTGCACTTAGCACAATGCCTGTCACATTGTAGGCACTTAATAGATGTTTATTGACTGAGTATAGATGTTAGTAAATATGAAGCAATCCCCCCTTTTTTTAACTACTAATACTTTTTTTTTTGCAAGCAAACTCAATCTGTTCATCTAGATTAGGAATGACCATTTTCCTATGATATAAATTACTAGCCTTTTTGGAGTTGTCAGTCTTATTTTTTATTTCTTTGATTTCACAATATCCTTGAGTACCCCTTATACTACCTCTCATCACATTCCCTGTCCTGTTTCTTCCCCGCGGCCCATGAATGACATATATTTGTTTTTTTAAATTTAAACCAATTAATGCTTGATGCAGCAAGTATTGCAGAGTTCTGTGTGCTAAGCTATAGTGCTGAGGGTGGGAAAATTTGTTTACAAGAAAGATAACGCTAGAGGAAGAGCTCTTATTAAAACCTGTTAGCATTATGATTTTAAGAATTTAGTGCAAGAGAGAAAATCAGTCAAAATTAGTAAATAGTTAAAAATGACTAATTCCCTTTTCATTCCTCCAACCACCAGTGTATCGGTTGGCATATCTCCGGCTGAATACTCTGTGTTCACGACTTCTGTCAGATCATCCAGAACTGGAGCACATCATTTGGACCCTTTTCCAACACACACTACAAAATGAGTATGAACTCATGAGAGACAGGCATTTGGACCAGGTAAAGAAATCACTAACTTTTCTTCTAGTAAAGATTTATTTGTCAAGTACTAAACACTGACTTTAGTTTCAAAGGAAAAATTAGGTTAACGTAGGAACCAAACTGTTCAGTTGTGTACTTGTTACTTTTATTTTGCCTTAATTAGTAAAGATCAGTGCTGTAGTTAAAAAAATTAACCTATGATTATTGAAATGGTTATTTCTTATTTTAAAATGTCAGTGATAGTAGAACCCCCCTTTGTAATGCTGCTATGGGGGGGGTGTTTATATTATATTAGAGTATACACTAAACTATACACAGGTGCTTAATATGACTCACTGTGATGTAGCTTATAGATTTATAATGGAGTTTTACTTTATTTTTATTTGTGCAAATAGTTACTACTCAGTGTAAAACCACTTCTATCTTCAGTACTGAATGCTCATGAATTACACATTTAAACTGAAGAGATTTGGTCACTTTATTCAGTCTTTGAAAATATAATTAATATAATTATTATATTAATATGATTAATATAATTATATTAATATAACTAAAATATAATTAATAATCTTTAAGATGTACTTCACCATAAAATAAAAATTAGTTTCTGTGATAAATGAAGATTGTTTATTGTTTAGAATATTTGTTAGGGAAAAAGTCAGATTTTATAAAAATCATTGTCCACAGAATAAAATAAGTAGATTTTTTTCTGTTAAGGATAAAATGGGATATAAAGAAATGAATATATTAGAATCTAATTAAATGAAACCCAAATGTTTGTGTGACTGCAATTTTTAACCAAACATTCCAAAATATTTTACATTTTGAAGATCCAAAATGTCCAGTTAATATTAGCATGCCAAAAAGTTTATTTTAATCATGCTGTCATTGCTTAAAACAGTTTAGAATTCCCTTTAGATTCATTTTCTTGGTTAGAATGAAAGGCACAAGCAAGATTATTGCAGAAAATATAGGTACTTTAGTGGCAGAAAGATTCGTAATTATAGAACCCTGAAGCCCATAATTAAGAAGCCATGGGTAATTTAAATAACAACTCCGAGCTTTCTTTTGCCCAGCACTTTCAACCACTTCCCCACCTTTTTTTTTTAAGCCACAGTTTTCAACTGGTAGAAGAAAAATTGACTAAAATAAATGTAACCTCTTCTTTTGATAAATGTGCTAAGTAGAGAACCAAACACTACATGGATTTTACAAACCTCATAATTAGTCCTTAAATAATTGAGTTGACAATATCTATGTTTTTATTGAGAGAATCTGGAATAAAAGTTTTTAGAATGTAGGCTTTGAGAAGAAACCAATGATAGTTATGTTTTGTATTTTGTTTTATATATAGCTTTGTATTCTGTTTATTGAAGTTGATTATACTGCAGTGATGTAAATTTCCAGTTTTTTGAGCCAGGTAGGATGATGGGTACTTTTTAGACATGAGTGTACAATTCTGATTGTTTTTCCTTTTCTTTAATGAATAGATTATGATGTGTTCCATGTATGGCATATGCAAAGTGAAGAATATTGATCTTAAATTCAAAATCATTGTTACTGCATACAAGGACCTTACTCATGCCATTCAGGAGGTATGTGAATTGTTTCAGTGCAAGTCTTTAATCCAAAACATTTTAGTAATTTCTTAGATAATTTTACTAGATGAATCCAAACTATATGAATCAGACTATAAGTTGATTTTTAACCAAACATTCCCAAATTTCTTGTAGTTTAGGTAACTAAACTGAACAAAAGCTGGATCTGGGAAAAAAAAATACCTGCCATTTAAAAATCTAAAATAAGGTTTAAAAGTTAGAAAAGATGATTATAATACCTTAAGGAGATAGGTATTAAATTTTATTTAACAGAGTAAAATTAGCTTTAAAAGTAAGAGATAATAGTTGTTATTTTTCTTTCTGGATGAAATATTTTTAAAAGTCTTATGAATAAAGTCTTATCATCAGTAAATACCAAAAACTGATTTTGAAGTGTATCTAATAAAAATCCCTTTTCCCCTTTTTAAGAGCACCTTGCTCATAAAATAAACTTGATATTGGTATAATTACATTATTTTCCTAGGTACATTAAAGTATAGATAGAGTACTTAAAAGGGATAGAGTACTTAAAAATGAAAATTGTTTCCATATTATTAGTATTTTTTATTTAAGTACACAAACTTTTTTTGTTTTGATTTTTCTTAATTCAGACTGACATAATCATGTATACCAGAAATATCCTGTGGAAACAAATTTATGGAATTGGTTTATCAAATTCACTTAAATTTTTTTTTTAAGTTTTAAAATTTGAAAACAAAAAAAACTTTCTAAAAATGGAAGCCCTTTTTATATTGTACAATAAAATATTCATCCCATCAAGCACTTGTTTTTGTCCATTTGACAAATATTTTTGTTTAGAAAGGTGAAATTTAAGTATGAACAGGACATGATGATTTTGCATAATTCTCACCTCTCCATATCTATACTTACATTCTACCTTTTGGTCTGTGAACTTTCTTTTCTCTAGACCACACTTTGGCTACCACCCTGGCTGACTGTATCTTCTTCTGGCTTGCTGCCTGGTCTGTGTGCCATAGCACTTCACTTTTACTACTATAGCCATAGTTTATCCCCAAGAGAACTTAAGAATTGGAATGCATTATAACCTTTTCTTAGATTGTATCTTCTTTACTTTTCTCCATTTAATGACTGATTTCTTGATTTTTCCTGATAATCTTTTAGCTTTTATGCCAAGGGTTGTCCTTTTACCAATTTTTTTTTTAGTAATTTTTTTTAATCTTGAACTTAGATACAAAATGAGAAAAGAAAAACAACCATTGCCCTGTACTCAGCAGACCATAAGAGAGAATTCATTATGAACCAATAAATTTCCATTTCAAGAAAACCTATAAAATAAATACTACACATTGTTTTCAAAGCTGTGCAGCTTTTTTTTTTTGCTTCCTTATTGGTTTTCTTTTGTTCTCTGCTGTGCACTTTTTACTTTATTTTGCTTCCCCTCCTGCTCCTTCCTCCCCAGCCTAAAGAAGGCTTTAATTCAGCATGGATGTGTGTGTGTCTGTGTGTATACATACATACACATAGATATCTGTTAATATATACTCATATACATATATGTAAGACTATGCTTATTTCCTCCTATCATCTGTTTCTCTTTCATATGTTCAAGTCTTTCCATATGTTTCTAAATTAACCAGCTTATCATTTCCTATACTATAACAGTATTCCAATACAGTCACCTCCTATATAGATACTGTTTATGAAAGATTTTTTTCCCAATTTTCTGTATTTCTTTTAGTCTTAGCTATTCTTAGCTTCAATAATGCTCTCACCTGGGGGTGGAGCCAAGATGGAGGAATAAAAACAGGAACTTGCTTGAGCCCCGCTCCAGCTCTAATACCTATTAAAAAAATGACTCTAAACAAATTTTAGAACTACAGAACCCACAAAATGACAGAAAGAAACAAATCTCCCACTGAAGGCAGCCTAGTTGGCCAATGAGAAGGGTCTATTGCACCAGGCTGGGAGCCAAGTGCAGTTCTTTGTGAGTTGCGCCAGGCCAGACTTGCAGCCCAGAGTGGCTGGAGCAGACCTGAGGAGAGTGAATTAGCAGCAGCTGTGATAGTTTCCAAAATTCTCAACCCATAAACACCAAAGTAAAAGGTCAGTGGGGAACTCTGTTGGAACTGGGTGAGGGAAGAGTATGGTCCGGCCCCTGTCTCTGGGGCAAGAGGTGTGCGGCAGCGCAGTGATTGTAGCTGCTGCCACATGGCTGCATCCAGAGTTCCTGGCCTTCAAATCAAGGGGGGAACAAGCAGCCATTCAGAGAGTGATCTTTGCTTTGATGTGCTTGGATCTGGGTCATAGTCTTAGGTAATGGTCCTGGGGTAAGGAATGCTAGTGTGCCAGAGCTTGTGGTGGCAGTAGAGAGCACCTTCCTCATAGCTCTCACAACATCTCCAACAACAACTGCGAAAACTCCAGCAATTTGGGACACAGCTCTCTCCACTCTGGAAGCAGAGTTCTAGTATGGCAAAGAGTTCATTCACCTTGGCTGGCAAGATGAATGAACAGAGGAAGCTCAATCAGACTATAGAATCTTTTTTTGGTGACAAAAAGGATCAAAACATGGAACCAGAAGAAGACAACAAAGTCAGAACTCCTGCATCAAAAGCTTCTAAGAAAAATATGAACTAGTGGCAGGCCATGGAGGAGAAAATAATACCTTAAAAAATAGATGTAACTCAAATGGCAAAAGAGACTCAGAAAGCCAATGAGGAGAAGGATGCGTTAAAAAGCCAAATTTGCCAGATGGAAAAGGAATTTCAAAAATTCACTGAAGAGAATAATTCTTTCAAAATTAGATTGGAGCAAATGGAAGCTAATGACTTTATGAGAAATCAGGATAATATTAAACAGATCCAAACAAATGAAAAAATAGAAGGCAATGTGAAATATCTCATTGGAAAAACCACTGACCTGGAAAATAGATCCAGGAGAGATAATTTAAAAATTATTGTACTACCTGAAAGACATGATCAAAAAAAGAGCCTAGAAATCATCCTTCCAGAAATTCTCAAGGAAAATTGCACTGATATTCTAGAACCAGAGGGCAAATTAGAAATTGAAAGAATTCACTAATCACCTCTTGAAAAAGATTCCAAAAAGAAAACTCCTAGGAATATTATAGTCAAATTCCAGAGTTCCCAGGTCAAGGAGAAAATATTACAAAGTGTCAGGAAGAAATAATTTGAGTATTGTGGAAACACAATCAGGATAACACAGGGTGGGGCGGCTAGGTGGCACAGTGAATAGAGCACCAGCCCTGGAGTCAGGAAGACCTGAGTTCAAATCTAGCCTCAGACACTTAACACTTACTACCCATGTGACCTTGGGCAAGTCACAACCCCAAATGCTCTCCAAAAGACAAAAAAAAAAAAAGATAAGATCTAACAGCTTCTACTTTAAGGGATTAAAGGGCTTGTAATATGGTATTCCGGAGGTCAAAGGAGCTAGGATTAAAACCAAGAATCACCTATCCAGCAAAAGGGAGTATAATGTGTCAGGGGAAAATATGGACTTTCAAGCATTCTTGATGAAAAAAGTAGAGCTGAACAGAAAATTTAACTTTCAAATACAAGAAGCAAGAGAAGCATGAGAAGGTAAACAGGAAAAAGAAATTACAAGGAACATTAAAGTTGAACTGTTTACATTGCTACATGGAAAAACAATTGTAACTCATGAGTCTTCTCAGTTGAAGGGAATATATATACATATGTATATATATATACACACATATATATGTATGTATAAGAGGGTGTATGTGTGTATAAATATATGTGAGCGTGTGTGTATATGTATGTACATGTATACATAGACAGGGTACAGGGTGAGTTGAATATGAAGAGATGATAGCTAAAAAATAAAATTAAGAGGTGAGAGAGAAATATATTGGGAGAAGGAGAAAGGGAGAGATAGAAGAGGGTAAATTATCTCATATAAAAGAGGCAAAAGAAAACTGTTACAATGGCAGGGAAGAGTAGGAAGGTGAAAGGAAATGGGTCAACCTTACTCTCATTGAATTTGGCTTAAGGAGGGAATAACATACATACTCAATTGGGTATCTTACCCTACAGGAAAGTAAGGGGGGAAGAGGATAAGAGGGGGTATGATAGAAGGGAGGGTAGATTGGGAGAGAGGGTAGTTAGAAGCAAATATTTTTAAAGGGACAGGGTCAAAGTAGAAAATAGAATAAGTGGGGATTAGGATAGGATGGAGGGAAATAAAGTTGTTCTTTCACAAAATGGAAATGTTTTGTGTAACTACACATGTACAACCTATATTGTCTTGTCTTCCTAGTGGGGTGGATGAGGAGGGAACAAAGAAAAGAATCTGGAAATCAAAGTTTCAAAAAACAAATGTTAATTTTTTTTTACATGCAACTGGGAATTAATATATACAGGTGCTGGGGTATAGAAATCCATTTTGCCTACTAGAAAGGTGGAGGGGGTGGTGAAGGATATAAGAGAGAACATATTAGGGGGTGGGGTATTCAGTAGGCTCACTGTCTTGGGGTCGGGGTAGGGGAAAGATGGGGAGAAAATTTGTAACTCAAAATCCTGTGGAAATGAATATTGAAACTAAGAATAAATAAATAAATTGGGGGGGGGAATGCCCTCACCTTATAATATAGTTTAAAATCTGATATTGCTGAATCTACTTCCTTTGCATCTTTTTCCCCTTGTTTTTTTAAGCTTCTGACCCTATGTTCTTCCAAATGACCTTTGTTATTATTTTTTCCTACTTTAGTTAAAATAATATTTAAGTAATTTAGTTGAAATGACATTGAATAAATAAACGTTAGGTAAAATTGTCATTTTAAAAATTATATTGGCTTTACCTACCTGTGAACAATAAATGTTGATTCATTTCCTTTTACCTGTCTTGACTGTCCCTTCTTGGTCTCCTCTGTATTTTCCTTCTCCAGTTCTACAATACTCCATTCTTACTCCTCTTCTCAGTGTATATTTTCTTCCTTGGCAATTTCGTCAATTTCCATAGGTTCAATTATCCCTTCTATTTAGGTGACTCACAGATTTATATGCCCAGTCCTGATCTTGTCCCTGAAGCTGAATTAATTTGATTTCATTTAATTCAATTCAGTTAAACAAAGGGTTATATATTACTATTATTATTAATTGTTAGGTGCAAGATACTAAGTTCTGGTGATACATTAAGAAATTGAAATAGTCTATATCATCAAGGAGCTTACATTCTGCTGTATACCATGTGTATAGAAAGTAAATATGTGATCATTTGAGGAGGAAGAATACTTTAAAAGCCATGGATATGAAAAAGATACTATTGTCACAAGAATCTTGTGAAGTAGTTAATACTGCAAATTTACAGTGAAAAACTGAGACCATGAAAAATTAAATAATTTGATCAGGGCTTCACACTCAGTATATGATGGAATAAGGGCTTAAATGAGCTCTTTCTAACTTCAGTGCAAGCCTCTATGCACCACCAGCCTACACTGGTTCTAACAATTATAACAGATGTATACAAGTAAATGGAAGAAACTATATGACACATCACTACAGGTTGTAACATTTTAGCACCTACTGAATACCTAAAAAGACATTAGTTGGTGACTGTAATTTTTCATTTGTAATAAACTCCAAATATTTACTAAGCTAACAAATGATGGATCGACATAATACAAATACAGACCCCAAAATATCCTTGAGAATTCAGCAAATAAAATGCACCAGGATTAAAATATTATCAAAGACAAAATAGTTGCCCACAGTTACTCAGATGTAATACTGATCAAAATAGATTTTAACTTCTTAAATGTCCATGATCTCCAAACCCCATGGAATGGAATACTTCTGAAATATACAAATGTTAGCAGAAGAAATGAAAATAGGGTGAGGTACATAGATACTGTGCTCACCATCCTTTCTGCTATGGAGGTTGTCACAAAGATATTTTTCAGTGATCCTACAAAAGATGTTTTTGCATCACAGTACTTTTATATAGTTATAAAATGTAGGTATTTTATTCACATATGCAGTAGTTCACAGAACATTAAATTTTTCTTAAGTTTTTAAATTTTTTAAACCTAAATACAAAATAAGAAAAGGGGAAAAGAGCACTGCCATATACACAGCAGAATATAAGAGAGGATTCAGTATAAAGCAATAAATTTCCATTTCAAGAAAAACTATATAACAGATACTACATATTATTTTCAAAACTGTTCATCTTTGCTTCCTTGTAGGTTTTCTTTTATCTGCTGCTGGGCACTTTTTAACTTTATTTTTTTCCCTCTCCCCCACACCCAGGAGGCTATAATTAAGCATAGTATACATATGCATATGCATACATATATATGTGTGTATATAGTATGCATGCACATGGATAACTATAAACAGACATGTATACATATTTATACTCATATATATATATATATATGACTGTATTATGCTTATTTCCGGTTGTCATCTGTTTCTCTGAAGGTGGATAGCATCTTCCTTCATAAGTCATCATTTCCTACACCACAGCAATATTTTGACCTAATTGCATTCTATCTAAAAGACTGTCTATTAAAGATTTTTTTCCTTATTTTCTGCATTCCCACTATTCTTGGCTACATAGGTTTTTTATTTATACAGGAAAGTTTTAATTTAAAATAATAAAAAATTATCCATTTTACACTTCAGCACTGCTCTTACCTTATAACATGATTTAAGGTGTGATACTACTGAATCTACATCCTTCACATCTTTTTCCCTTGGTTTCCTTGAAGTTCCTGACCCTCTGCTCTTCCAGATGAACCCTGTTATTTTTTCTGACTCAGTAACATTATTTTTTAGTAATTTAATTGGGATGGCTCTACATAAATAGATTAATTAGGTAAAGTTGTCATTTTTTATTATATTAACTTTTCCTACTCATGCACAATAAGTATTTCTTCAGTTATTTAGATCTAACTTTGTATAAAAGGTGTTTTGTGTTTATATTCATATAGTTTCTGTGTCTGTTTTTGCAGGTATACTTTTTTTATGCTATCTAGTTATTTTATATGATCTGAAACTTTTGATTAATATGACTAACACATAGTAGTTTCCCTATTTTTCTCTTGATTAAATCTATTTTAGCTTTAACTTTGTCTGAGATCATGCTTACTATTCCTGATTTTTTTTACAAAATAAATTCTACTCCTGAACTTTATTTTATGTTTGTGTATATCTGTAATTTGTATAGCATTTCCTGAAAGTAACTTATAGAATTCAAATTATTAATCTTCTGTCAGTTTCCATTTTATGGGTTAATTCATACCATTAACATTCTAAACATAATTACTTGTATATTTTTCTCCTTCCTATTTTCCTCACTGTCTCATTCTATTCTTAATCCCTTCTCACTCCTCTACTTTACTTCTATGCACTACCTTGCCCTTCTGTTCCTTAAGCAACCCTTCCTCCAAAAATTAAACAATAGTTGGATGTTGACTTGCCTTAATACTACTGTATTTCTATTTGAAATCTGTGTAAAAAGACAAGAACAAGATGAGTTAATTATAATTGACATTTAATATTGTACTTTAATGTTCTCAGAGCATTTTACATATCTTACAGCAACATTGTCAGGTACATGCTATTATTATCTTCATTTTACACATGAGGAAATTGAGACTAACAGTGGCAATGACTTGTACAGGGTCATATAGCTAGCAAGTATGTGAGACAGGATTTGAACTCAGCTTTTTCTCACTCCAAATTTTCCTATCCACCATACTGCTTAACTTCCTCTTACAGTAACAGTAACCACAACAACAATGCCATCAAAACCAAACCCATTATCCATGTGGCAGGGAGGAGAGACTTTGAGTTAGGAGGGTAATGCTATCCAGAATCATGCAGAGTGAGGACCGTAGGTGTCCTGACACTACTATGGTATCTGTGAAAGTCTAGAAGGAATACTGAAAAGCTAGGCAATTGGGCTTTGGAGATGCCACTGATTTGGTTTCTGTCTTGGCTAGTGTAATGAAATTATTCTTGTGAACCTAAGAAATAGATGTTTAGGTGATGGCATAGCATTTCCAGCTGGCCGTACTGTAAATCACTGAGATCTGCTTGATAAAGAAGATGGTAGAATGAGTGATGCTTCTTTGTCTTCTGGTCCCATAAAAAGGCAAGATAAATAGGAAGAAATCAGAAATGTGTATATCACTAGAGCAGGCAAGACACAATTGTTAACTAAATATACTAAAGCTGTAGACTTTCATTATATGCCAATATTAATACATAACAAAATTGGTAACAGTTTTTTACTAGTTCTGGTTGAGGGTTTTGTCAGTGGTACCCTCAGCTCCAATTCAGAACAATGAGATGAATCTTTGTGTTTTAGTCCCTTAAAAAGACAAAGGCAAGATACATAGGACATCAGATGGAAAGGTATCAGGATAGTTAAGGTATAGCAGGTAAGATGGTAAAGTTTCTTCTTAAATATTATTTCCCTTGATAAAGCAATATTATTTTCTGATGTTGAACCATTTCCCAGTGCCAAGGACTTTGGTAACAAGAAATTTTTTTCCTGGGTCTTCAGTTACTATGACTGCTAAGTTGGCAGGGACTAATGCAGCTACAGAAACAGTTGCCAGGTCACATCTCCACCAGAGTTGATTTCCTGGAAGATGGTTGCAGGGGCTGGACTATAAACAGGGCCAGTCAGGTTGGGGTGGTGTGTGGAGGGGATAGGACTCTGATTACCAGGGCTCTTGGCCCAGGGTCCTGATTGCCTTGCTTCTTTAGCAACTTTTGGCAGTTGATGGGGATGTTTGGCCCATTCTCCACAGGGGTTGTATTCTGTATGATGTCTGGGGGGCTGGGCTGAAAAGAGATCTGGAGGTGTGTTGCTATTACCAGGATTCTTGAGCTTACTTGCCTGTCAGTGGCAGTTAGTAAATAGTGGTAGTATTAGCAATAGTGTTCAGTCTATTCTCCATGTGGTGACTCTCCTTGATGGTGACTGTGGGCATAGGCTAGAAGCAGGCTTCCATTTTTGGGAACACTGCTATTTCCAGGGCTCCTGAGCCCACAGACCTGAGTCACTTCCCTTAAATTCTGAGGGGAAGTAATTATCAAAGTGGTGGTGATGATTTAACTCACCTGGCATGTGCCACCACTTTTATCTTTCTCAAGGTTCCTGGTCCAGCATTCTGTTCTGTCCACAGAGCCATACTGCCTCATCTGCTTAATCCTCTCCCATGACCCCTTTTTAACATCTGTGTAGAAAGTGTTCAGATTTATATATCTAATCTTTTTCCCAAGTCCTGGTCCCATATCTTACTTCTGGACATTTCCAACTGGATATTCTGTTGGCATCTCAGATTTGGCATGTCCAAAACTGAAATCATTTCAACCCTCTCTCCCTTCTAAGCTTTGTATTTCTTTTAATGGTACCATCCTTCTCCTAGTTACCCAGGTTTGAAACTATAGAGTCATCTTGTCTCTTCTCTGATTTTCACTTCCTATGTAAGAGCAATGGATAGGTCAAAATCTGCTTCCATTTATTACCTGTGTAAGCAAATCACTTAACTTACTGGGCTTCAATTTCCTCATCTGTAAAATAAGTGGGTTGGATTAGATGGCCTCTGAAGTCTCCTCAGACCTTCTATGTGCAATCCTGTGATCTGCTGAGTTTATTTCCATAATATCTTCTATACTATTGGTCTTCTGTCCTCTGCTTTTATTCCCCATACCATTTTATGGCCTTCATACTTCTGACCAAACTATTTTACAGAATGTCTTTACTAGTCTCCATGTCTGTAACCTCTCTTCTCTTTGATCTATCTTTAACATATCTGCTAATGTTGTATTCTTAGGTACAGATCTAACCGTGTCACTCTCCTGATCAAAAAACCTTTATCTATAGGATAAAATCCAAGTTCCTTTAAAGCTTCCCATATCTCCAGTCCACCTTTCCAGCCTTATTTAACATCACTGCCCTTCATGTACTCTGTATTTTAGACAAGCTAGATTGCTGTTTCTTTATCTTAGTCTGCTTCCCCTTCCCCCCCTGCCCTTCTCTCTCGCTCTCTTCCCTTCCCCTTCAAGGTCCAACTTACTCACAGAGATTTCATGAAACTTTTCCTAATGCACACAGTTGATCATGATCTCACCTCAAAATGTTATGGACTTTTGTCTGCATTTTGCCTTTACCACATTCTGCCTTGTATCAGATTTATTTGTGTATGTTTTATTATTTCCATCTCCATTCCCAAACCCATGAGATTAAAACTCTTGATAATACGTCATTTTTCTCTTTGTATCTCCACAAGGAATTGTTTGAACATAGTAAGGCCTACTTAACTATTTTTTGGATTGAATTTTTTAATCTGTTGAAGAGCACATGACAGCGTAACTATTTTAATTAAAATATGAATTCAGAAAAAAGAAAATGTTGAAGTGAATGTATATATTCATTTAGCATAATTTTTTCTCCACAGACTTTCAAACGTGTTTTGATCAGAGAAGGGCAGTATGATTCCATCATAGTCTTCTACAATTTGGTCTTCATGCAGAAACTAAAAACAAATATTCTACAATATGCCTCCACTAGGGTATGTTGAGAATTTAGTATGTGTTTGTGTCAAAATTTCTAATTAAAAAATGTTAAAAACACTTATTTACTTTTGCTGTTACAGCCCCCAACCTTATCACCAATACCTCACATTCCTCGGAGTCCTTATAAGTTTTCTAGTTCTCCTTTACGTGTTCCTGGAGGGAATATTTATATATCACCATTGAAGAGTCCATACAAATTTTCAGAAGGCCTGCCAACTCCCACAAAAATGACTCCAAGATCAAGGTTAGTGCCAGTTTTCTCTTTGAACTAGTGGCAAGGAACAATAAATTGAAGTAATTTTTATCCAAGATTAAAAAGTCCTTGTAAAAAAGCCAGAACCTCTCATCTGAACTTAAGTGTTTAGGCTTATGAATAAAAAAAGATCATATGTTAAAGGATAAACGTGCCAATACTTTTGTCTCTGTTCATTCCTGCTTTCTTTTAGACACAGAGCTGAGGCTCTCAGTTTGGTTGTAAACCTTTGAAACACTTATTTTTACTGGCACTCATCTGCTCAATGAAGTAGATTTTTTCTTTCATTTATTAACCATTCTGCATTTTATCAAATGTCTTGTGTATACTTTTTGTGAACTTTGACCACTCTTCCATAGTAGAAAAGCAATATCCCATTAAGGATGAGAGTGCAAACTTGTTAGAACAGATGATTTCAAATTGAGACTTGAAATTGTTATTTCTGGTTTTCCCATGGTCTCCTTATATTCCCTTGGGCAGGTCTCTACTTCAAAAGGTTGTTGTGCATGGGTGAGCTGGTGTTTTTGAAACTCTTAGATGCTCAGATGAAAGGTGCAGTGCAGCATTGAATTATTATATTATCATCCACATCAACCACAAATGCTTCCTAGCTTTGATGTGCTCCATTTGCCTTATTACATGGTATCATGGGCTATTTGAAACTTGTTTTGCTTGTGTGCAAAATGGGAAGAAGATTAATCCAGGAAGAGTTATAATATACTACGGTGCTAAAAGTGACTGGCCAAACAGATTGTACTTAATGAATAAGAAAACAACCAAGGAGGAAGAAATCTGTTAATAACTTGGTTTTTTTTTTTTATTTTCTAGTACCAGGCACAAAGTATTGTTTATGCTTTAAGGACTGAGCCCTCATTAGCCAGTAACCTTATTTATTACACGTAGAAAAAGTAATTTTTACTATACAAATGTGTTGTCTTTGATTAGGCAGAAATATAGGCAAATCTTTGCCTGGGTTTGGTTTTTGGTTCTGCTTCCTACTGGTTTTGTAACTTTAAGCAAGGGTTGGACTAAATGACTAGGTTCCTTCTATATACAAATTCTCTAAATAATCTATGCATTGTTTAACCATAAACAAGTCATTCAACCTTTAATTATTTCATCTGTGAAATTATGTGAATATTTAATACACAAGTGTATTTCTAGACGGCAGGGAGAGGATACAGTGTTAAATATTCATTAAGAAGGGATTTATTCATTATGTTTAACACTTAGGGCAATATTAATCTGATAGCATTACTTCTTCCTTCTGTCTATACTGGTATTTTTATGTACAATGTATCCTTTATTTAGTTTTCATTTGGCTAGCTGCCCTACTAGAAGCATTGATTCCCTTATGTTATAAGTTCATAAAATCTGAGGATATTAGAGCTAGAAAATACCTTCAAGATCCCTGGGTTCCACTGAGTCCAGAGAAATGTCATGTCCAAGGTCACCAAACCAATTAACATAAAACCTAGAACTAAAACTCAGATCCTCCTGATACCTAGTCCAGTGGCCTTTTTACTTCATCATACTGCCTTCTTAAAGGTAGGAACTATGTCACATTAATTAGTTTAGTAGAACCCGATGCAAATTAGTTCTAATTAACTGATTTTAAATGATGATAGTGAGTTATTCTACACTGTTAATGGTATCTGTTTTGTTTTTCTTGGTAAAATCAGGTGTCTATATAAAGGGTTTCTTTGTTGGGAAGGAGGGAGAGTTATTTTCTCCTCTCCCAACATTCCCTCAGTGAGCTTTCCCTGGTAAAAAAAGATTTTGTAAAAAAAATTTTTTCATTAAAACCAAATACATTGACCCTACCCAACACTATATACAATATTCTACTAGGTTACCAATTTTCCAAGAATTAAGATGCAATAAAATTTGTTGAATTCTAAAGCTATATGGAACATAATATATCCCTTCTTTAACAATTTACCTCATGAGAATGTAGTGCCTTAAGTTTGTCATTGTTATCATAAGCCATTTTTCTAGTGAAACTGGAATGTACTGTTTTGAGAGAGATACTATAAAAGTACCAGATACTTTTTACCATATATCAGTTTTTATTATAGTTACAGTACCTGCTAGAAAGGTCCAAGTTTATCTCCTAGGGCAAAAAGCTACATTAGGTTGACTTGATTTTTCATATGATAGAGATGTAGATAATTTATTAAAAGAAATTCTATTTGTTCATTTGACTCTCTTTGCTCATATAAAATGTAGTAGTCTTTTCTTCCATCATGAGATATTTCTTTTTAGTGATAGCTTAAGATTTCATAACAAGTCAGCTAGTTAGTGTAGTGGATAGAGGGTTAGCCTTGGATTCAGGAAAATACCTGAATGCAAATTTTGCCTCAGAATCTTACTACAATGCAACCATGGGCAAATCTTAGTTTCTGAGTCTGTTTCCTCATCTATAAATTTAAATAAATAGGCTGTGAGGATCAAGTGAAATTATGTATATGTATACATATACAAAGTGACATACATATTTTAAAGCACTGTATGTTAGCTATTATTATTAATGTTCTTATAAACTGGTAGCTCAGAATAAATGCCATTAAAAATCTAAGGCATCATCATAATATAGGAGAAAATTAGGTACCTCTATTATTGCTTTTATTCATAATGAGAAGAGCTTTTCATTGTTATAGGAGGTAAAGAAGTCTTCAATTTAATAAACTTAATCTTTAGAATAATATGTTCATCTTAAAATGTCATTTTTGCATGTATTCTCAAGCTAATTAATCTGTTTCATTTTATCTTAACAGAATCTTGGTTTCAATTGGTGAATCATTTGGTGTAAGTATTTTATTTGCATATAATTGTAGTTTTATTTCAAAATGATAAATTCAGATTCCTCAGTTATACATATTACATAGAATTTGAAAGTTTCCTGTAGCCTAAGGTAAAAAAATTCTGAAAAGTTTGCTGTACTGTTTTGAATCTAGAAGTAATTTATAGTAATCTTACATTTGTGGTTCAAGTTACCAGAGACTTTGATGTCTCAAATTTCACTAATATAACAAAATGTCCAGTTCCCGTAGCACCACCTTTATTTTATTTCCAATTAGCAAAATATTTCTTTTTTTCTCCCCAACAAAAACAGAACTCCTTACTTAAAAAAAAATACATATAGTTGAGCAAAACACATTTTTGCATTGGCCATATCCATGAAACATATATCTTGATCTGCAGCATGAGTCCATCATATATATGTCTGTCAAGAGATGGATAATTTAATTGTGGGTCCTTTGGAATAATGTTATTAATCAGAGTTCTTGACTGTTTTGGAGGATTTTTTTGTCTCTTAACAATGTTTTTGTTAATGTATAAATTACTCTCCTGTTTTTACTTACTATACTATGTATCAGTTTATAAGTCTTCCTAGGTTTCTTGGAAACTGCCCCCTTCATCATTTCTTATAGCACAACAGCATTCTATAATATTTATAGACAATTATTTGTTCCGCCATTTTCCAGTTGATACCATGTTTTTAAAGTACCTTTACATTTCTCTCCCATGCTATTTAAGCTTCTGGGGAGTCTTTCACAGTCATCTAATATATTCTAGTTCTTATCAAGTTCCTGAGTCTTAATTTCTGATCTTGTTACTCTTCAGCTTTCCCTCTTCCTTTTAGAACATTTAATTGACAAAAGAAAAAGAAAACTGAAAAATTAGAAGGGGTCTTGAAGCTAAACTAATCCCAGTCTTTATCCAGAGTATGAATCTAGTTTAGACCATCCCAGACTAATGGTCATCTAGACCTCCAGTGAAAGAAACCCTACAATCCTGATTGTAGCATATTCCATTTTTGTATAATTTCTAATTGGTAATAAGTTTTTTCTTCTGTTTCCCTCTAACTGCCACCCACTGGTCCTTGTCCTGCTTTCTGGAGCCTAGTACAATAAATTCAGTTAGCCTTCTATATGACATCCATCCAATAGCTGAAAATAGTTATTGTGTCTGTCCTAAGATTTTTTCTCTAGGTAAACTATCAATAGTTCCTCAAACCAGTTCTTCTTAGTCTCAAACTTGTCAATGCCCTTTTTGAAATATGATGTACAGAACTAGACACAATATTCCAGATGTGATCTCACTGGGCCAGAGTACAGTGATATTATTACCTCCTTTGTTCTGCACACCATGCTTCTGCTGATGTGACCTAAGTTCATATTCATATTATCTTTTTTTTCCACTATATCACACTGTGAACATATTTAATTTGCAGTTATTAGAACCATAGACATTTTTCACATGAAATGACTAATAACCAGTTCCTCTATTTTTTAATCTAATCCAGCAATCAGTCAGTAAACATTTGTTAAATGTATATTATTAACCAGGGATACAAAGACAAAAAATTGAACCATTTTTGCCCTCACAGAGTTTACAGTCTATCAGAGAGAAAAAATATGTTTTGTATAATTATGTACAAAAGACATACAAAATTAGTAAAAAGTAATTTTGACTAGCAGCTGGGGGAACCAGGAGAGATCTTCTGTAGGAGATGGTATTTGGACCGAGCTTTGAAGGAAACTAAAAATTTTAAGAAGCAGAAGTTGTAAGGCCATGCACCAGCAGATTCCCAAAAGAATGTTACTGTGTGAACAGCTTTTAAGATTCGGATTACACAGTAGTAGTGACCACTCTTTTTATTTTATTACAAATCAAGGCAACATTCACAATATATCACAATATAAAATTCACAACATTACATCTTATCACAGAAAATCACAATATAGTGTTCATAACAGCTTAACACTGGAATGGCCACACAGTTTTCACTACGGTGGCCACAATATTTAGAACAAAGAACAGAAGAATAATTATCTGGTTTCCCTAAGGGGGAAACCCTCCTTACTTATCATTCAGTCAATTCATAATACAATAATCAGACTTCCACACATGGAGCAACCATTAACTTAATCATTCAATCAATTCATAATACAATAATCAAACTTTCACTCATGGGGCAACCATTAACTTAATAAGTCACTAATCTAGATTCCCAATTACATTAATCACAAGTACAGTCATTAGAAAACCACACAAACCCTCCACCCTTTGGTGTCCAGCAAACCTCAATTTCATCCCAGGGGAGGCCTTTTCTTCATCTTGACTCTGGGTGGTCTCTCTGATTCCCTGGATCCCCTTCTATGGTCCCATCTTCCTCCTGAATCTAACAAACAGTCACCTGGATTCAGAAGCAGACAACTGCCAGGTTCTGGTCCAGTCCTCAGAGGTAGACAGCTCCCATGTCCTTGTCCAGTCCTCAGGGCAATACCTGGCATATACTGAAGTTCACAGGGTCCAGCATATCTCAGACCTTCACCATCTCTCTTGCCTGGAACTCAAGCATCAGTGAGGCCACAAACAAAGTCTTATCCTGGTCATGCTTCTTCAGTCTTCCAGAAGTTCAGGTGGCCCTAGGACCCAGAAGGAATATTGGCCTTCTGGGTAGCCTTCACCAGATTCTGGTCTCAGGAAAACTCCATCTCTTTTCTCAGTCAGCTTCCAGATGCTAAGAGAGAAACTCTAACTGTCTCTCTCTCTAACTCTCTCTCTCTCTCTCTCTCTCTCTCTCTCTCTCTCTCTCTCTCTCTCTCTCTCTCTCTCTTTCTCTTTCTTTTCTCTTTCTCTCTCTCTCAAGAAAACTCCAACTCATTTCTTCAGTCCAGCAGCCCAGCTCCCAGATGCTGAGACAATCTTGCTTCCTTCAACAGGAAAATTCCAGTTCTGTTTGTCTCTGAAATTCTTCTTTATATACACACACTGGCCTCCTGTCTCAGCCAGTCCCCTTCTGCCGCGCCATCAGGGGAGTTCACACGCTCTCAACAGGGAACAAGGCTCACACCTTCCATACTTAGCACTAAGTTACTAAGTGCTAAGTATCTGCTAAACTGATTGCTGTTACAGAGGTAAATAGAAAATGGATGAGGAAATAGCCTGTGCATAGGCATGGTAGCAAGAGATGCAGGTCCTGGGAGGAACAACAAGGAGGGGCAGTTTGATTGGAAGGGAAGTTATATATAATAAGCTTGAAAAAGTACATTGTGAAGGGCTCTAGATGAAAGGGCAGCTAGGTGGCCCAGTGGATGGAGCCCTAGGCCTAGAGTCAGGGAGACTCACCTCCTTGAGTTCAAATCTGGCCTCAGATACTTAGTAGCTGGGTGATGCTGGGCAATAACTTCACCCTGTCTGTTTCATCTATAAAATGAGCTGGAGAAGGAAATGGCAAACCATTCCAATATCTTTGCCCCCCCCAAAAAAAAATCCCACCAACAACAAAAAAAAATTAAATGGCGTTACAGAAAGTTAGACAAGACTGATGGATAACAGCTAGCTTCCCGAAATGAGTTTGCATTTGATTCTAGAAGTTAATAGAGGGCTACTAATTTATTGAGTTGGAGGAGTGATATGGTAAGGTTTGTGCTTCAGAAATATTACTTTGGAAGCTATATGGAGGACATGTTAGAGGAAGGAGATAGGAGGCAGGAAAACCAGTTACTAGATTCTTGCAAATAGTCCAGGTCAAAGATAATTAAATCTTGACCTACAGTAGTGGTTTTATGAACTGAGAGAAGAGGACAGATGTGAGAGATATTATAAAGGTATACGGCTTGGCAACTGTGGGGGGATATTTGGTATGAGATTCAGTAAGGAGTAAGGGATGACTGTGAGGTTGAAAAAATTGGTTGTCTGGAAGGATGATGGTACCATTTCCATATAGAGGTATGTTTGGAGGAATAGTAGGTTAAGGAAGAAAGATGATGATTCTGTTTTAGACATGTTGAGTTTGAGGTATATACACAAAATCTGCTTTGAAATGCTTAATAGGCTATTGGTGATGTGAAACTTGAGGTCAGGAGAGAGTCTAGGGGCAGATATACAAGAAAACTAGGAATTCTGTGAGATGAAAATGAGGGGGGAATCCATTCCCAGGAGAAAGCCCATACAAAAGTACAGAGGAGGAAGGGCAAATGCTGCATTCAGGGAAAAGCAGGTCAATTCAACTGGAAAGTATAATGTATAAAGGAGAATGATATGAAAGAGGTCTGGAAAGGTAGGCTGGAGCAAGTATATGTGAACAGTTTTAAATGCCAAACCTTTTTAAAATTTAATTTACTTTTAATCCTAGAGGCAAGAGGAAACCACTAAATATTCTTAAGCAAGGGAGTAAGATGGTTAGACTTGTGGTATCCTATACATGTGGTTTTTTTTTTTTCAAACCAAGTATAAGACTATGCATTTTATGTTATTATTGCATTTGTCAAATTTTGTCTTTTTAGCTTCAGCTTATTATTTTAGCCTATTTAGATCTTTGGGTCACCCAGTTCTGTCATCCATTATATTAGTTATCCTTCCCTGATATATCATTCCCATTTTGTATTTATTTGCCATGCTTGACCCATTCTCCATCCACATGTGTCACATCCATCCCTTTTTTTTCAATGACAAAGCCACTGCACTACTTCAGACTCTCTTCACGTCTTGCCTGGATTTTGCAACAGCCTTCTAATTGGTTTTCAGTTGGTTAGGGGCAGCTAGCTGGTACAGTGAACGAGTGCTGACCCTGGAGTCAGGGAGATCTGAGTTCAATCTGGTCTCAGACATTCTGTTGTTGTGTGACCTTGGGCAAATCATGTAACCTGTCTCTGCTTCAGTGATCTTCTTTACCTCCAAGAGCTGTTGTGAGGATCAAATGAGATAACAAAACACTTTGCAAACCTTAAAATCTTATATAAATACTAGCTGTTATTGTTGTTTTGTTATTGTTCCATGCTTCTAATCTTTTCCTGCTTATGTATCCTCAGTGGTTCTTTGTGTTCTTTAGGATAAAATAAAAAAAAAACCCTCAAAATGGCATTGAAAGCTTTCTACAATTGACTCCAGTCTAACTTTATAATCTTATTTCATATTGCTCCCTTTCTTGTACTTTTTCTTATAATCAAACTGCCCTGCTAAATCCACTCTATATTACATTCCATCTAATGTATCTTTGCATTAGGCTATCTAGCCTACCCACCTTAGGTATCGACTCCTTTACAGGACCGTTCCTGCTCAAGTTCTTATTAGTTCTCTTTAAAGAATTTTGTATTGCTTTGTATATATTTTATATTTACTCATCACTCTGCATATCATGTCTCCTTGGTAGAAGGTGAGTTTCTGAAGGACAGGAACTATTCTGTTATTATCTTTGTTTCTTTCCTATTTAATACAGAGCATTGCATATATTAGGTACTTGATAGATGTATATTGAATTGAATTGTTGAATCCATAAATTTATTAAGCATTCTGTGTATGGTTCTACCCAAGTCATTATTAAAAATGTTGAAAAGAAGTGGACTAAGGATAGATCCCTGCTACACTACTACAGAATTCCCTCCAGGGTGACATGGATTCATTAATCAACATTCTTTGGTTCCAATTTGTCAAGAAGTTCCAAAATTAGTGACGGAGAGAGAGAGAGAGGAAGAGAGAGAGAGAGAGAGAGAGAGATATGGAGATGTGTCCATCTTGGTCACAGTGATATTGGAGAAACTTTATTAAATGCCTTCCTAAAGTGCAGGTATATTATGTCTATCACATTGCTGTAATATAATAGTCAAATAATCCTGTCAAAAAAAGGAAAGTAGGCTACTTAAACACGATTATTCTTAATGAACTTCTTCTGGCTCCTAGTGATCATTTCTCTCTAAGTACTCACAAATTATCCCTTTAATATGATCCATTCTAAAATGTATTTTTACCAGGATTGAAAATAGACTCATCAGTCTGTATTCTAACATATTCACTTTCTTTGCCTTTTAAAAGGTTATGAGAGCATTCACCTACTTCCAATATTATGATACCACATTTGTTTCTTTTACCATGTTTTTTCAAAAATATCAAGGTAGTTCAACAATTACATCTACTTATAATATCCTAAAATGTAATTCATATGAATCTTTTGAATATCTTGAAAGTTTCTGGGTGCATTTTACCATCTCCCTATTGATAATGGTTTTTCAGTTCTCTATTGATTACTTTTTTTCCCTATTTTTCCCATTATGGAGCAAAAAAGGAGTTGAGTAGCTCTGCCTTTTCTTAGTTGTCTGTTCCCATCTTTCCATCCCTGCCAAGCAGGAATTCTTTCCTTTCCTTTCTATAAAGAAAAATACTTTAAAAGACCCCAGCATAGGTTAAAGGGCCGCTGTTGTCCTCAGCATTTATCACAAACCATAGTTCATACTGGACTTCAAGTCTTCCTGACACTATTGTTAGAGGATCTTGCCACTCTTATAGTAATTTAAATATTCATTATAGCCTATGTTATTAATTAGATTTTTATTACCTGTTTTTAAAATGTTGAACAGAACAAAGCCAAGGCAGGATCTTTGCCACACTCCAGTACAGAACATCTTCCAGGGTGACACAGATTCATTAATCAACTTTCTTTGGTTCCTCAGTTTTCCTATTCATTTTCACATCTTGTATCAATCCTTCTAAAATTTAAATTCATCACTGAATAACTAGTTTAATCATATCAGTCTCGTTAGTCCTTATCTTCCCTTTTTATCATTCAACAAATGTTTATTAAGACCCTGCTATGTAAAATGTGGTGGGTCAGGTTCTGGTGATAGACAGTATAAATAGTCCCTGACCTCAAAAATATTGTAATGCAGAAAAGTAGCCATGTTTATATTTGTGATATGAGACATAAATATGAGTGTAAAGGAAAAATGGAGACAGAGGAATGTGAAAATTTGAGGAGGGGAAGACTTTGTGAAGGAGCCAACATCTGAGTTGGTCCTTAAAGAAAGAGAAAATTGAGGCAGCAAGGTGGCACAGTGAATAGAGCACCAGCCCTGGAGTCAGGAGGATCTGAGTTCAAATCTAGCCTCAGACACTTAATACTAACTAACTGTGTGACCTTGGGCTTGTCACTTAACCCCAATTGCCCTGCCCTCTCCCTTCCAAAAAAGCAAAAAAGAAGAGAAAGTTTTTAAGCAGGTAGAGACTTGTCCTGAATGCCTTTCAGGAGGAAGAAATGGGATGAGGTCAGTGGCTAGAATATAGTGTGTAGGAAGGAAAGAGTTTTTAACTTACTGATCAGTAGGGATTATCTCCAGAATTTTGCTCTTGAGAGACCTCTGTGCCTCTTAGGTTGATTTCCTTTTTAGAATCTCAATCTATAGCATACTATCTCTTCTCTCTCCAAACTCTTTGAAGTCTGCACTCTTAAGGCACTGGACACTAGTCAGACTGTTCATGGTACACATGTTATTATGTGCTATAAGCTTAAAGAATTCTAGTCAATTTCCTAACAGGGCCCCTTGAGTTTACACCTTCTCCATTGTTGATCAGAATCAGTTTCAGAATAAAATTTCCCATTGTTGCTTTCTCTACTTTTTGAAGAATCAAATTACTATTGAGGCAAGTTAAGAGTTTAGCAGTCTGCATTTAATAGATATCTGAATAGTTGAAATAGGGCAGATCTGGAGAAAGAGATAAAAGGAACAATTGCCTGTGACTGATATCACTATAGTGATAGAGAGATAACAGGACTGTGTTGTTGTTCAGTTGTTTCAGACATCAAATACTTATCTTCCTGCCGTGACAAACCTAGAAACTCTTTGAACACAATTACAAAACACATAAAGATAGATCTAAACAATTAGAGAAATATTCATTGCTAATGAGTTGACTGAGCCAACATAATAAAAATGACAATTCTACCTAAATTAATTTACTTATTCAGTACCATACCAGTTAGAGTTATCTGGAAAAACAAAAGATCAAAAATATCAAAGGAATCAGTGGGGAGGGGAGAGGGAGGTGAAGGAAGGTGGCTTAGCAGTACCATGTTTCAAACTATAAGTGGTAACCATCAAAACAGTCTGGTATTGGCCTCCCCCCCCCTCCCCTTTTCCCCGCCTGTCCCCTACACCTGTCGCGCACACCCACCCAGCGGGCAGCCAGACCCAGCGAGCCAGGGAGCGAGCAGATGTCTGCCCAACCACCCACCACCCACCGCAGACCCCAGCTCCTTGCACCATGTCCAGCACCTCTAACATCGTCGCCATGAGGAAGGTGGTGCAGCACCTACAGTGTGAGGCCGGCCTCCACCACTTGAGGTTTCTCAAGCTGCTGCCGACCTGAAACAGTTCTGCCTGCAAAAAGTCCAAAATGATCCCCTGCTGACTGGGGTGTCTTCCAGTGCTAATCGTTTCCGGCCCCAGAAAGTCTTTATTTCTGTAGCAAGATGATCTTAAGCTACTTGGAAAAGATCTCCAAATCGATCTCCATATGTGGATCTGTGATGTGATGTGATGTTCTGTTATGTGAATTGTGACTATTCAAAGGAGAGAGAATTATAAAGACTGCACAAAAGTTTACTCTATATGTGTGTAACACTGTGCCAAGTTAATCATCCAAATTTCAACTTGTGTCAGACTTTCTCATTTACCTCACATTTATTTCTGTTTTGTTTCCTGGCAAGAATACAATAAAGTATTCAGATGAAAATCACCAAAACAAACAAACAAAAAAAAAACCAATCTGGTACTGACCAGAAAATAGAGTGCTAGATAAGTGGAATAGATTAGGTATAAAATACATAGTAGTAAATAACTATGGTTTTTGATAAATGCAAAGATCTGAGCTTTGGGGGCAAGAAGTCCTCATGTGACAAAAATCACTAGGAAAACGAAAACAATGTGACAGAAAGTAGATATAGACCAGCACCTCATACTTTGTACCAAGGTCAAAATGGGTACAAGATTTAGACATAAAAGGTGATATACTAGTCAAGTTAGAGGAGTATGGAAAATTTTACCTGTCAGATTATGGATAAGGGGGAAGTATACTATGACCAAACAAGATAGAGACTGATGAGAAGTAAAATGAATAATTTTGATTACATGAAATTAGATAATTTTTTTCAGAAACAAAATCAATGCAACCAAAAATGAGAAGGAACACAGGAAACTGGGGGGAAATTTATAGCAATTTTATCAGATAAAGGTCTCATTTTTCCATTATGTAGGGAATGGAGTCAAATTTATAAAAAATAACATCTATTACCCCAATTGATGGCCAAAAGACCATTTTTCAGAAGAAAAACATTAAGGCTATCAATAGTCACCAAAAATGCTCTATATTACTGCTAACTAGAGAAATGAAAATTAAAACAGCTCTGAGGGACCTCACACCAATCAGATTGGCTAATATGACAAAAAATGAAAATTACAAATCCTGGAGGGGATGTGGAAAGGCAGAGATACTAATGTACTGTTGGTGAAATTGTGAACTGGTCCAACCCTGGAGAGCAATTTCGAACTTCATCCAAAGGGCTACAAAGCTATGTATACACAGCAATACCACTAACTAGGTCTGTATCCCAAAGAGATCCGAGAAAAAGGCAAAAGACTTATTTGCACTTTAAAATATATTTATATCAGGGCCAAGATGGCGGCGTAGAAGCAGCAAGGTCCTGCAGCTCTCACACTGCCACCCTATACACCCATAAAATTATGAGCCCAGACAAAGTCTAGGACTCTCAGACTCACAAAAATACAGAGAACACATCTCTCGCTGAAGGCAGCTCGGCAGCAGGGGCTCATCCCGGCAGCAGGGAGCGGAGGTTGGAACAGCCTGAAGCCAAGACTGTGGCCAGGCCCAGGACAGTGAGAAGGAGCTGAGCTGAGCCAAGCCATGCTGCAGCCAGTCTGCAGAGGAGAGGAGCTACAGCCTCCAGCACTTCCACATCTGCCAAGGCGTGAGGAACAGGACAGGAGAGGGGCAGCTCGAACCGGAACAGAGACCGGCCCAGCCCAAAACTGCAACTGCAGCCAGGCCAGGCCCCAGTAGGGGACAGCCAGGAAGAGCAGAGCCTCCCAAGCTGCAGCTTGAGTCAACTTCAAAGAAAATCTAAAGCACCTGCCTGAGGGCATCTTAAAATCTGTGAGAGATGGTTAGTGAAAGTGAAACTTTGAAAATTAATTTGGGGGTGATAAAGCAGTTCGGCCAATCTGCCCCCGGGGCAAGGAAGCAGTGGGGGAAGGGAACTGCTGGAACCTGTGGCGGCACCCACCAGGCTGCTTCAGAGCCCCTGGCCTGTGGACTCAGCAGGGGGGCTGAATTGATTGATCAGGGCCAAATGCTCTTGTGTTGAGCGGCCTGGATCTGGATCGTGGTCTTGGGTGGTGGTCCTGGGGTGTGCTTTCAGCAAGCCAAAGCTGGGGGGACTTGCAACACCCCCCTAATAGCTCTGGCAGTTGGGAAAACCCCAGCGATTTGGAACACAGCTTCCCCCCTTGGAAGCAGAGTTTCACAGAGCTAAAAAAAAAACAAAAACAACCAATTAATTGACTGGCCAACATGAGGAAAAGGCAGCAAAATAAAAATACCAATAAAACTCTAGAATCCTTTT
>CM053596.1:79568746-79604546 GCA_028646575.1 Pseudocheirus occidentalis | reverse complement strand
AGATCAGACTCCAGTAATGAGTGATTAAGGGTGGGAAGTTGCTGGAGGCTACCTGGAGACCATAGACAATGGTGGGCCAGGCCAGTTCAAGGGTGGGAACAGGAACATTAAGGGTGGGAAACCATTGGAACAAAGGAGGGCTAAAGACTTGGGCAGAGCCACAACTTAAGGCTCATGACCTCAGGCAAATGTCTTCCCTGGGAAGGTTTACTTTCCCAGAGCCTGTACCTCAAAGATTCAAGGAGCTCAAGGTGGGTCCCAGAGCCTACACCTCATTAAAAGTGCACTTCCTATAGAGAATGCGATAAACTCCCTGAGTAGTTTCATTCTCTCCACTTATAGTCCTGGTAAAGGTTATAGAAGGTGCTGAATAAAATGCTTTTGTTGGTTGATTGTAAAGCAGTGGCATACAAACAGAATATCTAGACAATGCCCGTTTCCAAGGAGCTCATATTCTAATTTCCTGGCTTTAGCCACTCTCGAGTTCCCCAGAAGCAAGGGAGCATACCTAACACATCAGAGATGGCACTCTTCCTGTGAAAAAGGGAAAAGCTGACACATTGCCACCCCAACTTGGACACAAATCCAGAACATAGCAGAGACTCTCTTCTGTCTCCAGCCTTCTGAGGGCTTGGTATTCTATACAGAACATCCATTAATAGATCTCATTTAGGCACATAAGTCTCTTGAAGGGTGGTCTCACTTTCTCTTCCAGTGTGGATGCTGAATTACTCTATAATCACTAACTATGGAGAGATCTTTTCCCCCCATAAAAATAATAGATTTTATTTCCACTTGATCAACCAATATTTAGCTAGAAATGCAGTTCAAAATAAACCCAATGCATGGACGTGGATACAATTTAACTACAACAAAAAAAGTAAGCTGTGAAAAGATAAATGTAAAAATATAATTTTACATAATTAACATTTATATTTTTATAGCCTCTGGAAAGTATTGCCTTAGGAGACTGAGCAGGTAACAAGAACAAAATGTTAATTTTGCAATTTAGATTCATGATGAAATAGTAACAGTCATGCTTACAGAGTCTTCACAAAACATTAGCCAAATAACTTGGTATATGTTCTATAGGGTTTTACATTCTAACATCTTAAACCCATGAGCAGAGTTGATCCACTATAAATAAAATATTTACACGCTAATACAATTAATGGTTTTACTAAAAATAAATAATTTTTCTTTTAAAATACTATAAAAGCCAAAGTTATACTAGAACAGCTATGCACGTATCATCCCATATTTATTCTTAAGATACTCTTATCTTTTACCTGATGGAGAAAAAAAAAACATGCCTTTTATATACCCCAGTTCTTAAAAGGGCACATAAAATAATATATAATTACATAATGATACATAATGTAATTTCTTTTGATTTGGAAGTGGTAATACAATTAATGCTTTTCCTTCCTGTGGCAAGGGGGGAAAAAGGTCAGTTCAAAGTGAATCTAGTACAACAATCCATTCCACCAGGTCACATTTATGGTAGAATATCAGTGAGCAAAACTGGAATTGTCACTTTTATAAATCCAAATGTAGGAACTGAAATGAGCTGGATGAATTGGTCAAGCCTTTTTATTTTAAAACTCAGAACTTCACTCAAATACATTTAAATTGCTATAGTGAGTAGCCCTAATTTAAGAATAAGGAAGGAAACTGCTCAAAGACCAGATGTTTGGGCGTGTAAATGAGAGAATAGGGAGATGGAAGAGAGAAACAAGGGAAGAACACAAAGGAACACTTGATGGAGATTTAATCTAAGAAATAGGCCTATACAGTCTAAGCCTATGTATGAAAGCCCAGGGCAGAAATGAAAACAGTTTCCAATAGATGACATATTTTAAATTAATCCATCCATCCCCACTGCAGACCTACACCACAATAGCCTAAGTTATTAGAAGGAAAATGAAACAAATTCCACTAGAATATTTGCCTCACTGTTGAACTTCTAGAAAATAACATCTTTAAGAACCCTTAAGCAGGGGCAATTAAGTGGCACAGTGAATAGAGCACCAGCCCTGGAGTCAAGAGGACATGAGTTCAAATCTTACCTCAGACACTTGACACAATTACTAGCTGTGTGACCTTGGGCAAGTCGCTTAACCCCAATTGCCTTGCCTTCCCCCTCCAAAAAAAAAAAACCCTTAAGAACAGAAAACAAATTTTCAGGGTTCATCCCTCAAAACCCTCAATTCTGGCATTTCTTTCAAATTTCAGGATTTTTTTTCTTTCTGTTATCCCAAAGATAAGTATCACAATTGCTGATAATCCAAAGGACAATGGAAAGACACATGGAAAATGTAAGTAGGCTGTAGCACAATTCCACTGATAACCTGTGCATGTTGAGAAGTATAAAAAATAGTCAGTAATGGAACACTAATGCATTGTTGATAGAGTTGGGAACTGATCCAGCCATTCTAGAGAGCAATTTGTAACTATGCCCAAATGGCTATAAAACTGTGCATTATCCTCTGACCTAACAATACCACTGTTTCGTTACTCAGAGTGTTGAACACAAGGTAGTGAATTTCTAAGGCAGTCAATGAGCATTTATTAAGCACCTACTGTATACCAAGCAGCTGCAGCTATGTGGTACAGGGCAACTAGGTAGTACATTAGATAGCCAGGAATCAGGAAGACCCAAGTTCAAATATGAACTAATTAAGTAACTTGACCAGAATCACAAAGGTGTGTCCAAGGTGAGACTTAAACCCAGCTCTTCCTGGCTCTAATACCAGCTTTCTATCCAGGTTACCTCTTGTGGTAACCCAAAAGAGATCATAAAATGAGAAAAGGACCTACATGTACAAAAATATTTGTAGCACCTCTTTTTGTGGTGGCAAAGAACTAGAAATTGAGGAATGTCCATCAATTGGGGAACGGCTGAACAGGTTGGGGTATATGAATATAATGGAATATTACTGTGTTGTACCCAAACCCAAATCCCAGATCACTGATTTGTGGCCCACCATTAAGCCCCTTTTAGTTTTCTGTCTTTGTCTCTATAGAGGCAAGACAGCTGTCTGTCATAGCTTGAAACTGCTTAAGGCATGTCTGCACATTGACCAAGCTGAGTCCCCTCACCCCCTCCTTCCTTGAATCAGCATAAGTGTACAAGGTACAACTCGGGGTTATAGTGTAATGTAGAGACCACCCTGTCATGTTCCACTGACCAAGCAGGGTCCCCACAACCTTCACCCAGAAGGATGACCCTGGCCAGTTCTGGGGAATTCCAGTCCCTCTTACCCCATGACCCTCCACCCTGTTCTGGAAAGCACTGACTACAACTATCCACCCTGTACCCTCCACCCTGTTCTAGGAGGGACCCCTAAGTCACAGGAAGGTTGCACCCTTGTACCCTTGCCCCATGTTCCCAAATTAGCCCTGAGGTATAGATCTAACCAATGGCTGTTCTTTGCTTCTGTACGTCATGGCTTCTGCTAGCTCCCCTCTCTGATTGTGGTTTTTGTAGTTTTGGCCTTTATAACCAAAGCCTGTACCCCCAGTGGATCACCACCAATTTGAGTTTACACTCCAGTAGTCGCACTCTGGTTTAATAAATCCATACCTAAATTTTACCTTGAACCCAGGCCTCAGCTCGGTCTTATTCTCTGCACAACAATTGTTCCATAAGAAATGATGAGCAGGCAGACTTCAGAAAACCTGGAAAGACTTGCATGAACCAATGCTGAGTGAAGTGAGCAGAACCAAGAGAACATTGTACACAGTGACAGCAACATTGTGCAGTGTTCAGCTATGATAGACTCAGCTCTTCTCAGCAATACAAGGACCTAAGACAATTACAGAAGACTCAAGATGGAAAATGCTATCCACATCCAGAGAAAGAACTATGGAGTCTGAAAGCAGATCAAAGCATACTATTTTCTCTGTCTCTTCTTTTGTTTCTTTCTCATGGTTCTTCCCATTGGTTCTAATTCTTCTTTACAACATGACTAATGTGAAAATATGTTTAACATGAATGTATATGTAGAGCCTATATCAGGCATTCCATCTTGGGAAGGGAAGGAGAGAAAAGTGAAGAAAATTTAAAACTCAAAAGCTTATGGAAGTGAATGTTGAAAACTAAAAACTAATACAATTTTTAAAAAAAATAATAAAGTATAGAAAAAATAGTCATTAAGAGAGACAGCAAAGAGGCAGGAAGCAGTACAACCCAACTAAATATAAATTAAAGTAACTCTGCCATTCCATCTCCCACCCATCTTAATAGCAAAATTGACCAAAAAAGAAAATAACAAATATTGGAGGGGCTATGGAAAAATAGGCTCATTGGTGCCCAGGTGGAGCTGTGAATTGGTATAGCCATTCTGGAAAGCAATGTGGAACCATGCCCAAAAGCTACTAAATTATGTTATACCCCAGCAATAACATGACTATATCCCCAAAGAGATCAAAGAAAGTAAAAAAAGAGCCTATTAAAATATAGCAGCTCTTTTTGTAATAGAAAGTTGACTATTCATTTGGAAATGAATGAGAATAAATGAACGGGAAAAAAAATGTTCATACATCCATTTATTTAGGTGTTGCTCTGTTTTCCTGCCTGCTCTAGCAGATGGGTATTCTATTCTATAGACATATTTTATCAGAGAGTATTCCTCTTGCTGTAAGTTACTGATAACTGTAAAACCCTGGTGTTCTTGGAGGAATTAGAATAATGAGATGAGGTGAAACACGGAAAGTGACGTTCCAAACAAGATAATACCATAGAGTCAACAAAACATGAAGACCAAGTTTTCTAGCAATTATCCAAAGGATTAATCAAGAACTGAACCCATACTAGAGATGCTGAACTCTATAAACATAAATACTATTTATAAATAAATATATTTAGTATTCAGAGATCAAGAGGTAACCTGGTTAGAAAACTGGCATTAGAGCCAGGAAGAGCTGGGTTTAAGTCTCACCTTGGACACATCTTGGCTTTGTGATTCTGGCCAAGTTACTTAAACTCACAGAGTTCATATTTGAACTCGGGTCTTCCTGATTCCTGGCTGTCCAATGTACCACTAGTTGCCCTGCACCACATAGCTGCAGCTGCCTGGTATATAGTTGGTGCTTAATAAATGCTCATCGACAGCCTTAGAAAATCACTACCTTGTGTTCAACCCTGAGTAATGAAACCAGCTAACTAAATGCTTCTTGTGGGCAAAACACACCCAGTTGAGAGATCTGTAATCAGAGTTTCCAATCTGATCGGATCTGCCAAAGTTTGCACTCTGCTGGCAAAACCTTCCAGGACCCCAGGGTCCCTTCACATCCTCATGAGGTATTGAAGTAAGACTTCTATGGAGGAATATACAACTAGGCACAGGGACCCTAGCCTTCTTGCCAATACACTGACTTCCTGAAATAGTTGCATTTGCCCTATCAGAATCCTGGGCTGACACAATGAGCATGCAGAGGCTGGCAAGGTCAGGTGTGGGGATACATGTGAACTTCTTAAGGTGGAGATAGGGGAGCAATAATGACAGTCCAAGTGCTTAGACCCATGCTACCTTTAGGAGCATTTAACCATCAACCTTTCTCAACAAAGGTGCCAGCTTCACAGATTGATGAGGACATAGACCTGGTGCCTAGAAAGGATGGGGGTGCTCTTGTTAGAAAAAAAGACAATGAAGGAAACACTTAAAGGAAAGATAACGAATTCCATTTTGGACACATTGAATTTGAGATGACTGTGGGGCATCCAGAGATGTCTAATAGGTAGTTCATTGTGGGTGAGCTGAATTCAAGAGAGAAAAGGATCTGAGGGAGATTTTGGAGTCCTCTCTACATAGACATGAAAAATGAACCCACAGAAGTTGATAAGATCACCAAAAAAGAAACTATATAGAGAAAAGACCCAGAACAAAGTCCTGTTGTATACCCACACATAGAGGGGTGGACATGGATGCTGATCCAGCACAGGAGACAGAGAAAAATGGTCAAACAGGGTGGGAGAACATCCAAAAAGAGAATGGTCAATGGAATGAAATACTGCGGAGAAGTTAAGTGTAAGAATTGATAAAGGACCACTGGCTGAAGCAGTTAAGAGACCTTTGGCAAAGTTAGAGAGAACTGTTGACTTGAGTGGTGTCGGAAGGGGTTGAGAAGCAACTGGGATGTGAAAAAGGAAAGGCAACAACTGTAGATGGCTTTTTCTCAGTTTGGAAAGGAGAGAAGGGACAAGAGATTGAAGGAATGGCAGAGTCACATGAAGAGGTTTCAAGCATGGAGGGATTTGAAGTTAGTAGAGGGACTGAAAATTAAAGAAAGGTTCACCAACTACCTGGCCACCCAGGAGAAATCTCCACCCTGAGGCTCCTCTCCTGATTGGTGACTGCCCCAACAGCCATTTCAAGAGGAACTCCAGCCACAATCATCCCTTTAAAAGCTGGATTCCCCCATTAGAATGTCATCCTTGAGGGCAGGGACTGTCTTGCTTCCTTTACTTATATACCCAGTGCTTGGCACATGGTAAGCAATTAATAAATTCAATAGGAGTAGCACAAGTCACTTGAAAAGAGATTTGGAACAGTTGTTGTGAGGAAGTGATCGAGAATCAATCAGTGAAAAGTAATAGGAACCCAGGATTGCTGGACCATTACAATAGGAACAAAAAAAAGCATTAAGTGCCTACTATGTGCCCGCCGCTATTCTAAGAAGTCTACAAATACTATTTCATTTGATCCTTACAATTCTGGGAGATAGGTACTATTCTTATCCCTATTCTACAGTTGAGCAAACTGAGGCAGACAGCACTTAAGTCACTTGCCAAAGATTACACAGCTAGGAAGTATCCAAAGCAGAATTTGAACTCAAGACTTCCTGACTCAACATCCAGAACTCCATTCACTCCTAATTGTTCTCCCTGCCTCCAGTCTTTCTGCTCCCCAATCCATAGAATGATGCCAAAGGGATTTCTTTAAGCATAGGTCTGACTATATCACTCTCCTATTTAACAGACTCTAATGGTTCCCTTATAGCCTGTAGGAAAAATATCAACTCTTCTGATTAGCATTTAAAGCCCTGAAACCTAAAAGCGGACCTACATCACTCCTCTTCCGCTCTTCAGTCCATCCAAACTAGCCTTCCTGCTGTTCTTCACATACCACACTTCACCTTCCATCTCCTTACCTTTTCCCTGACATGTCCCCCATGCCTAGGATGCCCATCCCCTTTGCCCCAATTTCTTAAAATCTTCCCTCTTTCTTTCTTTCTTTCTTTCTTTCTTTCTTTCTTTCTTTCTTTCTTTCTTTCTTTCTTTCTTTCTTTCTTTTCTTTCTCAGCTCAAGCACCACTCCTGGAGGAAGCCTTTCCTGAACTCCCCTCCCCTGACCCTAGCAGCTAGTGCCCTCTCCCAAAACTAAGTTTTATGATTTTTCTTCATATACGAATATACATATATGTTGTATGTATATTGTTGTCTCACATGATAGAGAATAAAAACTTCTCCACTAAAGGCAGCTCATTTGGGGTTTTGTATCCCCAGGGCTTTTCACAGTACCTGCCACATAGTGAGTAAATTAATTGTTAACTGATTGATAGATATGTAGAGCAAATACAAGTAATGTGTAAGTGGGTGTGGCTTGACTTGGTAGTGGTGTTTTGTTTTTTAATCATAGTACATGAGAACCTTCAACAGGCAGGGAAGGGAAATTAAATAAATGTTATATAAAAATAAAAGGCATTCATTTAAAAAAATAATTCAAGGCAGTACACATCAATAGGAAGTAAGCACGTTGCAGAGCCAAGGGACTTTTGAGAAGGGATTCAGTTTCTCAGTGTTAATCAGCCCTCTGACTGTGTAAATTATAAAATAATCATATATATGTACACAGAGGCAGTTAGGTAGCTCATTGGATAGATCCACTGCCTTGGAGTCAGGAAGACCTGAGTTCAAACCCATTCTCAGACATTTACTAGCTGTGTAACCCTGGGCAAGTCATTTAACCTCTGTCTTAATCCAGTGGAGAAAGAAATGGCAAACTACTCCAGTATCTTTGTCAAGAAAACCCCATGGACGACATTGGCATGCCCAGAGGGTCATGAAGGGTCAACAGGACTGAACAACACATAGATATTAATATTGCATATATAATAAATTCTATTTAAGTTTTGTTCTCTTTAAATTAGGGGTTAAGGAGGGTGAGTGTTGTTCAAGGGATAGTGGTGCTGAAAGGTAACTCGACTTCCTAGTCCAACCTCTTCATTTTACGACTGAGACCCAAGTTAAAAGACTTGCTCTAAAGTGATTTGTTATCAGGGCCAGAACATGAATCCCAGCTCTCCTGACTCCCAGTTCAAAGCTCCTTTCTCCCACACCAAACATGGTGCTGCGTTGTAAATTGAGGTGAGCTCAGAGCTAATATTGTTTTAAAGAGATTATTTTTATGTTGAAGAGACTGAGTGCACAGTACTTCATTGGTTGGTCTCTTTTCGTCCTCATCTGACAAATGCTTGTTCCTTGCATCCATTGATATAACTTCGTTAAGGTTCAAACATCTCTTCCCAAGAGGCAGCAAGAGCCTCTGTCTTTCCATGTTGCAGGTGGAGAAAGATGAAGGCCAAGTGTCCCAGGGTCTGTCAAGAAGCAGGCACTGGGGGAGCGCGAAGTGGGCAGGAGAAGGAGGCGGAGACTGCAGGGTCGGGACAGAAGAGGCTTAGGCTGGTCCCCACCCGCGCTAGGAGTGCCTGAGACCCGCGCAGTGAAGGGCCCCCGCCCGACATTCCACCTCAGTCTCCTAACTCTTTTACGAGGAGGTTAGAAGCGCGCAATACTCGTTCTTGGATAAGGGCCCCTAGCCAGAAGATAAAGCCCTTTCCAGAATGCGCTAAAGTCCCCCTGTCAGCCCCGCTTGCCCTTCAGCGGTCATGGGTGGCCCCTGGAACGGCAGCAGCAACGACAGCGCAGATGGCGTAGAACCGGAGACCAGGTGGTCCCTCCCGCGCTGCGACGAAAGCCGCTGCTCTCCCTTCCCCCTGGGCGCTCTGGTGCCCGTGACAGCCGTGTGCTTGGGCTTGTTTGCCGTCGGGGTGAGCGGAAACGTGGTGACTGTGCTGCTAATCCGGCGCTACCGGGACATGCGAACCACCACAAACTTGTACCTGGGCAGCATGGCCGTGTCCGACCTGCTCATCCTGCTCGGCCTCCCCTTCGACCTGTACCGCTTGTGGCGCTCCCGACCCTGGGTCTTCGGGCAGCTGCTCTGCCGCCTCTCGCTCTACCTGAGCGAGGGCTGCACCTACGCCAGCCTGCTGCACATCACGGCGCTGAGCGTGGAGCGCTATCTGGCCATCTGCTACCCACTGCGCGCCCGGGTGCTCATCACCCGCCGCCGCGTGCGAGTGCTCATTGCTGCGCTCTGGGCCGTTGCGCTGCTCTCCGCGTCTCCCTTCTTCTTTCTAGTAGGCGTCGAGCAGGACTCGGCCCCAGACAGAGAGAAGGGCTGGGCGCTGACTGTCAATGCCACTTCGCCAGCCGCCCCTCTCTCCTTGCCCTTGGAAACTACCGCGCTGATGACCCAGACCTTCCCCGGGACGCCCTCCCAGGCCACCCCATCAGGGAGCGCGGCTGCGGCCGCCGCGGCAGCAGTGATGTTCAGCCGGGAGTGCCGGCCAAGCAGGGAGCATCTGGGCATCCTGCGCGTCATGCTGTGGGTGACCACCGCCTATTTCTTCGTGCCGATGTTCTGCCTCAGTGTCCTCTACGGACTGATCGGGAGGGCGCTGTGGAGGAGCGGGGCTCCGCTGGGGGGCCCCGCAGCCACGGGCCGGGAGAAAGACCATCGACAGACTGTGCGGGTCCTGGGTAAGGGAAGAGCTTGGAGGAAGCGGGCGTCGGGAGAAAGGTGGGAAGCTGCCTGCTATCCTCCCTTTACTCTTGGAAGCTCGCTTCTTCTTCCCCCTTTTCTTTGTTTTGACTCCTACTTTTTTTCTCCTTCCTCCTTTTTCTTCCTCTTTCTCTCCTTTTTCCTCTCCTTTTCTCTCTTCTTTTTCTTCCTTTTTTAATTTTCTCCCTTCTTTTTCTCCTGCTCCCCTTCCCTTCTCCTGCGCATACACATTCAGCCCTCCAACATGTATGCCCACGACTTAACCTAGCTCAACTCCACAGACTTTTATTGAGAACTGCTGTGTGCAAGTGGTAACCAAAGATTAAAAGCAAACAAAGCCTGGAAACTAACTTAACCCTCAAGGAGCTTTCATCCTATTTGACCAATTAGGATCTTGATATGGGTGTTTTTGGAGGAAGAAACTGCCAGAAAACAAAAACTGAAGGCAGATTCCCCAGAAACCTTCCTCTATCCCAAGATAGAATACACTGCTTTCTGGGTAATCTTTACTTCCATCCTATTATCTGGTCCCAAGAAAATTCTCTGGCTCTGGGTAAGCCAAGAATAAGACCTTCCCACATTGTACCGCCTCCAACCCCTGAAAAAGACCTCTTCCTCAAATTTTGCTTAGTATTTTGTTTCTACCTCTCCTGAATGGATCACATTCTGCTTGTATTGTGGCTATTTAGGCCTTTTCTTTATATTTCCCCACTAGACTGTAGCCTTCTTGGGGCTAAGGATCTTGTGATTCACCCTGAGTACTTAACATAATACATGTTTCTTAAATGTGAATATAAATAAGAAGTCAGATTTCTGCACAAGAAGCATTTTAGTGGAGAGGAAGATGAATCCTGGCTCTAATACCACTGCTGTGACCTTAGACAAATCTCTTAATCACTCTAGGCTCAGTTTCCTTATCTGCAAAATGGGAGGGGCTGGAAGACTTTCAGATGTGCCCTCAAAACTCTATGATACTGACATTTCTGAGCTACTGTTTGCCTCCCCTGAAATAGTTAATAATTGAATCTTTAATCTAGTTTTGCTTTGCCCCAGATCATTTCATTGTTCTACCCATAGTGCTTCTGTCCAGCCTCCACCCCTAACCCAGTCTATCCACATGGTGAATTGCTCTTAAAGGCCAAGGTAAAATGTTAAGCGTTCCAAAGGTGTACAGCTCCATTATTAATCCGATAGCTATTTAAGGAACCATCTTTACAATTCCTGAGAGGAGGCTTTTTTGGAATTAATGCCAAAAATGACTTCTGGCTTTTGACCTTTTGGGATATCACATTTTTAAAATGTCACTCATTACCACTGGTGACCCTAATTAAAGCTCACGTGTATTGAAGTTGGCTTTACACACTAGATGGAAGCTGGGATAGAAACATCTCTCGTTTATTCTGTTGTTGTTCATGAAACAAATGGTTACTCTCTGGATAAATCCCAAGAATGTTAAGTGAAGTATAATTGTGTTGCAAGAGCCTTTGTTAATTTGTGTGTCTGTTTCTCTTTCCAGTGGTGGTGGTTCTGGCATTCATAGTTTGCTGGCTGCCCTTTCATGTTGGCAGGATCATTTACATTAATACCAAAGATTCCAGGACAATGCACTTCTCCCAGTACTTCAATATTGTGGCTCTGCAGCTTTTCTACCTGAGTGCATCCATCAACCCTGTCCTCTACAATCTCATTTCAAAAAAGTACAGAGCAGCTGCCTCCAAGCTTCTTCTGGCAAGACAATCTGGAGAAAGAGGTTCCAGAACCAGGGACATGGGAGGGGAGACTGGAGAAGAGACTGGCACAGAAACGGCAGGCTACACTGAGACCAGTGCTAGCATTAAAAAAAAGTCACCAGGAGTGCAGTCACTAGAAAGCCAAAGGATGACCTCTCCACTCTCAATAGAGATGTAGGGCACTGTAGGTGTGGAATGTGCTGATGCCATCAGATGTAGCTGTTGGGTTAGTTGGTTTGGTTCAGATGTTTTTCTTTGTAAATTGTAAGTTCCTTGAAGGCAGGAACTGTTTTCACTTTTGTATTTGTATCCCCAGATTGTAGCACAATGCCTGCAATAAATGCTTTATTGATTGATTGTTTGATTTGTTATAAAGATTGGTTCAACGCAGAGGTGAGGAGGATCCAGGGGAAGTGATTGTAGTGTAAAAACAAAGACAACAACAAAACTATGAAGAATAACTTTAATAATAAATTATAATATTGAATAAATTAAATACATGAATCGGATCATAAAAATTTATCACCAGTGAAGTTGGTGAGCTAGTTAAAAACTAACATTGCTAAAGAATGTCCTTATTTTGAATGATACTATATGATATTCAATCATTATTAGGACACAGACCTAGAATATATCTTGTTTAGGAAATGAATGAATAAATGAATGATCAAATGAATGAATTAATAATCATTTATTTGTTAAGAAACCACTATGTGCAAAGCACATAGTGCTAGATACTGGGAAAACAAAGACAAAACGGAGATAATGCCTGCCCTACACGTGCTTACATTTAAATAGGGGGCATAACCTACACATGGGGTATAGAAGCCATATAAGTGAGACTTTGATATGGAGAATCACAGGGACTGTGGGTGGAGTCAAGAGCAGTCAGTTGTCCCGTGCTTGTCAGGAGCGGCATCTCCTCCAGTTCAGAAGATATTCAATGAAGCTCCCACAGAGTATCCTTGAGGTACCAGTGGTTTTCCAATCTCTTATCTAAGTGGACTTTGTTATTCAGTTGTGTCCAACTCTCCATAAGCCCACTAGGGGTTTTCTTGTCAAAGGTACTGGAATGGTTTGCCATTTCATTCTCCATTGTACTTTACAGATGAAAAAAAACTGAGGCAAACAGGGTGAAATGACTTGCCTAGGGTCACACAGCTGGTCACATTGGAACTCATGTCTTCCCAAATCCAGACCCAGAACTCTTTTCACTGTGCCAATTGGCAACCACCTAAGTAGACAATGGAGCACAAATGTTAATGGTGTTTAAATTTTGAGCATTTCTGCTCTTGTCTAACAACATTGGTCAGTATGTGGAGGCTTTTTGTAGATGAGAATTTCTGGTTGTGCTATTCCAGTGCTGTCAAAGTGAATCTTAAAGGCCTCTCAGGCATGGATGTGAATTAGTATTTCAAAATCGTGGGCTAACTTTTTAAGCTTCTGAACTCCAAATGTAAAACAGGGAAACAAGATCAATTCTCAGCGTCTCTCAAAAAAAACTAGCATGCCTTTTTCATGAACTCTATGAACTTTTACAATTGTTAAGGGATGTGATTTCCTAAGATTATAATTATGTCCAACAAGTATTTATTAAGCGTTTATTATGTGCACTATGGGGGATACAAAGTAAGTATGACACAACAGCTCTAGAGGAGACCTTTGAGGTTTTAGAGGTAAGGAAACTGAGACCCAGAGAGGTTATGCAATTTCTCCAAGGTCACCCAAGTAGGAAGGATCCGAAAGAGAATCTGAACCCATACTCTCTGACTCAAGAACCCCTGTCCTTTACCTTGTACCACAGAACCTCTGCTTTCAAGATCTGCTTTCAAGGAGGTTACATTTCTATTGGTGAGTCAGGAGAAAATGAGAAAATACTGCAGCACATTCATTATCTGTTGGGTTTCAGACAGGTAGGGAGAAATCTGTGGTCCCAAACAGTCAAGAAAGGTTTCATTAAAGAAGTAGGATTGGAGTTGGACTTTCAGGCATGCATAACATCCACTGGAAACATGATATTCCAGCCATAAGCAATAGCATGAACAAAGACATAAAGCAGGACTAAGTATGAAATGCCTAGAGAACAATGAAGGGAGAGACTTTATTGGAAACATTTGTAGATGAAATATGGAAGGAAGAAGCGAACACTGGTAAGTAACAGCTAGATGGGTGAAGTGAGAGCACTGAGTGGAACACAGAATTGACATAATTGACATTAAGAAGATTTTGTAGGGGAAGGGTCTGGTAATGTGACTAAGAATACAGTAGATGTCTGCCTCAATTTCCTATTCTGTAAACTGAAGAAAGAAATGGCAAACCACTCCAGTATCTTTGCCAAGAAAACTTTAAATGGGGTCAGGAAATGAGTAAACAATAATCATTTCATCAATTAGCATCAATTAGATTTTATAAAGGGATATCAATGGATAAGACATAGCAAAATTAGAAGTGCAATAACTTTCCCCCAACACTCTGAGGCATACATTCCACTACACCACCCTGATTCTTGGGAAGCTGGTAAATGGTTAAAAATTGGCTCTCCAAAAGAAAAAAAGAGCACACATAACACTGTTTTGTTAAAGTTTTAAGTTTTGTCTCAATTATTAATATTTTCTCCATCACATTCTTAAGTCTAATCAACAAAACAATAAATCAAGCCCAACACTGGTAGCATTTCATAATTTCCAAGATGTAAATGCTTATACTGAAAATTTAACAACTGACTCTCTTAGGAAAGTACAAGCTGGATCCAACACACCTCTGGTGGACTAAAACCCGAAGTATATGCTCCACCAAGTTCACTTCCAGATTCAGCACAGCCAGTGGTCAGGTCACTTGTCTTGTCTGCCTTTGAGCCACTGGTGTGCTAGATCAAGCAGTTTGTTGGGGGCATTGCTCCTTAATTGGCTCAGTAGGCCCTTATATATGATGTTATAAAACTAGGGCATTCTTTTTTTTTATAAAATTGTGAGTTCCAAGTTTTCTCCTTCCCTCCCTCTTTCCCTCCTCCCTAAGACAGTAAGCAATTTGATATAGGTTATACATATGCAGTCGTGTAAAATTTATTTCCATATTAGTCATTTATGTAAGAAGAAACAAAAGAAAAAAAACTATGAAAAATATAAAGAAAATGAAAATAGTGTGCTTCTATTGCATCCACACTCCACCAGTTCTTTCTCTAGATGTGGATAGCATTTTCCATCATGAGTCTTTTGGAATTGTCTTGGATCATTGTATTGTTGAGAAGAACTAAGTCATTCATAGTTGATCATCATACAATGTTGCTATTACTGTGGCTAATGTTCTCTTGGTTCTGCTCATGTCACTTTATATCCGTTCATGTACCTCTTTCCAAGTTTTTCTGGAATCTGTGCTCATCGTTTCTTAGAGAACAACAGTATTCCATTATAATTATATACCACAACTTGTTCAGCCATTCCCCAATTGATGGACATCCCTTTAATTTCCTGTTCTTTGAAACCACAAAAAGAGCTGTCATAAATATTTATGTACATATATGTCCTTTTGCTTTTTCTTTGATCTCTGGGGTACAGACCTAATAGTGCTATTGTGAGGTCAAAAAGGATGCATAGATTTGTAGCCCTTTGGGCACAGCTCCAAATTACTTTTCAGAATGATTAGATCAGTTCACAACTCCACCAACAGTGCATTTATCCCAATTTCCCCACACCCTCTCCAACATTTATCTTTTCTGTCATGTTAGCCAGTCTGAGAGGTCTGAGCAAACTTGTTTTAATTTGCATTTCTTTTATCGAGGAGTAGGGAATATCTAATCCAGGAGCATCTAGGTCACCAGTGCTCTAACTGATACTGATTTAGAGCATTTTCTCACATGACTATAGAAAGCTTTGATTTGTCTGAAAACTGCCTGTTCATATCCTTTGAAAATTTATCAACTGGGGAATGACTTGTATTTTTATAAATCTGACCCTGTTCTCTGTATATTTGAGAAATGAGGCCCTTATCAGAGGTGCTTGCTGTAAAAATTGTTTCCCAGCTTTCTGCTTTCCTTCTAATCTTGGTTGCATTAGTTTTGTTTATGCAAAACCTTTTTAATTTAATTTAAAATTATGAGATATTATTCTTACAAAAGAGTAAACAAAACTTTGAATTATTCCAGACATCTTTTTACAAAGGCCTCATGGAATAACAAAAGCATTCTTTTCTCTGTTCTATTTCTTGATTGTTTAACTTCTCCATTGCAAACTGGATTGCTTTATTTGCCTTCCCACTCAATGTAAAGGATTTGCATTTAGTGGCAGGAATGCATGGCTCTGTCCCACTATCATTCAATGCATTCTCTACCTACACACCAAGAATCAAACAGCAAACTTTTTAATTAGCATGGAATAGTACTTTTTTTCTACTTAACCCATTTAAGTGGTGAAAGGAACTATACAACTAATGAATAAACTCAATCAACGTTGATCAGAACTGCTAGACAGCTAGACAACCAGAGAGTTGCTTGAAATCCTGAGAACATAAGTGACTTGCCCAGGGTCACATAGCCAGCATGTGTCTGAGAGGGCATTAAACCCAGATCTTCCTGACTCCCAAGGCTACCTCTTGATCAGTCAGTCTGTCAACAAGCATTTATTAAGCGTTTCCATGTTTGAGGCCCTGTGCTAATGCTAGAGAATACAAAGAAAAGCAAAAACATTGTCTCTGCCCTCAAGGAGTTCGTATTCTAATGGAGAGAATGTGTAAATAAATAATTTTTTAAACTTCATTTTTAACAATTTTTTTAATATTTGACTTTCAAATTCTCCCTTTTCCTCCAGCCCCTCCCCCATCCATTGAGAAGGCAAGCAATAGAACATGTAAATAATTATGCACAAAATATACATAGGGTAGAGGAAAGATAACCTCAGAGCCAAGGCACTAGCAATGAGAGAGATCAAAAAAGGCTAGATTTGAAAAAAGGAGGATTTGATCTGAGTCTTGAAAGAATCCAGGGAAGCCAGGGGCTGCAGATGAGAAGGAAGAGCATTCCAGACCTGGGAGAGAGGGAGTGCAAAGGCAAAGTGAGTGAGTAAGGAGATGAAATGTCATGTCTGAAGAAAAGCAAAAAAGACAGTGCATCTAGATTGTGGAGTTCTTGGAGGAGAGTAATGTGCAAGAAGACTGGGAAGATGGGTTGGTGTGAGGTTATAAAAGAACTTTAAATGCTTAACAGGAATTTATTCTTGAAACTGGAGGTAAAGGGGAGTGACTAAAATGTATTAAGTGAGGACTGGTGACATGGTCAGACCTACACTTGAGGAAAATCACTTGGACAGTTGAGTGGAGGATGAACAGGAATGGGGAGAGCCTTGAGGCAGAGAGAATAATTAGATGATTGCAATGGTCTAAACAAGAGGAGATGAGGGCCTGTACTTGGGTGATGGCTGTGTGACTGGAGGGAAGAGGATACATATGAAAGATGTTGTGACAAGATCACCTAGCTTGGGAACACCAACAGTTAGAGAGTGGGACTCCAGATGAAGATTCTACAAAGACAGTGAGAAGGTGAAATCAGATAGACTGGAGAAGAACCAGGAAAGAACACTGTCTCTATAGCTTTGAGAGAGGAAAGGGTTCAGGAGGAGATGGTGATCGACAATATCATTGGCTGTCGAGAACTCAAGAAGGATGAAGACTGGGAAAAGGACATTAGATTAGGCCATTAAGATACCACTTGTACTTTTTGGAGTGAGGGGTGTCTGTTAAATGATCAGGTCAGAAGATGGATTTCAGAAGGTTTAGAAGTGAATAAGAGGAGAGAAAGTGGAGATACTGAGTATACATGGCTTTGTCTAGGAATTAAGACACAGGGAGAAAAGATATGGCTTTCAGAATGGTCAGATCAAATAAGGATTGTTTAAAGATGGGGAAGATATGGGCATGTTTGTAGGCAACAGGGAAGAAGCCTGTAGGTAGGGAGAAATAGGATTTGCCTAGACTAGAATTATATCTATTTCATACAACTCAAATATTGGTCATCTAAAGGTAAAATACTTGGAGGCCCAGATAAACATTACTTTCCCACACTGAAAGGCAGATAATACTCAGCTTACTATTGCATTCAGCTTAGTTCCCTCTCACCAAACACTGGTTGCACAAAAGACCACCTGGAATAGCTTTTATACCTCTTTATCAAAGTAAACAGAAATTGGGGAAATTATACAGATTAGAATTAACCAAAAAGTATACAAGAGTATAGGAGCTCTTCAACTGGGAATGAGATAAGATATCTTCTTAATCAAGGAGAGAGAACAATCTCACCAAAGGAAGTCCACTCTTAGTAGTCTCCAGGGTTACAAATGTTCCAAGTCAGGGAACATGTTGAAGACCAGTTTTTCATCTATTTGCAACTCCAGGAAGATTTTCCATCTGCCATTCAAAAGTGTGAGTTTTCTTCTCTCAACTACCTATATCAAAGTCCTCCAACTATCTCTGAAGAAATCTCCACTCAGGTCTGCAGCATCATAGCTGTGTTCTAGACGAATCAGGAGTCATCTCCCCCACCCTCTTGTCCACTGAACTCAGATGGCTCCAGAGAAGAGAGTGAGACTGGTGACTTTACATAGCCCTCCTTCACTTAGTTCCAATTCACTTGCAAGTCATGGCATCAACCCTCCTGCTGTGATGGTTCTCTTCAAGAATGAAGGACAAACAACAGCCACTTGCCCAACACAGTATAATTACAAGACTGCCTTTTAGTCAAATTACCCAACTTGCAAAGGAAGAGTTATTGCATTTTTTATGAAACAGATACTGCAGAGAGAATAGTAGAAGTGGTGGACAGAGTGGAACATTGGGGTCTGGGGGTAGGTTGAGGGGGATAGCAGTAACAGAGTCAGTAGTTGGAAAGGGAAGTGGGGTTATATACCAGCAGCTGGAGATTCAGTAACACTGGGTTGGAATAATATGTAGGTAGGAGCATGCTAACTATGGAAGAGTAACTCCAGGCATACCATCAGTGGTTGAAGAGAAGTCCATTGAGAGAGACAGGTGATTAGACTGTTCAAAGCCCTCCATCAAGGTCCAACTTTATGGCAATTTGTGATGTCATATCCTGAGAAGCCCACTTCACAGCTGGCAGAAACAGGTACATGGAGTCTAATAGAGAAGAAGGAGGTGTCAGTGCAAGACAACGATCTGAAGAAGTCCCAAGGGTCAAAAATGGAATCCAAGAAGTTAGTAGCTAGAATCTGTTATTGAAGATGACCTGGAGTAGATAGGTGGCCTGGTCCAGTCTGGATGGATGGTCCAACTGGAAAAGGCCCAGGGGCAAAGCTGGTGGTAAGAAGGCAAGATGGGGTACTCAGTCTATCATAAAGTAACAAAGGAAAATCCCTTACACAAAAAGGGATAAAAATCTCTCACCTATCCTAAGAGGGAACATTCCCTAATATCTGCTTAGAGAGGCATTCTGGTTATAATACTTCTGATGGTTTCAACTCCCACCAACCAGCTACTTCTAATTACTAAGCATTCAACTCCCTAACCAACTATTCCATTCCATCTTGACAGCTGGCATTCCCCTCTGACGTTTACATTTGATATTTCTCTTCTGTTTTTGTCATGTGTTGCTCAGCTTCTTCTCTGCTGAGCTAATGCTGACATCTGCTGTAGCTGTCTTCCTTAAAGGAAGTATTTTCATTCTCTTGTGAACCTGCTACTCATCCCTCATTAGCAATGCCTGACACATAGTAGGTGCTTAATAAATGTTTGTTAATTTGTTAATTCATTCATACTGAGTACAGACTAATCATTTTAACAATAAGGCAATGAATCAATATATCATGGAATCTTTGCCATGATGTCTTAGCCGCTTTCTCCCTCTGTTCTAGTGATCTCCCATTGGGGAGTTCTTCCTGAAACTTCCATTTTGAGGACACCACACCAACTGTCCTTTATTCTTTTCTGCCACCATGGCCCCGTGAGGGCACCTTCCTATCCCCCCCCTTGTCTTTTAGCTGCCTTTTATATATTGCCTTCTATCCTTAAGTTCCTTAAAAAGTTAAAAAGTTCCTTTAAAAGGACAGTCTTTTTGCTGGTCTTTGTGTCTCCAACATTTGGAACCTTGCCTAGCGTATAATAAGTATTTAATAAATGCTTGTTTGACTTGCTGAATTCATCAGACTTTTTTTTAAAAAGCAAGCTTTAAAAAAAAAAAGCTTCAGTGACTTGGATGACACAGCCAATGAGGTGAGGAGAGGAAAGTCCCCTCCCACCAAGAGTGATTGCCTCTCAAGCGTCCGGTTCTTCCTCCACTTCTGGCTCCAACTGTCAAACTTGTACTCTCCACTGGACTGTTAAACTGCTGAATGGCCTGCTGTGGTTATATATAAGCCCAAGAAGGAGAGGCAAGGTGATCCGCTCAGCTAATCACAAGATGGCCTTGTGTGGCATCACCGATATTTTCCTTATTGTTGCTTTTGTAAATATTCAGCAGTTTTTCTTTCTTTTTCAAAGTCAGATATCTTTCACAAAATAACCAAAACCCTGGAATACTCTGGAGTTGAATGAGGTATTATTCACACAGTGCAGGGTTGTAGGAAAATTCCTTCTATACTTACTCTTCACATTGTGATTATACTCTAGGCCTACTGAGTGGCCAATTCTGTGACTGTATCACTTGAGACATTTCAAAGATGGATTGGAGAGGAGGAAAAACGGAAAGCTGAGGGAGTCCCTCCCAAAAATCTCCTCCACAGAGATCTAGAAAAAACATTCTGGCAGAATTCTGATCAAGAAAGCCAAGAGCAAGGAAATTATTGCAACAGTCCAGCTGAGAGGTAATAGGTGGTCTGGACTCAGACCCATACTTTGGCAGGTAGAGATGGACTTAAGTGGGAAATTGAGACAGAAAAACCAATTAACAGGCTAACACCATGGTCTAAGTGAGAGGTGATGAGAGCCTGAACTAAGATGTTGGTTGTTTGAGTGGAAAGAATGGGATATATGTGAGAGATGTTGTTTGTGTTGAAATGTCAAGATTTGGCAATTGGATACGTGGGGCAAGAGTGCGAAGTTGAGGATGACATTAAGGTTGTGACCCAGTGTCAACTAAGATGCTAGCACATTCAACAGAGATAAAGAAGTATGAACGAAAGGTGGATTGGGGGAAAATGGAAAATGTAAGTACAGACAATAGGTACTGAAATTCAAAAGAGTAAATGATTGTTGTAAGCTGGTTGGGCTGAGAAGAATTTGTGGAAGGGATAGAACTTAAGCTGGGCCTTAAAGGATAGTAGGTACTCCCTTCACTGATAAAGCCTGCAACCCACCCAAACTTCATCCTATGTGATTCTTGAATATTTCATTCTGTAATTCTATCTCAGGGATTCTACCCAATGTTGTGTTTAGATATCCTAACATTATATGGTACCAGTGTAACATGTGGGTTATTCGTCTGTTATCCCTTCTTTTTGCTACATGAGAAGCCTCTGTTTTTCAGTCATTCCACTCTTTAAAGATATACTTTTCACAGCTTTATGCTCATAATTCATAATTAGTTATATGATTCTACGCCATTTCTTCCTTATATTCAATTATGGATCCAGTTCACTGTCCTTTTGCAGTATCTGTCAAAGACATGCACTTGTGTACCAGATGTGTAGGCTGTCTGTCTAACTCCATATCATAGTCTGAAAGTAGGCATTCTTCACCCCCTTCATTTTTTCATGAGTAGATAGGCTGAATTCTTTTTCTTTTTAAAATTTTTTTTGTTATTTTTTTGGAAGGGGGAAAGCACAGCAATTGGGGTTAAATGACTTGCCCAATTATTGGGTCATACAGCTAGTAAGTGTTAAGTGTCTGATGATGGATTTGAACTCAGGTCCTCTTGACTCCAGAGCCAGTGCTCTATTCACTGCACTACCTAGCTGCCCTACTGAATTCATTTTCAATGATAATACCTCATTTAGAAGGTTCTGAAATGTTTCAAGGCTTGATGTGATCAGCAAAATGACATCTGCAGACAGTATCTGTAAGATCTCACTTTCTATAGGGAATACCTTTTTTATTTGGATTCTGTTCTGGACATTCTCTACAACAGATGGCACATACCTTCATTACTCATATATCTTCCTTGATGCCTTCTCTGTTATTAATAATCAGAAAATTATCTAAGTGATTTATGTTCCTGCATTTATCAAGGAATTTCCTATGATCTGAACATTTATAGGGGAGACATTTTAAGGCTGTATTTTGCTCTACGCAATCAGATTTTTAAGTCAATAAGCATAGTGGAATCTCGTATTCCCTGTATCTTTCCATCAGTTATGTAAGATGTGATCTATCCTAACTCCCTTCTTATATTTTCATTAAGGGTGACTTGCATACATATATAAATTATTTTCATACAGATTTTGTAGAGATGAGAAAATAGGCATGAGCCTGTATTTATTGAGATCTTCTCTATCACCTTCTATTGTTGTGTGATTTTTTCCCCCCTTAAACATACAGTATCCTCTTTGTGATACTTTATCAGTAAGAAGTCTTATTAAGTGCCTTCTATGTGTCAGGCACTGCAGTACATCAGAGAAGGGGGCCCTCAAAATTTTGTTGCCTCCATACTTCTTTTGAGTATACTTGGTCTAATCTAGCTTCTTTTCCTGTTTTTTCTTTCTTTCATGCCATGTCTACTGCCTCCTATACAACATTAGGGACAGTGCTCCAATGTGGAGTTTCCAATGTCATTAGTGTAGAATATAGTTTATTTCAGAAAACTTGATAGATCTTTGTCATTTTTTGTGTTTGTTGTCCTTCTAGTTTCATATTTAAATGATCTTAATTCAATATGACCAATATATCTGGGGTCTTACACTAAGATTTCTAGTTTTGCCTTCTATCTCTTGTTCTTTCAGAGTTTTCATTAAGGCAGATTGCATTTCCCTATATTAGTCTGTTTTAGGGAGGTTTAAATTATTTTCCCCCCAGTAAACATTATTCTGATACATGATACACCAAGTCTTCTTTCAGAAGCATATAACAATCATCCAGCTAACATATCCAGCATTTAATTGAAGGCTCTCAGGCAGGAGTGTGATGAAGAAAAAGGGAGGAGAGTGAGTGGCGACCGATAAGGGTTGCTTTCCTTCAGAAATGGCCATCTGGCCACTGATATAATTATTCACTTTAGATGAATGACACAACATTATTTCTATTCTTTTCATTTGAAGCATCTGGAAAACTGAAAGTTCACTTTTGGCTTTTATTAAGCAATGGATGGTTTCAGTTACATAACTATTCTTTTCTTTGGCTACAGATCTCTGTTTGATGAGGCCGGAAGTCTATGACAGCAGTCTATTGCTTCATGTGGCTTTCTCTGCTGTCTCTGGAATCACAGTTTGGCAGCGAGCAAATGACCTCTTGTCATTTTATAAGATTGTTTAGGTGCTCTGAGGTACTTGGATTAAAGATTCTCCCTGGGAAGTTCAATTGGATAATCTCTCAGTTTCCTTCCAACTGTAAATTCTCCAATTCTATGATCCCCAAATATCTTAGGTGCTGGTTTTCACCATCACCTCTCATGTACTGCAAAAATGTTCCTAGCTTCTTTTAGACATTCTTATCCTACAGCTTATTAATCAATGTGACACCAAATTTACTTTCTAAAGATAGTTTCAAGGACAATGTGTGGAAAACCCTGGAAGATAAATTCATGTTGGCAGCACTATCATTAACAAAGTGACTGGTCCAATTAGGGGAATCTGGAGTTTGCTTCAGACTTCTCTTTCACATTCCAGGGTTTTAACAGGTGCCAGGAGTTTGCCTTCTGAGAATTAAGTTTGGGAAATCTTAATTCTTGATACAGAGTTGTATTTAAAGACATATTTTTGCTTATTTTCATTAATAAGGATCTAGCATATCCATAGGAGTTATGCTGGTCACCAGGACCTTCTAACTGAATCCTACTTTTGATTGTATTCCCCAGAAATGCATGTCATCACAAAGGTCTCTGGCTCTGGGATAGATAAAACTGGTCATAATAACTCATTTCAAAATTCTACTTTAATTAATCAATTCACTAGACACCTATTATGTAACTGGCACAGTGCTACCTATTAGAGATACAAATCCCTGTTCACAAAGAACTTATATTCAAATTATTTAGACAACAAGTACATATACATATATATATAAAACCTGGCCACAACAAATAATTTTTTGGTTAAATTACTGTGGACCATTTGACAGGATTTTCGAATCAATCAATATTCATTAATGTTACTGGTCTATAGTCATCTTTACTTTATCCTTGATTTAGGTATTAGGATTTCATCTTACAAAAAGGAGTTTGGCAGAGTGTTTTCTGTCTTAATTTTTGAGAATAATTTGTGTAGTATTGATATTAACTGACTGATGGAATTTTCCTGTAAATCCATCAGGATCAGGAATTTTTTTCCTCTCTTTAGTATAATTCTGTTACATCTAGTTCTCTTTCCTTTTCTGGAATTGAACTGTTTAACTATTTGGTGTTATACATTATTCTACCTCCTTCTCTGGGAAGGTAGGTGGTCAGTTGCTAGAGTACTGGGCCTGGAGTCAGAAAGACCACTGTGATTTGCCCAAATGCTGGTCATACCTCACCAAACCCTAATTCTGGGTTTCCCCTGACATTTACCTTCTCTCTTGCTACTCACTTGCTCCTTTGCACTTCTACAGAAGTATATGACTATACACACAATCATGTTAACTGAGTTCACTACAAATTTATGTCATCTAACTTCAATAGAGGATTCACTGTTGCATGGTCTTCTTTTTTCCTTTTTCCTGGCTGACTATCATACCATCCATATAAGCTATTCTATTTTTCCTCATACTCCCTTATCACTTTGAACCCTCCTCTCTCAACTCAGAAATTCATCTCCTACTTTGTTGTGAAAATAGAAGCCATATATTTCAAGCTTCCTCCTTTCTTCCATTCCATACCTCAAACCCCCTCTTCATCATCCCCCATTTTTGTCTCTTTTGCTCAAATCTCTGATGAAGAAAGAGGCCTTCTCCTCAACAAGAAAGCCAGTTAAAACCTCCATCATTATTATTACTTCAAAGATTCTGGACCATATGAATTACTCCATGTGAATTTTGTTATTATTTTTTCTAGTTCTACAAAATATTCCTTTGGAAGTTTGGCACAGTATTAAGTAAATTAATTTAGGCATTATTATAATTTTTATTGTACTGTTCAACATGTTTATGAGCAACTATTTTTCTAACTATTTAGATTTGCATTTCTACAAAAAGTGTTATATAGTTAGATTCACATAGTCCTTGGTTGAATCTTGGTAGAAACACTTGAGAGTGTTTCATAGCATTTGTAGGTATTTTGAATGTAGTTTTTCAAACTAGTTCTTTCTGGATTTTGTTGCTTTTATATGTAGGAATATTGCTTTATATGAATTAATCTTATATCCTGCAATTTACTAGTTGCTTCAATTAATTTTTAGTTGATTCTATCGAGTTCTCTAAGTATACCATCATATGCAAGATCTGTTACTTCTTTCCTGATGCTTATTCCCTTAATTTCTTTTTCTTTTCTCACATTTCCAGAATTATATTAAATAGTAGTCATGATAATGGTCACCCCTGCTTTTACTCCTGATCTTATTGGAAAGATCTTTAACTTCACTACATATAATGTTTGCTCTTAAATTTAGATAAATATTATGTATTTTATTAAGAAAAAGTTCATTTATTCCTATGATTTATAGAGTTTTTAACAGAACTGTGTGTTGGATTTTGTCAAAAGCCTTTTTGGAGCATCTATTGATGTCATCATATCACTTTTACTATTTCTATTGTTAACTTGGTATATTTATAGTCTTCCTTATATTGAACCAATCCTGATATAAACTCAAATCTGGTCATAGTGTATATAATCTTTCTAATATATAGCTGTAGCCTCTTATTTAAAATTTCTGCCTGGCATGCCGTTTCATCCTTTCCCCAATATTCCAGAGGGAATTCTATCCCTATCCTTCAGGGTCCATGCCGGTGCTTACTTCCCCTTTTTCCACAGTCCCACCCAGTCTGCGAGAAAAGCACTTTGTAAACCTTAAAAATGTTATCATTTATCCTTCTTGATTTAGGTATTAGGACTACATCTTACAAAAAGGAGTTTGGCAGAGCGTTTTCTGTCTTAACTTTTGAGAATAATTTGTGTAGTATTGGTATTAACTGTTCTTTAAAAGACTTTTGGAATTTTCCTGTAAATCCATCAGGACCAGGTGTTTGTGAGTCAAAGAGGGTCCCCTCTACACAATACCCGTGCGACCCTCGCGTACAACATAAGGGGGTTACAGATGCAGATACGATGCCCTTATAGATGCAGAACAAGATATTCTTTTCACGTCTGATTCTAGAGCAGGGACCTGGCAGGAGGCTGGATTGGGCAAGACCTGCGGCTTCCCTTCTCATACTCCCGTCACCCCTTCCCTTTTGCTCTTCGCTGCCGTCTCCCAGCTGGGTCTTCACCTCTCCACCTCGCGCTGGCTCCGCTACGTCACAGAGATGCGACAGGCAGTGAAGGAGCGTGGCGGGGCCGTGACGTCAGCTCTGTGCGCCGTAGCGGCCGTTGCTTTACCGTTGCCGGGAGAGGGCGGAAGGGGCACCCTGTAGGGGGGCCGGGATCATGCCTGACGCTGGGGAGTCCCGCGGGCAGCAGAGACCTTCGGGGTCGGGATGAAAGAAGCAGAGCAGATGCAAAATCTGGAGAGCGCGGGGGCCGGGCGGTCAGTAAGCACGCAGACTGGCAGTATGACCGGTGAGTGCCTGGGCGCCTTGACCGTGACCCTGACCTCGAGCCCCGGAGCTTCGCCTTGCCCTTCCAACTTCCTCCAGTAGCTCACTCGGCGCCGTCCGGGAGTCCCGGGCTCCGGGGCGCTCCCTTACTTTCTCTCAGAGGTCGCGTTCTATCCTCCCCCCACCCCTTAAAGGAGGCGGAGGAGCCTCTGACCTTGGTCCCGCCCACTCTGACCAGGGCTGTGCATTGACCTCCAGACTCTCACTTCGCCCCAACCCCTGACCCCGTCTTCTTTACCGCTTTCGAAGGACATATTGGTGCCGGGTCCTGTGATAAATGCAGCCCAGTCGCTTTTAATGAGGTTGGCGGCGAGATGCTGCAGCCGGGCCGGCATTCCTCCCCACGCAGGCTCTGACTGCAAGCGCTGCAGGATTCAGACATTGCACCGCACTCCGCAGTCTGTGCTCCTACGGATAAGTCTGGGGTGTACCGCTGTCTCTTCGTAGTGCCTACAGCTAGCTAGCTAGCATCGAAAAGTCTGCAAAGCACTTTCCTTTTTATGATCTCATTCTGTCCTCACGGCAGCCCCTTGAGGCAGGTATCAGATTTGAGCTCTGGTCTTCTGCTCTCTACGAGCTGGCACTGGAGCTAGCACCGAGAGCCAACCCATCTTAGTAGCAATTAATGATCCTGAAACATCACTCTCTCTTTCTAACTTGTTCCTTGTTGCATCTTCTCTGAATAGTAAGGATACAGGTAGAGCAAAACAGTTTTGACTAAAAGTTTTGACAAGCCAAGGAACTCTTGTATTCATAAGCAGTGGTAATATTTTAAAGTATGTTTTCTGTTATTATAGGCCAAATGCCAAGGCTTTCTAAAGTCAACCTTTTCACTCTGCTCAGTCTCTGGATGGAACTCTTCCCAACAGTGGAGAAAAAGCAAAAAGTACAGGTACAGTTCACTTTTCTCTTTATGCTGCTTACCCCTCTCCGTCCCCAGCATTGCCCAAACTGGTCTAGAATTTCACTCTAGGCCTCCAGACTTTGTAATATAAAGACAGAAGAAAGAAATTCACCTTGAGGTTTGAAAATTGAAAAGCACCTCTGAGATGCATTCTGACATTTGTTACTCATAAATACAATTGTGAATTTTGAGGAAAAACTTTTTTAAAAGTAGGTGATTTTTCAGATTGGGCCACATTTCAGTCAAAGCTGGTATTCAGGAGTTGCTTTGACCTTTGATTTAAGTCTAACGTAATTTAATTCTTAATTGTCTTTTATCTTGTATTGGTTGCTGTTGTTTAATGTGAATCAGTTTTGGTTGATGTGTTATATTATTTTTGATTCCCTGAAACTGTGTAAGGTAGCATTCTTATAGTAGACAATCTACAAATACTTGATTGATTAATGCCCACTTTATTCCTTGGATCTGGTTATATAGACTTAAAATAGGTTAGAAATGTATAATAATGCTTATATTTTACAAGTAAAAAGCTTGTGAAAAGATGTATTCACTACACACATAGATACTATTGCCCAGTTGTTTTTTCTTGACTATTATTCTTTAATGTGTACTTTTGTTTGAACTAGTCTTCAGTAAATGTACAAGTAAAGTTTCTCCCCTTTCAAGAACTGGTACTAATCTCATTGAACTCCTGGTTGATTGGCTGATTGTTGTCCTTCGTTCTTAAAGAGGACCAAAATGACATCACACTATGTTAGAGTCAAATTACTGTGTGTCCACCAGTGGCTGATCAGACCAATGTGAGTTCAGAGTGCTGTACCACAGGTCAGATACAAGTAGTCCATGTAGTCCACAATAGTTCACCCATTTGGGGTAGATTCTCTAAAATCCTAGGAAGACTGTAAAAAGCCTTCTTTCACTTCTATATTGGGAGGGGTAGGTAGGAAAGGAGGGACACCATTATGGCTCTGAGGTTTTTTTTTAAAGGAACAAATATTAAGGTGGCAGATGACAAAACTTTTTTTTTTAAGATTACATAATATACATGTAAGCAATAATATTTCCTTCCTACCTCTCCCTCCCTTGTCTGGATTTATGTAATTGCCTCCTTTGGTCAAGCAGAGCTGCCTTGACTGAGGCAAGTAACTCTCTCTAACAATGCATTACATTGTAGAACTTTGGAGATCTTTGCCTCTAACATACTTAGACTGTTCGTTACTTTCACTGTTCTGTTTTAAAATCCTGAGTCAAGTGTTTTCTAAAACTAAATAAAGCCATGCCAGTCTCATTTCTTTTTTGAACATTTATGATATCATAACCTTTGATAAAAATAACAATTAAAAAATCCAGTCCATCTAGAACAATAATAATAATAATAGCACATTTATAGAACACTTCCTATGTGCCAAGCACTGTTCATTTTGTCCTCATAACAGTCCTGGGAGGTAGGTACTTTTATTATCCCCATTTTACAGATGAGGAAGCTGAGGTAGACAAGTGACTTGCCCATTATCACACAGACAGGTCTGAAGTTGGATTTGAACTCAGGTCTTCCTGACTCCAGGTCTAGTACTTTATCCTCTGCACTACCTCACTAGAATGCTAGAAGCATTTGCAGTGGACAGTGGATGATGCAGAATCCAGATTAGTCATATACCTACTTGCTGAACCACATGTGCGGGAAAGGGGACAAGGGAAGCCAGACTGGAATTTCTAATCAGGAGAGATGCCTCATCCTTAAGCGGAGCAATGACCTTGATTTTCATTGTATTGGGCCTTAGAGTTGTAATCACCCTCTGCTTCCTGTCAGCAGTACCTGGCTACAGAGTGGTACCACTAGACTATATGATATTGGCATATACATCATCTGACTGACAATATAGGACAGTGTACTATACCTATAGTTCCCTGACTAATGAAGAGATGCAAGGGAAAGGTTTATTTTACCACTCTTGCACAAAACCAAGTTTTATCATTATACAATATTCATTTTAACTTTTGTCTTAAGTAAATGTACTTATTTTTATTTACATTTGTATTGTTGTAGTCATTATGCATACATGTTTTCCCCTGGGTCTGCTTGCTTCATCCTGCATCAGTTCACATAAGTTTTCTCAGCTTTCTCTGAATTCTTTGTATTCATTGTTTCTTATGACACATAAATGTTCATTTACATTCAGGTACCATAGTTTGTTTAGTTGTTCCCAGTCTCTGGACTGGCAGCTAGAAGGTGCAGTAGGTAGAGGGTTGGAGTTGGAAGTCAGGAAGTCCTGAGTCCAGATTGTATGACCCTGGGCTGTCACACTTAGCCTTTGTCTGTCACAGTTTCCTTATGTGGAGAAAGGGGGTAATAATAGCACCTATGTCCCAGGATGGTTGTGAGGGTAAAACTGAGATAGTTTGTAAAGTGCTTTGCAAACCTTAAAGCACTACATAAATGCTAGTTATCATTAGCTATTATCATTATATACCTAGATGATAAAGTAGGGCAGGGGTGGGGAACCTGCAGCCTCGAGGCCACGTGTGGCCCACTAGGTCCTCAAGTGTAGTCCTTTGACAAAATCCAGACATCACAGAACAAATCTTAATAAAAGGATAGAAGATAGAACTCTGGATTTGAAGTCAGTCAGTGAATAACCTACTATATGCCAGGCAATGTGCTAAGTGCTAAAAAAAGGAAAAAATAAAGTCCCTGACCTCAGGGAGCTTACAATATAATGGAGGAAGACAACACAAAGAAGCAAAGAGTAGGGAGGGTACCCTTCAGAGGGGCATGATAAAGACCTGGAACCCAGTAGGGAATGATGAAATGGCTATACTGGACCCCCTCATTAAATGAAGGATTAGGAAGGAGTCTCCCACTCTCTCCAATCAGAGGGAGAGAGGAGTTCCTAGGGCGGGGGTGGGGTGGGGTGGGGTGGGGTATTGAGGAGGTGTTGAGTTTCAGAATTAATTCAGTCTTGCTGGAAAGTGGGTTACTGGAGACAAGGATGAAGTGTAGGCAATTAGCTGAGTGGGAAACCATGTCAGGAAGACCTATTTATATCCCCTTTTTATACTTCCTAGCTGTGTGACCCTAGGCAAGTCACTTAGCTCTCCTGACCCTCAGTTTCTTCATCTGTAAAATGAGTTTTAAATCTGTGGTATTATTTTGTTTTCAGTTATTTGCTACCACACAAAAAAACCCTCAAAACCCATTGTGGGTATTTTGGTGTGTGAGACCTTTATGTCTTTGACCTACTTAGGGCGTATCCCTTGCAGTGAGATTTCTGGGTCAAAACATGTAGATATTTTGTTCATTTTCTTAGCATAATTCCAAATAGTCTTCCATAATATTTGGAGCAGTTGACATTTCTACCATCTGTATGTACATTAGTGTGCCTCTCTTAGCACAGCCCCACTTCCAGCACTGACTATACCTTTCTTTAAATAGTAAGTGCCAGTTGGTAGACTTTGTTAAGTTGTTGGGTGTAAAGGTGAACTCTCTGTGTGTCTTATTATTAATGATTTGAAGCATATGGTTGTTAATAACCTACAATTCATAGAATTTAAGAGTTGGAAGGGACCTATTTGCATTAGTCCAACTCATACATGAAAAGCATCCTTACTCTAACGTATCAGACAACTAATCATCTGGCTCCTTTCTTGAAGACAAACTCAGCAACTTCAACTAACTGGGAGAGCTAATTGTTAAGAAGCCTTTCCTGTTATCAAGCTTCACTTTTACCTCTTTGCAGCTTATGCTCATTGCCCCTGGTTCTGCCCTCTAGAACCAAAGAGAACTAATCTAATCCCTGAAACAACCCTTCAAATACTTGAAGACCATTAGTTGTCCCTTACCTTCTGAGTCTTTTCCATGATTAACTTCCTCGGTACCTTATGACGTATACTCAAAAGTACTTTATCATCCTAATTGTCCTATTCTTGGATATTCTCCAGCTAATTAGAGGTGTTATTAATCAGTCATGTCCAGAACTGAACACGATTCTAAATTCAGTCTGATAAAGGCAGAATATCTCTTCCAGCTCTGAGCATTTTCACTGGTTCTTTCCCATGCCTAGTACACTAACCCCTCCTCCTCCCTTTTTTTTGACTCCTAGCTTCTTTCAGGTTTCAGCTAAAGTCCCACCTTGTACAAGAAGCTTTTTCTAGTTCTTCATAATCTTTGTGCCTCCCCTTTGAGACTAGCCCTACTTTATCCTGTCTGTGTCTTGTTTGTGCATAACTATTTTCATGTTATCTCTCCCAGTAGACTGAAAGCAGGGGCTGGTTTTGGTTGTTTCTTTTTTTAATGTCTTTTCATCGCCAGAGCATAGCACAGTGCCTGGCATGTAGTAGGAGCTTAATAAATGTTAGGTGAGTGTTTAACTTGATTGTTTCCTTATTCTTAGGAGCGGCACCTCTTTTAATTCACCTTTTCCGTTCATCTACTTTGACCGCTTATCATTGTGAACAACTCTTGGTCTTCATTATTTCTCTTAGCTTCTTGTACATCTTGGACAGCAGACTCTTAACAGAGTCTATTTCTCTATGGAGAAATCCTTAATTTTCAATAAAAGATGTTTTCTCCCCTTTAAGTACAGTGCCTTGTACAGAGGAAGTATTTCTTTAATGTTTGTTGAAATGAATTAAAAATTTAAATTAAAAATTAAATTGTCTCTGTGTTCTCAAAACATCTATAAAATTCTATTATTTCTTTTTCATATCTTTAAGTCTCTCTCAGTTATTCCTCAAGCCTTTGCTTTTCTTCTTTTTTTTCCTGTGAAATCTAACTGATCTCATTAAATGAATTCTATCATTTGTCCTATGAACTTTAATGTTCGTTCTTACTGAGTATCTCTTACTACTTCTCTCATTAAAATATAAAGTTCCTAAGAATCACTTTTATGGGTGAAACATCAGCAAGACATTTTGAGATAAAGATTCATGAGAACTTTGGGACTTTAAAAAACTAGATTAAAAGGGTAATAACATTTAAGCTTTGACAAAAAAAAAACATGTAAGACATATTATAGGATCATACATCTAAAATAAGAAGGGACTTTAAAGGTCATGTAATCTGATTCCCTCATTTTACAGAATAAGGAAACTGAGGCCCAGGGAGCTGAAATGCCTAAACCAACTTTTATTAAAATAAATAACAGAGCTGGTATTCAAACTCAGTTCATGTGTCTAACTCCAGAGATCTTTCCAGTGTACCAATTAGAGAAGGATAAGGATAGAACCTATTCCAAAATGAAGAAATTCATAATACGTTTTAATTAAATCACTTTAGACTTCCTTAATTTCTCCAAATGAATGAGAAAAACTAAAAAGCGTTGAATTGTATGTGATGAATAATTATATACCAATGACTGTTAGTAATGAGACCAATGTAGCTCTTTTCAGTTTCACAGAATACTGTCAGTAATAACCAGAGTGATTAGTTACCTTAATGTGTCTTTAAAAATTTGTAAAGGAAAATTAGTTCACTTGAGGAAGAAAAATAAAACAAACTAATAATACTATTTAGGCTTATTGTTAACATCTTTATAAAAATAACTCCAAACCAGTTATATGATTATACAGACACATTATTAACATGATTTGAATTATATTTTTAAAAAATTATTTTTACGTACCTTAAACTTTCTTAGCTTGACAGTTTTCCTGGCATTATATTTTCTCATTTGGCAGATTCCATAATAAAGAAATCAGAACTTTAAAAAAATTTCAAATAACCTGTTTGAAGTCTTTATTTAAAATCTCTAGGGCTAAATCCATAACCATTACCTGTTTGAAATTAGTAACATGTAGAATTTTAGAACTTTAACATTATATATTTTTAAATTTTTATTTATTTTTAATAACTTAAAAGTTTCAAAATGTAAATAGTATTTTATTTTTTCAATTACATGTAGTTATATTCATTAAGAATTTGAGCTCCAGATTTTTCCCTCATTCCCTTCCTCCCTCTCCACTCTCCTCCCCAAGACAGTGAGCAGTCTAATAGAGATTATACTTGTACAATCATGTTAAACATATTTCCACATTAGTTATATTGAGATAGAAGAAACAGAACAAAAGGAAAAGAACCACACACAAAAAACCAAAGGTAAAAATAGTCTGCTTTGACCTACATTCAGACTCCCATCAGTTGTTTCTCTGGATGTGGCTAGCATTTTCCATCATGAGTCTTTTGGAATTGTTTTGGATCCTTGTAGTTCTGAGAAGAGCTAAGTCTCTCATAGTTGATCATGGCACAATATTGCTTTAACATTGTATTTTTAAGTATTTTAAACAGTAGATTTATTGCCCTATTGTTGAACAGCATAAAGCTGTTTATTTTTCAGTGATTTGAAGGGAGACAATATACTTATCAAAATTTGCATATGAAAAGGCTGCGTCTTACATCCCAGTCTTTTAGCTTCCTAACTTTTAGTTTTTGTTTTTAAATCTTCAGTGTTTAGCATTTAGTGTAAACTTGATAAATACTTGTTGAATTGAATCATGCAGTCAGCATCCAAAAAGATCTCACTGGGCTAGCATAATGGGCCAAATCTAATAAGATGAAATTAAAAGGAACAAATGTAAAACAAATTAGTTGCACAAATACCAAAAGGGAACTCTATGGCTACAGGGCAACAGTATGACCTGGCAGCCCCTCAAAAGCTAACACCATCTTAGTCAGTCTGCACTAATATCATTCTGATGTTGTTCAGAATGAGGAAAGTGATCGTCTCACTGTATTCTGCCTTGGCACGACCACAAGTGAAGTGTTGCCTTTAGTTCAAATGGCCATATTTTAAGGAGGTTAGAACATCCTTAGAGCAGGGTCAGCAGATGGTGAGCAGACTAGAGTATGTAATCTGAGGGATTGGTTGAGGTTAGGAATGATTAGCATAGGAAGGAAAAGACTTTCAGAGAATGTGTTATCTGTCTTCAAATGTAGGGAGGACTGTCTTAGAAACAAAAAGTAATTAATTAGACTTATCCTTATCCTGTTTGAACTTAAAAGGAACAATGGGTAGGAATTACAGATAATTAGTTTGTCTTGGAAAGTTTCATCTTCAAGAAAAATTTCCTAAAAGTGTAGAGTAAGTTGTTTGAGGATATTTTGGTTTTTTCAGTAGTGGTCCTCAGGTAGAGCTTGGATGACCTACCTCTTCAGTAGGATACTGTAGAGGAGATTCTTGTTTAGGTATGAATTAGATTAGATGACCAACATCTTTCTCAGCATTAAAATTTTGTGATGTTGAGATAGAGGTAGTCCCTCATCACAAATGTATGACATAGGAAAAATTTTTACACCTAAATTATTTACCTTTACACCTGCAGCTTCCCATTCCCCAGCTACCACCAGAACTGCCAGTGCTAGAGTTGTAAGAGCCCCCTTCTGAAATTGTTGTGGGAGCTGACCAGCTATTAGAGCTTCTTCTTAGTCTTTACCTATACCCCATCCCACCCCACCATGGGCTTTGAGCTCATAATAATTAGTGGCTTCTGTTTCAGCTCTAATCCACTATTCATTAACATTATTTCTGTAAAGAAAATGCATTTCAAATTCCAGACAACTGACTTTTAAACAGATTTGAAGGAAATATTCTCATTTGTTTACTTGCTGAACATTTAAGGATGATAAAGTATGTATTTCATGAGGTTTTCATTTGTTGTACCACGTTTGTAAGAAATTTGACAGCCAGCCTAAAAAATGAGTGTTTTCATTTGAATACTCCCAATGATTCTGGAATAAACTGTCATAACCATATCATAATCTCTATTAGTCAATTAGAGTGCAGTAGTCTATTCTTGGGATAGAAGTCTCCTGCTAATATGGCAAATATCTTCAGATTCTATTGATTTAATTCCTTCCACATCTCCTATAGGAAATTAGTTGCCAAATCTTTTTGATTCTGCCTCTAAAATATCTCCTGCCTATATCCTTTTCTTATCACTCATTTTATAAATTCTCTACCATAGTTTAGATCCTCAACACTGTCCACCTATATTATTGTAATAACCTCCTAATGGGTCTCATAGCTTCAAGTCTTCCTGTCTCCAGTCCATCATCCATATGTGCTGCCAAACTGGTTTGTTTGTTTGTTTTTCTCCACAAAGCATGGATTTGATCTTGTGACTGTTCTTCTGCTCAAGAATTTTTAATGGCTCCCTGATGACTGTAAAATGAAAGTTTCACTGGGGCTATGTGGTATATGGCTTTTAAGTGTCAATTTTTCTAGAATAATTAAACTTTCCTTCACATGCTCCAGTCAGACTGGAGTCAAACTTGCCGTTTCCTTTATATGGCATTTCAGCTCCCTCCTCCATTCTTTAACATAGGCTCTCCCCTACATATTGAATATCCTCCCTTTCTTCTGTCTCTTGGAAACCCTCATTTCCCTTCAAGGCAGAATTTAAGTTCCACCTCCTTCAAGAGACCTTTCATGGCTCACCACAGATGGTGCCTTCTGTCTCAATCTATAGATTGTGTGTGTGTGTGTATGTGTGTGTGTGTGTGT